>KK122188.1:245988-279401 GCA_000611955.2 Stegodyphus mimosarum
AGAAAGGGATAAGTATGTAAAATCATTAGGATGCTTTTTGAAGCAGGAGACGTAAGAAATGTACATTGTCCTCACCGGAACTCGGATTCTGGAACTTTAGAATGCGTGTCGAATGTGCTATCATTACACCACGAAGGTATACTGGAATGAGGGAAATTATACCTATATACTCCCCCTTTTAAAGGGCGACTGGTGCTTAGGGAACTCAATCGCCAAATCATGGTAGTGACAAATTATTGTTCAGAACCTTTTAGTTCGGGCGTCACTGTAGAGTCATTAAATTATTTTGAAGCAGGAGTATATGAAAAATGTGTAATGTTAATTCAGTGGAAGTGGCAAAGAACATAATATCAACTTTGGAATAATTTGTAAATGTTTTGATTGTAGAATAACTTAAATAAACTTAATTTTGGCAAATCAAAATTTTACCTTAATTTTCGATAAACCTGACAGATGAATGGGAGTTTACCTGAGTTTTAAGGTGGCACATCTACGCTTAGAAACCGACAACGTGCTATCGAACAGCGAAAATCATTCCACAAGCCGTAAGTACTAGTAATGGATCGCAGACGGGATACGCTGTTTGAAATTATTGCTGATTTCAATCAGGCTGTTCAGACAGACAGGAAAGATTACCGAAGAAATACGACAGAAAAGAATATTCGTCAGTATTGTCATTTTTGGAACGCAGACTGATCTTGCTGAGCTCTTAATTAAACGTCTGGAATGGAACGTAGACAGGAACTACAAGACAGAACAATGGCATCGGATGATACGGTCTGATGAGTACAGTTTCCAGCGATTTTACTCTGGTAGTCGCGATAGACTATGAAATTATGCAAATTCTGAAAAATTTTTATTTATCATGATACAGTTCACGTCGCCGAAGCGTTTGCGACGATTTGGGGTATGTTCACATAGCCCCGTATAGCATATTTTTCTTGTTGCAAAATTCAGAATGACATTTCGGTGCCATAATTCAGGTCATAGAGTATGAGGTATATATTTTTATGCATGAAACTGCACACGCAAACATACAAGTGATCATCTTGTCGCTGCACTGCTCGAGTGAACTGTCCAAATGAAATTTCATCTGATCAAATAGCTCGTAACAGGAATGAATGTTCTGTGGGCAGGGCCAGCCGAATGGTTTCTGCCGCTCCTGGGGGATTGAAATTTGGCGTCCTTTTCCAGTATAACTACAAATATTTTCACAAGAAGAAAACTAATAAAGATATAGAAATGAGTTTATTATCATGGTTGCGTTTTAACATACTCTAGAGTCATTAGGCTATTTTGAAGCAGATGTACATGAAAAATGAGCAGTGCCCTCGCCAGGACTCGAATCTGGATCTCTCGAATACGCGACGAGTGTGCTAACGTTACGCCATTAAAGCATGCTGGAAGGAGGGGGAAAATACCTTATAGATTCGTAGAGAACTTGGTACGGGAAATTGATTCGTAGTCTTGTTATATATTTGGAAACACCTTAAAATCCTTATGCAGTTAGTTACTCGCCAAAATCCAAGCAATGATAGGTGTACGACTTTGCTCTTTTATAAACACGGCTAGCTATGACCCGAGCTAAAGAAAAAATCCGTAAGTAAAATTAAAAGGTCGCGAAAAACTATTTCTCAATGTTTCTCAACTATTTCTCAAACCTGGATGATTAAAACATTACAAAAGCGCGTGACTAGCTTCTCCATTTCAGCACGGAAAGTTCATATACATGTTGTCATTTCAACCATTTTCCAGTCATCATCGTGCCTGACAGATATTACTTCATAGCTGTAAATAAGCGAAAGTCATAAAAAAAAACCTGAAGGGTTTCAGATTTTAAATTACGTCCAAAGGGGCTTTTTTAACGTTTTGGGAGTTACTTTTATTTATTAAATACTATGTTCTTTGCACTTAAAACCTAAAATTCAGTTCAACAGCAATATCGCAAAATAATTTTAAAACCAGTGTATCTTTAGCATTTCTGATACACAGTTTCGCGCGCTTTAGATAAAAAGGGATTTTTTTCCCCGTAGAGTGTTGCCATTGCTAGCTTTTAAATCGTTTCAGTTTGTTCATCAAAAATACGTTAAGGTTTTACAAAATATGAAATAGACAATAAAACAAATTCCAAATTTGGGCTTCCAGATGCGCATATTCGGGTGGAAACGTACGTTATTCAAAATTGGATGGCTCTAGGTACCGTTGTTTTATCCTATTTTAAAAAATATACACACATTTATGTAGATTTTCATTATTTAATTTCTTTAAATACACTGGTTATCATAAATTAAGGAAAAATCACAAAAATCACGATTACTGAAAAAGTTACACGTAGAATTTTATGAAACTTACCCACAATATACAACACATAGTAAGGTATCAAATAACATAAAAAGAAATTACCAGATAATTATGGTAGTATAGAAATTAGCACATGTATAAAATAAACAAATCAAAGGTGTCAGTTTGTGCCTTCAATATGGAATATCATCGCATCTAGAAGCAATATAGCACATACAGCGATGTGTGATGCTTTCAATTATGTGGCCTGTCAGTTCCATAGGGAGCGAGAGCCATTGCTCTTGCAAAGCAGTTGCAAGCGCGGCAAGAGTTTGAGGGGGCGGATTGAAAGCAGCTAGACGTCTCCCTAAAGCATCCCAAACGTGCTCAATAGGATTCAAATCCGGAGATCGAGCTGGCCACTACATGCGCCTAATTGTTTCCTGTTGAAGATAATTATCTACGATGCGAGCCCTGTTTTGTCTTGCGTTGTCGTCCTGTAACAGGAAAGCATCACCTATCACCCCGGCATATGGGCGGCCAATAAGCATCAAGGATGTCATCTCTATAAACCTAAGCTGCACGGTTCCCCTTGGAAAGATATGGAGGTCTGTGCGTCCACCCAAAGAGATGCCACCCCAAACACAGACACTGCCTCTTTCGTATGCATCTCTTTCATGGATGTTTGACGAATGATAAGGGGTTCCAGATTCTCTCCATATCAAATAACTCCTACTGTCGCTTTCTAGACTAAACCCGGACTCATCCGTAAAGAGAACAGCCCTCCATTGATCAGGCGTCCAGTGGACATGTTGTTCATGCCCACTGCAAACGGTCCCTCCTATGGCGTGACGTGAGCGGCACGCAAATGGCTGGTCGCCTCGCATACAGACCACCTTCGTGAAGCCTTCTACGCACAATTGATGTTGACACCAACCTTCCGGTGTCTGCAGCAAGGAAGGATCTAAGAAGAGTCGGAGTAGCGGTTCTATTCCTGCGTGCACATAATGTCAAATATCGGTCATCGGCGCTCGCCGTAGCAGTTGGCCGTCCTTGGCTGAACCTCCTTGATGCCGAATCTGCGGTTTGAAATTGCCTCCATATTCTATGAACCACAGAAGGACTCACATTTAGCCATCTGGCCACTTCTGTTTGACTTTGTCCTGCCTCTAGTCTCCCAATGGCTCTCCATCGTAGTTCTGCAAATGATGCCTGGAGGTCATTGTTACGAATTGGCTACCTCAGATTTCTGATGTCACTATCGCAGTGAAATATGCGGGCTTGCTCTCAAACATGGACTCTTATGCTCCTCGCAGATCACGTATTTCGAGTGCAGTGCCACTAATTTGCATATTGCAGTTTTACTCAGCTGCTCTTACTTAGCAAGATATTCAAATTTTACACGGTTTGGCTTATTTTTGAGGGAATTATCGCTATTTTTGTGATTTTTCCTTAATTTATGATAACCAGTGTATAAATACAGGGCTGTTATATTTTGTGGCAACAGTTTGAAAAATGATTCAAACTTTTAACTTTTCCGACGCAAAATCGCAAAACGAAAACAATAGTCCTTCAGGGACAAAGCCCATTTGGACTAAAAACACGAGTGTTAGGCTGGATGCTTTCCCACTTCTTATTGGAATTTGTGAAACAAGAAATTGAAAGATTACACATTTCATTTCGGTGTTAAGGGCTGAAGGTGCGAGCTGGTGTTGTTGCGAAATATATTGAAATTATTGCTAAGAACTAATTACGGCCAGCGCTAGACATTTTGCCGCCCGATGCAAGTAATAAATTTTGCTGCCCGATACCTCTCTAAATTCTAAAAATCTTGTCTAAAATAAATTGTGCTGCCTAGTGTCTCCCCTAAATTATAAGCATTTTGCCTGAAGGAAAATTATACAGCTTCCAACATGTTTTCAAGTCCTCAAATTTTGCATATTTGAGGACTTTTACGATGATAATAAAACAAAGATAATAATATTTAAATATTTAAAGATGAAATGAATGAAAATTAAGTTAAATTATTTAAAGATGAAATGATGAATAATATTTCATCTTTGCACGCATGCATTTAATTATATGTTAAGATGAATGTATGAGTTAAGGGTGTAAACTAACGAAATGCTTTTTTCATAGATCAGATATTGATTTTATTTTCTCTCTCTTTTTTAGAGTTATCCGAAATTCAATTGGGCCTTAAAATGATTCAGCCTTTTTTATTTATTTACTAATGAACAGATTGGTAGTCAAGAAGGTAGACTTCAGTTAATTGTCCCAGGTTCGGTTTAGTTGATTATGGCAAAGCACATTAGTGCTATCTGCCTAAGCGAAGGGATACCTTCGTTGAGGACTTTCTACGAGAAACTGGCTCGTAAATATGTTATGTATGGGGAAAACTACGAAAACGCCCATGCAGCCAAACTATTCAACTGGAATCGAACCTAGGTTAGAACTACCAGTATTCAGCAATTTCACCTCTCAGCCGGTGCTGGGCTGTCTCATGTTCGACTGAACGGACTCACTGCTTATGATTTTAATAATATTCTCCAAGTGTAGGTTGAATACTAACCACTTTTTCACAGGAACGCCTTTATGAAAGCATTCCTCTTAAGCTAGAAAGAGTCGAGATCTGTGCTGTAATAATTAACATAGTACAGAGCTTTGAATAACTTTCGAAATTTTTCTTCTCATTATGACATAAGAATAGAACATAAGAATAAGAGTACTGAAATACATAAGAATACTGAAAGGCATAAAAAATTCTTAATTCCTTTGCTTTTAATTATTCTTTGATTAAAGTAAGCATAACCCTTCTGTTCACAATTCGAATTATAAACTGTGGCAAAAATCTTTACAATGGTATTGAAGTAATGTTTTAGTTGCTGACTTTCTGAATATCAAATGTAGAAATATTTAGGTCTAAGCAACGGCACGAAACCACGGATTCACGTTCCTCTTTGGAATCGCCAATATTTGTTAACATGTGTCTAAATTTAGTTGTAATAAAAATTTAGTAGTAGTTGCTATTTCAGTGAGATATTTACGATTTCAAGCTATATGAAATTTTGTCCAGTTTTAGTGCTAAATATTATCGATGATGTTAAAATAATTAACGATGACAGTAAAATAAAAAACTTAATTTAAACTATAAATTTAGTTGTAGCAATTAATAACTAGACCATAGATTTTAAGAACAATCATGCATGTCTAGGACTAGGAGGATAAGAAGCATTCAGAACATTTTATGCTCTTTGGAAGAATGCATTCGTAAAGTTATTCCTTTAGACAAAAAATAGAAGGCTGCCGACTACTGCTGAGAGTCGTAGTATTTGATGTAGCATAACGACTGAAAGACAGCGAGAAAAGGTGTTTGGTAAAAATATGCACTCTATCGTCTGACAGACAGAGCCTTTCAATGAAGGGAAGGCGTGAAATTTGTCGAACATAAATGGAAGAACTTGACCTTCCTCGAGCGATTTCGTGGTGACCCAAATCGGGTATCTTCTTAAGAAGAGAGGAATGCGAACGCAGAATTAAGCGGATATGAACCGAGTCGTCAATGACCCGGAAAGCGGAGGGAGAGAAAAGGAAGCCCAGAAGTAAGAAGTCTGCTTCCACACCTGGGGAGCTAGAGGTAGACGCAGCGTAAAAAAAATATAAATAAACACACAAAAAACAGCTGAGCTCAGTTTGAACCTATATGTTGATCAATCATAGTTTCAAAAAGAATGTGGAGAACAATTTTGCTATTGTCGGGTAACGTTTCGATCTCATTTAGTTAGCTCAAGTGGAATACATAAACTACATTCATTTGGGGTATAATTTTCAGGAATATTTCAAATGACCTTTTTCCACTTAGCGGTCAAAATGCGTCATTAAGTACTTTTCGTAAGTTACAGATTCGAAATCAATTTGTAATAATGGCAGAACTTGGTTATCTTTTATTAATAAGATCTGAATAACATAAAAGGAGATTAGTAATTCGGTGCATCTTAAAGATAATGTTATTTCATTTTTCAAATGAGTAATTGTGTAAATTCAAAAGCAGTTATCAAAATTTTAAACCGAAAGTATACGAATCAGGTACACATCACTATTATTTTATGTAATATGGAATATAATATTTTTAGAAATTTGAATTTAAGAAGACAGCTCCGAGAGACCATAATACAATGAGAAACACTGAACTTAATAATCACTAGAAAGTAAAATTCAGTGAATCAAAGACTGAGAAACGAGAAAGTGCACTGGTCATTTGAGAAAATCATTTCAGATAAAATAAAGTAAATTTAAAAAGAAAGCGAAAGTTGGAGAAGAAATGCTCAGCCACGAAATATATAATATTATAAAAGAGCTCTTAACTGTTTTAGAATTTTGTAAAAAGTTGTCTTGGTTATATAGATTTGAGTTCATACTTTTTATTTAGATTTTATATTACGATTGATAAGTACATACACATTTATACACAAATAAAGGTAAAAACATTCATGTTCTTAATGGGTTATATTAGGTTACTTATTATAGCAAAGCTTTTGAAATCTACCGACGTTAAGAGTAGCTTCGTGGTGGGGTATTTTAAAGTAAATAGATTCGTATTCATATAGCACATTAGGAACAGAAACTAAAATATAGTTAGAGCCTTTAGCTCCCAAAATAGAGCCCGAAATCGGACCTTGATTACCATCTATATCCACAAAGCCACAAATTTTAAGGGATACCCAAATACCTCTGTAATTCCTAATGATACAGTGTGTGTCTGATAAAAACAGGACAAATGGACGTTGCGAGGAATTAAAAGAATGATGTCCCAAAGATCGCTACCTTTGTTAATCGAGCACTGATTGCAACGCGCTCAGTGGTCTTATTAACTCAACCTTTAGTGAATCACCCTTATGAGTAAATCAGTTCGTTAATTGTTAAGGAAATGTTCTTTAATCTCTTCAAATTAAGAAACAAACTCGGCTTTATGATAAAATCTGCATTTATTCTGTAGTTCGTTAATACGACTATGATGTGTGATTTGGCCTGTATTATATAAAAGTTACTAAAATATTCAGATCTTTTACTGTTACAGTAATCGATTAATTTCAATTAAGCCTCGAAATAGCTTAGATTAATTAAAAATGCCCTCTTAAGACATTTAAAAATTTTGAGAAACTTATCGTTAACGTAACGCGCCTATCAAAGAGGAAAATCCTAAGGATCAGCGGTTCAAAATTTGGAAGTCTAAATAACGTAAGCTAACAATTAATTACCCATTCGATGCATTAAAGAAATTTAAATAACTTGTACTTTAATATATGGATTGATCCGTATAATTTTACTAAATCATCGTATAAATTTTGCTGACGTGGCGACAAATGATTAAAAGTTTCCTTCTCAGAATTCACTACCAATTCCAAAATCAGCTAACTGCATGAATGTAGCAACAGTTTTGTTCTCGCACAATGCTCATTATTGAAAATATTTACTGATGCATCCTTTTTCAGATAAACAAACCTTGATATTTTTTTCTGCGATAAATGACCTATTTTATGTAGATATATTATGAATTCTTTAGCGAAATTCTTGCAGTTTAAATATGCATTTAAATTTTAGTTTACGTTTTATTAATACCGATGGAAATTATTCTCCAGTTATTTTAGATCTAACAATAGGCGAATGGATAAGACAGCTAAACACTCTTAACTCAAGTTTGAACTCCGGGTTGGCCATACAGATTTTTCATGACTATGGCAATGTGAAACGTGAATATTAGCTTGCTTCGCTTATAAAGTCTTCCACGAAGACTTCTTCCCACAGGCAAAGGGCTCTTGAGTGCTTTATTGAATACTGAGCATTATGAAAAGTATATTTGATATAAAATAAACAATAATTTTAAGTTGATTAGAACAAATGTTTAGGAGTAAAAAGTAAAATTGCTTATCTGAAATTCATGAAGTAAAGAATATTGAAGTATTTTTAGAATTATTTTTCTATAAAAGCTGGCTAATTAGTGGCAGGTTAAATTACGTTAATAAACTGCAGTTAATTATTTAATATCTGTCTTCCAAGAAAAAGTTATTAATATTTATATACTATCTATGGAAAAGGAAAAGGATTGATATATGGGGAGTATTGCAACAGCCGTGTGCAGATATCTCATTCAGTCCTCGGAAATGGACTCCAGAACGAATTATCAGAAGTCCCTGGCTTTATCTGCCCTACTATTGATGAATCTAACTATATTAGTAACCCGCAATTTATCACAAATGCACGAAAAGTAGGTGTAAACCATTTTCTGTAAAATTAACCTATGCTTAAATTTACTTCGCAAGAACCCGAATTTCAATGCCTTTTAAGTAAATATACTTCAAGTGTATTGCGAAAAAATAATTATAAGTAATAAACGGAAGAGAAATACGCCATTTTGAATGTTCAAGCAAAATCTAACTTTTGATTCATCTTGCTTTTACTAAAACTTGTACCTGTTTCGAGAGAAACTAATAGGGGCTTGATGTTTCGAGGAGCAAAAAATTTTGTCAGTCTTCACAGAATGCGGACAGCATTTCTATAAAACTAGCATTATCCTAAAGTGAATTTTGCCTAATCTATCCATATATATGAAGAAGAAAGCCTGTGTGTTTGTCCTCTAATGACTGAGTTACTACTATAGCTATCGTCACCAAACTTTCTAAAATTCTTTTCTAGGTCCTGGAAAAGGTCGAAGTCCACTTTTTTCCAAAAAAAAAAAAAAAAAAGTACCCGAAATCAGAGATATGAATGAAAAACTTGGAAAAGCGATAATTTTCGCCTTCATTTTTCGGAATGGCAACAGTCTCACAAGCTGGAGATGAAAATCTGCTTTATATCGAAAGTTGTTGCCACTGCTCGCTTTCAAATCCTAGAGTTTGTTCATAAAAAATTTCTAAGTTTTAGATGAAATAAAAATAGCATTGCCAAGCATTAAGTACATTATTCCCGATTCCAAAAGATTTGTGGGAAGCCATTCCGGCTATTCTCATCTTCGTACGACTTTAATCAGCAAAATATTAATTAAAAACTCTGAAAGCGCTAATTTTCGCACTCACCTTTTCGAGTGGCAACAGTGTCGCGCGTTGGAGATCAAAATGTTTTATTTTGAAATTGCTCACTTTCCAAATGTAGAGTTTCTTAGTCAAAAAGTTTTAATTTTTCAAAATCTATATATATAAAGTAGAATGTCTGTTTGTGTGTTTATTTGTTTGTTCGCGTTATTGATTTCTGATCAATTATGATAATTCTTTTGCCACATTTAACCGAATAAAACTGAATATAGATGAAATATTGGATGGAACTTGAGTTTTTACGACCATTTGATTAGAAAGACGAGAATCATTAAAAAGCATATCTTTACGTAATCTAAAAATATCTTTACGTACGAGAAGAGTGAATATAATTGCAATACACTTTTCATTAGTTTAAGTCTTATATTTATGATATAAAATACTATCCTTTATAATGTTCTTTTGTTTAAATTTCATGATACACATAAGTAAGTGACTTACTCGTTTCGCAACTTTCTGTTGCTCCACTTTCAACTGAATGTGCTTGTTCTTCCGAATCCATGCAGAAACGATAGGGGAAAGAGCGAAGCGGGGTTGGAGCAATTTTTCTCTACCACCTCAACGTTCGATTGCAGTTGGTCACTCTAATTTTTTCAGCTCTGCAGGCGCTCGCTAGAAAGACTGCGCAATATCCGACCTTCACTTTTGAAACCAGATAACCGCGGACAAGGATAACTGCAGTGGTGATTAGACTTCTAATTATTGCTCTTTGCTTGTGTAGCAATGGTTCCCCTTCTGCGACCACAAAAACTAAGCTGCTTTTCAGAACCAACTTTGCGTGAAGTCGGATCTCATCCGCGAATATATATTATTCTTCAGTTCATGCTTTCAATCCATTCTGAGCAGACAAATGTACTGTAGGCAAATGTTAAGTGAATCACGATGTACTTTGTAAAATTTTCACTGGAAAAGCGTTCGGCTTGGATAACGTAGTTAATGACACATGAATTTCTGAGCTGATACATGAGATCTAAAATTAACACCATTGCATCATAAGCAGGCGTTGCTACGAGTACAAGTTCCTTAGCTTGGTCAAAGTTTTGTTAAGAAAACTTTTCTCAGTTTTTATAAAGACGTAAATGCATTACGAACTTCCACAGGCAAAGTAGTAGATCCACAGAATGACGCCCTTCCTCACAAAATATTCAGCATTTATATTTCACTTCGTAAAAAACTAGATATGGAAAGCAGAATATCACCTGCTGATATTTTCCATTAAATGAAGAACGAGGAAGTAACAACATAGTAAATCTTTGCACAGAGTTTCACCCACATAGCAGGGCGTACAAAGTTCGTCCAATACAACTTCGGTCACGCGCGTTTATCATAGCGAAAGAGTAGAACGACATGGTAGTAAAACTTTTAAAAAGCAGTTTTACATTTGTTTTATTGACATGTTTTACATGAAGAATGCAATTATCTATGTTTCAAACAGGCAACAATTTAAATTGTAGCTTATTTCATTGACGGAATAATTTTAGTGACATTCTCCGTTATTTTAGTTTTTTCAGCTTGAAGGGGGAAAAAAAGAAAAGAAATCGCGTATTTGTCGTATGTTACCGTATTACATTTCAGTGAAGCGTTTATGTAGATCTCACATTCATTTAAAAAATTTTTAAACATTTTAAGTTAAAGTAAAATTTTTTTTAAATCTTGTAAATGCAAGAAATATAATTAATTAGAAAAACAAATTCTATTTCTAGTCAGAAAATTGTTCGAAACCTATTTTATTTGAGCCAATAAATAATATAGACCCTTTAGCTCATTTTATTTTATTTTATTCATTTTCTTTGTTACGTTACCTCTGGGACTGTTGGTTACCGCATTCATTGAGAAGGAAAAAAATGATGATTTCTATTACTAAGATGATTAATGCCAAAATGTATACATTTAATAACCTAACAGAAGCACACCAGAGGCTGAGTGGGTAAGTCATCTTAAAATACGTGTTTCGCCACATTCTCATATGGGCATTAGACAGATTAACCCCATAGATCCGTATTAAGCGGAAGACGAGCATCCAGTCAAAAAACTTCCCAAAGAGAAGGTCTCTTTCATTGTCACTTGCCGCAATGCTCATGAGTCCCCAATCTATGATCGTTAGATTTTTAATTTTGAACTCTCTCTCATTGGATTATCACAATATAGGAGGCTAGAAGTAACTTTTTCGAGAAACGAGCTTAATAGTCGCCTACTATTGCACAGTAGAATAGTATCGCCCAACAGTAGTCGCCTACTATTGGGGTTCTTATACGAAACATGTTTCGTTGAAAGCCGTATTCCACCTAGTTACCGGGGACATTTTGGAACTAAACTGAAAATGTTTTGCTTGAAGCTCTGTGCTTCGTGCGATTTCTTCAAAGAACTGGTTTTCGCAAAGTCAACCGATCAGATATATCCAAAACAAAAATTCTGTGAAATGGTTCTTTTGATGCGCTGTTGAGAGCAACTTGTAGATGTGATACCGGCTTTAGAACCTAATGCTACACCAGCTTCCCAGGGTATCACTCCCCGGGGCAGGGAGACCACGATGGTCGTGGAAACAAACTGTATAACTTTTGTCTGGCTAATGCGCTACCCAATAGGATGACGTGCTCCACTACCTTTCAGCACAACATAGGCTGTTCTTTTTGTCAGTAGAGTTGCAAGTTCCTCTGTAAGCCGAGAATATTATAAATTTGGTGTAATGTGTTCCACCTCGGTTGAGATGGTGCCCCATGGGGCTCATGACAGTTAATTCTCATGAAAGTAACGCTCCAAGGAGAGAGGCACTGAGAGTACAAGTGAGAACATTTACATTGCGGATATAAGCAATTATAGCATTTCTTCACAAATTATAGTGAATTAAATAATATACAATCAAGTTACAAGATCATAAGTAAGTAGAAATAAACATAATAAATCTTGATTATATGTGCATACAATAAAATGCATACAAAGTATTTACAAAGTAAATTCATTAAACATGAGTATGCACATGACAGACTTGGTTGGCTGTCTCGACTAAAGTCGTATTCAGTCCAATAATTGGATAATCTGTGCAGCACTGTGCTAAGTTCATGAAATTGTGAATCAGAGCATTGGATTACAAATTATAATTAGCACAAACAGTTTTGGTATGCAGCAGAGCAGTAAAAGCGTAGCAATCACCTACACAATGGGGGACGTCATAGTCCCAGTAAAAGTCTATCTAAGGTAAAATACGTAAGTTTTACAAAACCTAGGACGACTGGTGGTATATGACATATCAAAATTCGTTAGAAATTGAGATCGACATCAAAGCAGTTATTTTGTGTCGTAAAATAGGTAGAGACAAATAAAAAGGTATCTACAACTTGGCAGGGCAGACCAAGTCGAACGGTGCTCTGACTGGCTATCCGCTGCAAGTCCATCGACAGGTAAATAAATATGAAAAAACAGTCTATTTTTTGGAAGAAAAGTACAAAATATATCATATGACAATCGAAATGCTTCAAAAAATATGAAGCGGATCATAAATACAGTAAATATACAAACAGAACACAAGTAGGTGAGTTACATGTAGTTCAATGAGTGAGCTGGATACTTTACAGTAGCAGGCTCCAGACTGGATCTTCTAAATTCGGGTGATTTCCAACACACAATTTTACTTAGCATGCGAAAAAAATAGGGCCATGAGGAAGAACACTAAAAGTTCAGCGTGGCAGTTCAGGTAATATTGTAAGATCACATAAAGTGGAAAGTTTTGATTCGGTTGAAACATATGAGCTGCAAGAGGTCTGAGGTATCGATCCTCATTTAACAGCTTATAATGAAACATTTCAAAATAGCACAGAATCTCACAATACTTAGCATCACTGCATTGCATAGCAAGCCATTGTTAGTTTTGGTAAGGTAATGTTTGCTGTAATCGATTTTTAAGTCTTCGTGGAGGAGATCATTACTGACGTAGTAATGCGCGTTAGTCATGTAAGGCAGTACTTTCGATTTCACAAACTGCATTTGTTTAATGTCATTTTCAGTGGCCATGAAGCAGAAGCATATGTAAAGATGGGTCGAATGTCCGCAAGGCAGATACGCCGTTTTTTGCAATGTCCATCCTTCCGATGACTGGGAACAGACAGTGAGTGATGTGTTACGCCTTTTTCTTCACATAACTGATGTGATCTGACCAGGTAAGTCGCTCGTTTAACATAACATCCAAATACCTGGACTTTTTAACGAAGGGGACCAGTTAAAGTTGTAAAGTTGTCTGGTCACTGGATGTTTTTTCTTGGATCTTTTGATAATTAAAAGTTGGGACTTCTGTGCATTGACGCAAACCGCCACTTGCACCAGTCTTCAAATTTTTGAGCAGTAGAAACCGGCTCTGTATATTTTATACCCACAGAGTCGCGAATATAATACGGAACATGGACACCGGTTAACGGACCGGCTTCAGGGGCGCTTGTGTGATTTTTTCCATCCGTTTCCTGACTATACTCTGGTTGGTTTTAGAAAGTCCTTCATGAAAGTATCTATAATCCTTGCATGCTTTGCCATAAAATACTTAACTAACTTTGATTTAAAGTTAAGAAAAAGAAATTTAAGAAAATTTTCAATTGTTAAATGCTTTCATTTGTATAACACTATTTTGAGAGGATTTCTGGATAGTATTTAATTTATTAAATTAAGCTATAGAATGCTTTTTAATTTTACATAAAACGTTTCCCAAAAATAATAGGACACTTTCAGTTTCCGAAGAAATTTGTCAAAAATTTTAAATGCATGAACCTGAATTATAAAATGTAGTCTTTTTTTCAAACATGCACTTATTTAGTTTCATACGTACTAAATATTTTTGACAATACTAAGTTTAATACGTCTTTGGAGAGAGAAAATTATGTCACAGAAGTATACCGAAAGTGTTGAGATTGCAAGCAGTCTTTTCTATGATAAATAAAGCATGCAATGTTTTGATATTATTTTATAATGAACACCACAACAGTAACTAAAAATTCATCACTTTGAGTTTCTTAATAAAAATTTCTAGAGCTTATGTTAGTTCAATATTTTGTTACAATGGCCTCTTTTAAAATAGCTTATGCTTTTAGAAATCAGTAAATTAGTTCTTATTTCGAAATTAAAAAAGCATTAAGTACATTATAATCATTGCAGAAATGATTAATTTTAAGAATGCATTAATGAGCATTTAAGCAATATTGAAGATTTTCAGTGTAAAACACTAGAATTCAAAATGGAAGGAAATTTGGGAAATCATTAGACCTGTCATGTGGAATACAGTGCAATATTATCAAAAATATTTAAAAATCGGTAAAATCGCTGAATACTGGTAGTTCGATCTGGGTTCGATTTCAGGCTAACGAGCTAACTAGGTGGACATTTTCATGGGTCTCCTTATTTCTCTTTTTTACAAGCCATCCCTTAGAGTGTCCTCTACGAAACCATCTCTAACCTTAGGCATTTAGCCCTGACGTTCTTTGGCGTAATCAAATAAAACTAACTGTAGTATCCTCTTCCTGAGTATATACTTCACCGTGTTTATTTTTTTCTGCATATTCTGTCATCATTGTTTAATGGCATTCAAAACAAATGCCAATTATTTTTCCACAGGCCCCGATTCGCACAGTTAGAAATGCATTCTTTCTAGAGTTTCCACAAATAACTTTCTTCGTTTTTCAAGCAGAGAAAAACAGTGATGAGAAGTTACAGCAAGATTTGTAATCTTCTAAGACCTGGGACAATAGGCTGGATCTTGTGGGACTGGGCAGTAGTTAGGCTCTGTTGCTCGATCTAACAATTTAAAAAACTGATGCATAATGCTTAATGATGCATAATGGTATTATGATTATAAAAACTGAGCATAAATGGGAGAATAGTTTTGCCATAAATTTAGTCGATTTACGCAACCATAGTCATCCGAATGAAATTAATATGCTCATGAAAAAATAATTAAACGCGTGTCCATGACATTTTTGAAGTTGTAAATGACACAAGTTAAATGTAACGAAAAATTAAAGACTTTTCCACCAGAGGCGCTACTAGTTTCCATTCCCACATTTTTGTCCCCATCACTTTTCAAATTAAAGGAGGTTACCATGTACTTATTTTTAAAGAAATCATGTAAGGAATACACAATAAATGAATGGCAACCTTTAACACTTTACTGACATTGTGAATTTCTTGAATTTTAATGGACGTAAAAGCGAAGTAAGTGATGTTTAATGAATAAATTTTAAAAAGGCAAAAAGTTAATAATAAAAAGATTAGAAAAAGTTGTGTATGTCATCTAACAAAGAAAACTAAACATTGATATGAGAAACTAAGACAATACTGAAAAAATAGAAAAATATGCTGCAATACTTAACACTCCATCGGGGAATTCTAAAAACATCCTGAGTTGAAAATTTTCACAATTTTACTGTTGGCTTTTATGAGCCTTTAAGTGCGAAGAAAGCGATGCTTAATATTTATGTTAGAAAGAAAAAATAATTGTGTTAGCAGGAAGGAGTCTAAGGACAGATTTTGTAAACTGTGGGCTGAGCGAGAGCATAAAAATTTTTAACAAATACGCGGGTTTGACGTTAAAATCCGAATCCTCTCAGATTCTTAACTCTTTTAAAAAATATTTATTTATATCCCCTTGTATATGTGTAGGTTACAACAATTGTACAATTTATTTTATTTTTTGGAACAGATAGACGGATGTTTTGAATGGTCTTTTTTTTTTTTTTTTTTTTTTTTTTTAAAAAATTTTTAAAGAAATTTTTAGATACGAACTAGAAAAGACCTACTTAAGCGATAAGATTGATTAAATATAAACTTAAGACCCAGTAAATGTAAAAGGACGACATGGCTCTTGAAAAAAAAAGATTTTATGGTTAATTGTTAGCAAATTTTTTTACTATATACAGTATGATTCAAAAATATATGCCCAAAATGTAAAGGCAGGTAGAGGGGACCGGAATACGCATATTTTGTAATGGAATAAGTGTGCCAAAATGGCGTTGTGGTATAAGGAGTTGCTGAGTAGATGTAAAAGCGTTTTGTTAGAGTAAATCTTCATTCCTTGCACTAATTTTAAGTGATATTCAACGCTACATGAACGTCGTTCTAGCCAACATGTACTTTTTAAGCGCCTACGGACGAACTTGAAGCAGCTTCTCAAAGGAGGTACTCAGAGTACCTCAAAGAAGGTACTTTGCATCTTTTCTGAGTAACTGCTCCATTTTATTCGACCCTAATAGATAAAAATGCATACCAGCGAGCTCGATTAGCTGTAACGATGCATAAATAGCTTTATAATCGAAATAAAGCGCCCGCTCGAAATTCGTACTGAGAATGACACTTTCACTCACCGCTCACGCATTATCGTATCAGACACAGAGCTTGTAAAAGCCACTTTTCAGATCAATGACACAAAGCATCAGTGATAGCTGCTAAGAATGTTTTTAGATATTGTGAATTTGTTAATATCAGATTTATTTCTAGGCACCAAAAAGTAACTGAAAAAAGTCAAAATGCATTAGCGTCAATAATTTCCATAAGATATTTTGTGGAATCCATGACCTCTCTCTAAGGCAGAGGTTCTCAGCCAAAGGGGCAATTCCCCTCTTCCCCCCGTGGATGAAAGATGAAGGAGTTAGTAATGGAAGATTTGGTAAAAGAAACTAAAACTTCTTCTTTTTTTTTTTACGGAAGTGAAACACGTGTCGACACTAATAGCCCATTCGAGCTAAGCCCTTTTGGGCTAAAAATGTTTTGTTTTAAGTCTGGATATAACCCATAAAGGCTGTTTGAACTTTTTCAGATTAACTAGCTTTTCGTTTATACGGCCTGAGGCCCGGTTCCATAAAGGCTGGTTAAAGTAAATTTTTTTTCCAAATTGCGTTGTCGTTTGAATGCAAGAAGAGGCGGAAGTCGTGTAAATTTACGAAGACTTAGTGATCTAGATCTTAAGACAAAACAATAGTGAAATTGTTTTAAAAGATATGAATGTGTTTGTTCCGCTTCAAAAACAGAACACTTCTTAAAGCCATCTTCGAAGGATTCGTGTTGGACGTTTTGCGAAATGTGCAACCTTCCATGAGGACAATAAGTCAAGGGCAAATGAAGAATTGCAAACAGTATCATTTGTATTGTCTGTTTACGATAACAGCTTCGAAAACGTTAAATACAGGTTAGGTGTCTTGTTTTCTTGATTATTTGTTTCACCTTCGATGGCAATCTGGAGGACGCACCTATGAAACAAGTAAATCTGGTTTGCTATGAAGTCAATATTAAACCGACAGAGGTCAAAGTTAAATTTCCTTCTTTCTGTGCGTGACTGAAAGGGAAAAGTTTTCAGACAAAATTCAAGGAAAGGACGATTAAGCATGCTTTTTATTGAAATTCTTTACTTAAAATTGATCGATCTGCATAAAAAAAAAAGTTCTGAGCGGGATTAGATTAAGACTTTTTAGACGTACTAAGCACTTAAAAATTAAAAGCAAAATTAAAAATTAAAAGATTCTGGCGCCCTCACATACATTTACGCCAATTTTTAGCCCGTTCTGTCTGTCTTGGTTTAGTTACACCGTACTTTCTATAGGTATAACAAGTAATAGGAAATTTTTGCGAGGTCTCCTTTCCTAAGCCCCTAAACACTTTTTTTTTTTTGCCGTGCCCCTTTTTCTTGATTCCCTAAGGCCGTGCTAATTTTGTTTAATGGTTAATCCTGCTTTAGATCTAAGTTGTATGCATATTAACAGAATCTACCACACAAAACATTGTGGTTACTGTGTGTCCTCGACATAATTCGGACACAAATGCTTAAGAAAAAAATTTTTTTGACTAAGTCCGAGCGTTGGTAAAAATTTGGAATAATATCCACCAGACTAAGTGAAAAAAAGTGCCGACTAAAACAATAAATATAGCCTTTTTTATGGTATAGGATTCACGCTCTATTGTAGTGTGCGCAATATTATTACTATTTTTCAACTTCCTTCCCTGCTATCCAATTTAATCCAAGCTAATATGCCTGAAGGGCAAAAGACTTGATTAAGTTACTTGAATACGACGTGTACTTTCACGAGGGCTAATCTGCCTAAGGAGAGCGATACCTTCATAAAATACAAGGTGACCCAAAAGTCCGTTAATATTTGAAAATTCAGTAATTCAATAAATAATGTAGGTATAGAGGTAAAAACTGACACACATGGTTGAAATGTCATGGGATTTTTCTGAAAGTAAAACAAAGTGCTTAAAATGGCCAACAGATTGCACTTCTTATGATAACAAAAGCAATAATTAGCATAACAATAGATAGATTTTTAGCAAAGACTATGTTCTTTATAACGCCGCCCAAACGGTATAGTGGTTAGGGGAGCCGGCTACTATACCAAAGGTTCTGAGTTCGAATCCCGGAGAAGACATGGTTGTAACTGTCCGTACGTTCATAGGAGGCAAAGGTGGCCCACCTATTAGGTGCCTCCATAATAAACTGACCACCACTTCTGGTCTTAGTAGTGGCCAATCAGGCTAAGTGCCCGCCATTGGAACAAAAAAAAATTGTTCTTTATAACAAATTTTCAACATGTCATTCATCAGCAATCCTTGTAGTCAGGGAACAATGTTATGTACAGCATATCTGTAGGTATGGTGAGAAACTGCCGTCGGATATTGTCTTTTAGCATCCTTAATGAAGTCGGACGATCGCGGTAGACTTGCGATTTCAGATAATCCCATGGATTGAGATCTGGGGACCTGAGAGGCCAAAAATTACTAATAATAAAAAATACTAAAACTTGAATAATAATGGATATTTTGTAGTCATAAATTTACAGGTCTAATAAATCTTAATCTAAATGCTTAATATGTAAATGACGGAAGTGGCGGCTCAGCACGCGATCCTCACCAAATGATGTGCGCAGGAGATCTTTCACATGTGTAGCAATATAGGTGG
Source organism: Stegodyphus mimosarum (assembly GCA_000611955.2). NCBI lineage: Eukaryota > Metazoa > Arthropoda > Arachnida > Araneae > Eresidae > Stegodyphus > Stegodyphus mimosarum. The sequence continues at coordinate 265,279 of KK122188.1, forward strand.
AGCGCCATCCTGCATAAAAGTCATACCTTCCAACAGGTGATTATCAGCCACGCTAGGGATGACGTGATTCTGTAACATATCAGCGTACCTCGCACCCGTCACACTGACAATTTAAATAGTAGAATCACGCATTTCTTCGAAGAAAAAGGGTCCGATCTCGACTGATGTAATAAATCTACATCCCACTGTGACCAACACCCGGAGGCGAGAATAGAAAAGTGACAAAGTTATGAAGGGACTGATTCCCTTTCTCACTACTGCTCATTTCATACGTGATTCTCATGCGGTGTTACTGACATTTTACCGCTCACAGCCATATGCTGGCCTTTCTTATATATGCTCCATGCCATTCTTATGCTCCATGCCATTTCAAGCATGTATGTCAATTTTTACCTCTCTACCTACATTATTCCGTAAATTATTGAACTTCCAAATGTTAACGAACTTTTAGGTCACCCGATATAACTCCAAGCATTCAATCTAACTAGGATCATAGATAATTCTGACGGTTGAAAGTCCAGATAACTAGACTGACATTTTTCCACAGCTTGAATACTGATTGCAAATGACAGATTTTTTTTTTCATTTATTATAGTTTAAAATATTTTTTTTTCTGACGTTATCGTAAAGATAATGCATTAAAAAAATAAAATACTTTTTAGTCTCATGAAATAAAATGCAAGCTGTATTTTTGCCTAAAAAAATTAAAGAATGAAACTAAATGAAAACGTACTGAAGTAATGAAATTAAACAATTTGCCTAAGTATACAGCTAATTTCTGCTTCAAATAAAACAATGAAATTGATTTTTATTTACGGAGTCCAAAATGAAATACATAGATTTGTTTGCATTTTTAGAGCCCTAAAATAGAATGAATGCGATGAAGCATTTTTCCCCCTTCCTCCCTTTTCTTTCTTTCTTCCTTCCTTTCTTTCTTTTTTTTTTTTTCGTAAAACAAAATGATTAATATATTTTCATTCAGTTTAAACGAACATAATACTTTTTTGGATTAAAATAATAAAATTGCAATATTAAATTTTTGCATTTACCGTTCATAATAAATTCGTAATTTTAACAAGAAAAACAATTCAAATTAATCAAAAAATTAAAAATACGTAGATAACTAACAAACTTAATTTGACTAGAATTAAAATAAAAAGTGAGCGAAAAGGATTCTGAATATCCGGAGTGAAGAAAAAGTGGGCATCATCTCTACAACTGCAGCGGAGATTGTCATACGTCATTTTTCCGATACCTGCTTTGCGAAACTTCGGTATAACCAATTAATTTGTTTGAAAATAAAAACGAAGTGAAATACGCTTTTTTCCTACCCAACTCAAAGCCACTGCGTGACTTTGGTTAGTAGGGCCATCTAGGAGTGAAGGCAGTAGTGGTGCCATCTAGGAGGCAAAATTCGAATTAATAAATGTACTTGACATAACGAGTTAGCGCTTAGCGAACTATTCTTAGGAACAAATTAGTTCGTAATAGTTAGCTATTGCTGCATATATTATGCGACTCTAGAAATGTCATTTATTAGTTATATTACAGGTGTAATAACACTCAATACAAAATCTTATTAAAAATACGGATTATTTTAAAATGAATCAATATTTTATAGAATTAAGTAATATGTTTACCTATAATACTAAAGATAAATGAAAGAGGCGATGCTTTCCAAATTACCAAAATTGGACTTGTTTTTTTGTGCTTGGCCAGGCTTTTGGAATTCGGACTAAATTCGAACGAAATAAAAATAACAACTAATGGCATGTTTTAGGTACTAAGAATAGTTATAAAATTCATGTTATGAAATTTATATTTACACAACATTTTTAATAACTATTAAGATGCATTAATAAAATATGGCTGAGTTATCAAATGCAAACACAATGCTATAATAGGTTATATTTACATTAAATAAAACTGGACTGAATTCTGGAACACACATTCCTCTATCATAAGCATTCATAAACGGTTTCAGCATTCATAAACGAACATAGACGATCATTCCCCTCCACCTCCATTCCAAAACTCGGAAAATACATCCATTTAAATTCAGGAAATTTTTTAAAGCATTTTATAAATGATACTAGATAAAGATACAGAAAATGTTAATAAATATTAAAACTTGAATAAAAAAAAAATGGATATTTTGTAGTCATAAATTTACAGGTCTAATAAATCTTAATCTAAATGCTTAACAGGTAAATAAAAGGCTGACCTCTTCTCCCCCTTTGAAATAATGAAATTATCCCCTGGTTCAAAACCTCAGCTCTATATTTACACTAAAAAGTATAATTAAAAATTTCACCCTTAACATAAAAGTGTGCTAATCATCTATGAATTCTTGTACCAATTCGTTGTCCATAAAAACGAAATGAATACATCAAGAACTAACAAAGTAATTTTTTAACCAAGAATTTTTAGTCATTCCATTTCTTTATTTAGAAATTTTAATCATAGCTATAAATAAACGGATCAAAAGTACGTTAAAAAATTTATATTAATTTATACCTGACAAGTTTTTTTACTTGTTTAACATAAAATTTCGATTTGTACGAATCAGAACATCGCCCTAAAAGTGCTGCAGTTCATCAACAGTTAACAATATTTTTCACTACGTTGCAAGAAGACATTACAGAAAACTTGTTTATGCACCAGACATAGGGAAAATACAGCTCGTCAGCCGCATGAGGCTGTTTGGCTCTATAAAGAGTAATTTTACTTTTGGAATATAATTTTAGACCGATATCTCGCTTTTTTAAACAGTGAGCTATTTTATTTTTAAATTGCATTAACAGTGTAATAATTTTACATCGATTTCAAAATAATCGCCAGTCTGGTCATCAAAATATACCTAAAGACAAATAAGAAAACTGTAGCTTATTACTGTGGAGATGCTATTTTTAGAATAAATGGTTACTATCGGGACAGTGGAAATGATAAGCAAAATATTTGTCAGGACTGAGTGTTCTGTGCATAGCTTTAGGGAACATGGTGAAGTCACTCCTTCTGAACTACAGTCCTGCTCTGGAACAGTGAGCTGAAAAATATGTTGGCTTTGTTCTGGTGTAGATGCTGTGCTGGAGAATAACTGCACTTGAAAGGGATTTAAAATCCTCCTTTTATTAAATCACTATTATTTACACACTTCCCAACTCGGGAGAGATACAGAAAGTAAAAGACCGCACTTGGGCCTAACTTAACAAATCAAATAAATTTAAATAAACCTAAATAGAAATTAAATTAGACTTTGCTCACAGAGCAATTCGCGGAGTTTGGCCTCTAACTAACTGGTGCGTAGCAAGAAGTACTAATACTAGCGCACTTCAATTTATTTCAATATGCAATCACGTAGTAAGCACTATGGCTTATAATTTTAGCTACTAGGTGGTCAGACGAACGTCGAGCAGAATGACCGTGATCTGAGACTAAAGCTCTTTCACACTAAGAGGTTTCTACCTCTGGTTTAAATAGTACTTGGCTGTACTCCAAATTAGCATAAGCTGAAAACGCGCGCTTCTTCTGACGGGAAGTTGAAACAGAGAAGAGACAGAAAGATTTAAATTAAAATAAAACTTGGTTAGTTTAATTAAAACCTTACATATTAACACTCTACGTTACATTGTACTGGAATCTTATCGAACGACATTATATGAAATCGAAAATAGTATTAAGAAAAACAACACAGCTCATGAAACACTGTGTATCTAGTGAGTTAATTAAATTGTTTAAAGCTAGGTATAATCTCCGTATAATAGATATTAATCTTCATATTAGGTCTGAATAAAAAAGTTAAATTTATGTGCAAGAAATCTGTTAAGTTGAGAGTTGCTTTTAACATAGTATTCGTATCTGAATTCGAAATTCTCTACAACCTGCTGAAGTGCACCGCTCACTTGTTTTTATCCTTTCCAGTGATAGACATTTGTATTAAGAGTAAAAAATAATCGCTGATCCTATTTCTCCCATTATTTCTATATTCTTTACTCAGATTTATGCATTTTTTTGAAGCAGTAAGCTCAGTACTTAAAACGGAAGGGGGAGGATATCATCCATTTTTGTACTTTTCTAATTCAAAAACTCTTTTATTTCATCGAAAACGAAATGCGAATGTATAACTTCAACTACTAGAATATTTCTAGTGTTATAATATACTGTTTGGACAAGTATTAAATTTGGCTACCGTGGCATATACAAATAGATTAATGAAATAAAATTAAATATTCTAGTAGCAAAATGTTTAAGATTAATTAAGGAAAATAAGAATATTCTGCACAGTATTCCCTTCTTTCAAAGTTCTCTTTGTGAAAAACTTGGATTATGGTCGACAGCTTTTTGTCATCTGCCATATTACATAAGGCTAAAAATCACCTTTTCTTCCATTCAATTATTTCGTGCTCAATATGTATGGCATTAAGATCAATCAAAAGTTTTAGAAATTTTCGTCTCGTGAAATTACATTTATTATGAAAGAAAAAATTTACTTTTATCTTCACTATTCGTAAGAATAGATCATATCACTTCACTTTTCATGTTGTTTTCTCTTCAAAGTTATCGTGACTAGTAATTAATAGTACTTCCTATAATCTTAATCAGTAGTAATTTATTTATCTGAAGAAAACGACCTTAATACTAGTTTGAAAAACTGACTAATAACGCAAATGGATGATATAATAAGTGATTAGCGATGAAATTTCGATTTCATTATAAACACATTATTTCGGAATCTCTTATTCTCCCCTTTTTTTCTTATGCTTAGCCTAAAATTTGCTGATAATTGTGGATTATATTTGTATGTTTTCACTTCATTGTAATTTGCTGAAGCAGAGATTTTATCTGAAGCAAAAACTAATTTATTTAAAGTTAAAAACCAGGTTTTACCAACTTTTTTTAACAATTACCATATTTTACTGTAACAAAGTGGTCTTCACATTTTGTTGACTCACGGTACCCTTATAATTATAAAGTTTTTTCGAGGAATACGATGACTACTTCGAAAAATATATCTTAAAATAATATTTAAATTAGATAAAAGATTAATATGCTATAGGTGCTTTATATAAAGACAATTAAAGAAAGGTATTGTATCTTTTGTTAAAAATTTTCGACATAAAATTAGTGTAATTTACTCATTAATAGCATTAACTCGTGCTCCAGTTATCCCTTACCCTTGCATTATATTTAGTGACAGGAGTGCGCTTGCATTTCCGTTGAATATTTTGAGAAATATGTTTACATGCACATCGACTGAACAATAAAAAAATCAGAACTATTCTGTGTCGTAGTCAGAAGTCACACGTCCCTAATGACGTCGGCAGGCTCCACACGAAGTTTCTGATTAATTTTAATCAGGAACTAATGATAACTAATTTGATAACTAAATGTATTTTGATAACTAAATGTATTTTGATAACTAAATGTATTTTGATAACTAAATGTACATATTTATATTAATAAATGCTAGTTAACTTGTGTGAGTACTTCATAATTTTTCTCTTCGAATTTTCATTTTGACTTCCGAAACCTCAGGCTTTGACTCGTGGAACCCCGGGTTCCATGGAACATAGTTTGAGGACCATTTCTGTAACGGTATAAATGTTTAGGATGAGTAAGTAAACGCAAGGTGAAGAAATGAGTTCTTTATTCTACAGTAGATGGCAGCACCTCTGTTAGCCACCGTTGTTATTTCCCCTTGACATTGGGAATTGTCCTCGTTTCTAAACAAAGTTTACAGAACTTGTAATACCGCTTTTTAACCTTTATTTAAAGATTGCAACTTTCATAAAAGGAATAAGTCCAGTTGCGAGGCATAAGATATACACGTATGGCCTATCTCGCCTTCAAACATTGTCTATTATTTGAAACATTGTCTCATGGAACTGTCGACTCACAATTGTAAGGTGTTTTCGGGGAATCCATCCTACCCTTAGAAAAACGTACCTTAAAGTAATGTTTAAATCAGATCAGTATGTTTTAGTTAATTTATGTAAAGCCAATAAAAGAAATGCATTGTGTTTTTTATTAAAAAAATTTAACATAAAATTACTATAATTTACTCATTAATAGCCCTAATACGTGTTTCAGAAGTCAAATACCCTTGCATTATATTTACCAGCAGGGGTGTTGTTTTGTTGTCCTATACGTTGAGATAAATTTTGGGGGCTACTCTTGCTTAAATTTACATTTTAACGTCGAGTCTCTTTAAACGTAAATAAGTTGTTCCCTTTCTTCTACTAATACGACTTTTCATTTATTGTAGTACTCGAAAGGGTATTTATTCAGTTAAACTTATTTTTATTCTTCTGGGGAATATTCTGTTATAGATTTCTTCAATTGAAAAAGATGCTTCATTGTATGATTTTTAACATTTTCGTCTAAATTCATTTCATTTTCCATTAGAAAACTGTTTAATTTTGCAGAGCATTGCGCATTCTTCTCTTTGTTGTAAGATGACCACATGTTAAATTTTAAAATTAATCTATAACTAAATGTGTCTTTAAATTTTTAGTTAATATAAACACTAGTCAACTAGCGTGGGTACTTTAAAATTTCCTTTTCAAATTTTTATTTTGACTCGCGTAACCCCGGGATTCCACGGAATACAATTTGAAGATCACTAGTCTATTAAATAGAAAAATGTATGACACATGAAAAATCTTATTAACTTGGTTAGCTGTTGAAACTGAGTGTATGAGAGAGACCTTTTAATTTGCTTTTCGTCAAACACTTCAAACAAATCGTTCTGTATGTTTGAGGAACATTTTAAGTACCTCTTCTTTGTGCTCGTTCCCCAATTTTTAAATTCTAAATTAGAATATCGTTATTATAGTACTTTTCTGATATTTTCCCCCATTTCAGTTTTAATTTTGATTTGTGACTTAATAAATGATAGCTTAATTGTTAATTCTTAAGGTACATTTATCTAAAATGCGCATAATAACATTCATGTGCATAATCCACATGTTATAATTTTATTTAAGTACTTTATGAAATCCCTTTCTTCTGAGATATTTTTATGTACAAGATATGTGTTATGTATCGTTTAATAGATTTACATAAAGTATCAAATGATATACTCATAAATTACCTAGAGGATAATAAATTTACAAATGACAGTTAGGCTTCTTTATGAAAAATTATTCACAAGAACTAAAGAAAAAGATTCTATTAAAACATGTTTCGACTAAAATTTTTTTTCTACTAATTTCGACCTTAAGTTATAAGAAAAGTCAGAATGTTTTGATTCATTTCATACCTGCATATAAAGCATACATTTTAAAATCTCTATTGCTGACTGCGTAATCTTATTTTTTCTCGAAAGAAAATTAAAATTCCTCAAAACTGATTTTTGAGACATCTGCTTTCTTATTAAATATACAAGAAACACAAAATGAAAAGCAAATTAGATACTGTAAATAATTTATAATAATGCAGTTTTTGAAAATAATCACCATAAATTTAAGAAAGAAGATAATAAAAATTTATATTTAAGAGAAGTAAGTTTAGAAAATGAAAACAAAGCATGTATTCCCATTTTTTTCTGCTTATCCAACTACAATTGATATGTTACCGTTGAAATCTGTTAAGAATGAGATAAAAATGCCCCAACTCATAACTACTAAGGAAACTCTCAGGAACTGGATTTAATTAAATTTAAATTTTCTTACAAATTATAATAATAACTTACATACATCTGGCAACGAGATTTTAAAATGTGAGTCCTTTGTGCACTGCTTAATATTTTATATAACAACTTTTCCCCCGATTCTCTAACGAATCGAATAAGAGAACGCGATGAGAATGGGAGATTTGAAAAGCAGGTAATCAATCCAAGCTGTATATACATTTTGAGACTTGCCGATAAAATTAAGCAAACATTAAACGAAATTAAATAATAAATAAATAATATTAAATAAAGATTAAAAGAAAGTGGATCAATTAAAATATAACTCTTCAAAACAATGAGAAGTAAAAAAAAAAAAAAAAAAAAAAAATCAGAATCTTCATTGTACAGAAAGTTTCGGGTGAAAATATTCTTGCAACATTAGTCACCTTTTCTACATTTTAATGTAAATGTAACCGAACCGATTGAAATTTCGTTGCACTAAGGAAAAGCAATTTTGAAATTTTTTGTAAGTGAAATGAATATTTATAACAGTATGCCGTACTTTTCACATAATCTGATACCAATGTTTCCATATAAGGCTATAGAAATTTCTCTAATTTAAACACACATTTCTCCTTTTTTTTTTACCAGTACTGATACGTACAAGGTTGGTGACTTTCATATCCACAAGAAGTGCTATCATTTTCCTTTCATAACTCAATTTTTAACAAATGATCACGCTATGCATAACTTTTTTAATGCTACCAATAGCTGCAAAAAGGATATTCGTTTATATTTACTATCAAATTTCATAGTTAATTGTTTAAGATTTCGTATTTTTTAACGGGTCGTATTGAATTTCACCATTTGTTTGCAACAATTATTTTGTCTTAGTTTATCATATTGGTTACATAAATACATATAAAGAAAACAATATAATTACAATATAAAAGGAAAAAATATCTAAAATTGAGAATTAAAATATAAACTAAGGTTACAAATTTGCTTAATAGATGAACAAGTAATAATATTTTAAATACATTTCACTGTACAGCATTGAGCTCAGTTTTTTAGATTTACTAGTCTATTTACATAAAATTACATAAAATGTTTTACATAAAATGCCGTTTCGAGTACTAGAATAATAAGAATAAATACTGAAAATTCTGTTATGTAGCATTTTCCAGTTTTCTAAATTTATTCCTAAACAGTAATCTAACAAATTGTACCTTTGCTTGAAAATACATAAAAAGTAATCATGAAAAAATGTTCGAGAAGGAGCCTCAAATCATACTGATTTTAAGAAGATAATTAAGTAAGAACCATAATTCAGAAGTACGGACGTGACTGCAGAATGTTGCATTTGCATCAAGAATGATGTTGCATTTTTGTAAATAAATCAAGTGAAATACCAGTAAACACATAACTTAAATTACTTGTTATTAACTTCACAAAAATGAAATGTCAAAAAATTGGCAAGTCGAATAAAAAGAAATGGTAATAAAACTGTTGCCTTCCGGGATAAAAATAACAGTTAAGCTGAATGCGTCGAAATTAAGACTTAATTAATAATCAAGCGTATTTCAGATAAAGTCTTCAAATTTATTTTATGATGCTTCAGTGTTGAAAATTAATAGTTAATATTGATTAATCACTCACGTATTTAAACAAAAATGTCCACAAGAGAGTAATAAAGTTGCATTTCTTACCGGGTAAGATGACTGACCGCGGTGTTGATTATTTTATAACTCGGTAAAAAAAGTGAACCGCACCACTCGTTAACATGTAATGAAGTAGAAGTTAATAATACCGAGACAGTCTTTATTGGGACATATATGATAAAATGTGTTCCTACTCATTGTATAATAATTTCTTGTATTCAAAGTTTCGGAAACTTTATTATTTCACTCTGTATCTGCTGTTTGTCGCAATTATGTAGAATGTGTGGTGAAATACATGCTGGTATTTAGTCAGATAACTTTTGCTCAAATGACATAGTTAATGCTCTATTTCCGATGACATTGCCCGAAATCTGGGGCGTGGCATTCCCTAAGATAGTGGATAGAAAGAAAGAGGAATGAATTTGCTGCCTTTGTGTCTAGAAACATTAGAATATTTTTTTATATACTCTAATTTTTCCAGACACATGCAGTGATCCTAACACAAAAGAAATTGTGAAATATGAGAAAGCATTTTAAATTTGGAGTAGTTTTTATACATTTATTACCCCAAAAGCGACGTTAGTACAGAATGGGGTATTAGTCTTGAAACGTCAGTTTGCATTTAACACTTAAATGTGTTGCACAACTTTTCAAATTTCAGACGCCAAATATTATCGCCCTGTATATTTAAAGAAATTAAATAATGAAGAATCTGAGTGAATATATGTATGTTTCTCCCACTGTGAAAAAACAATGGTACCTAGAGCCATCAAATTTTGAATAATGGAGTCCTTTATCAGAAAATGGGCATCTGGAAGCCCGAATTTTGAATTTCGAGATTGTTTTATTACTATTTCATATTTTGTAAGACTAACGAATTTTTGATCAATAAATTCAACGGTTTTAAAGAGAACAGTGGCAGCACTTTACGGAATTAAGCATTTTAATCTCAAGCGCCAGATTTTCTATCGGAAATTCCAAAGGTATGTTGTTTTTAAATATTTTGTGATTTTGCTGGTGAATCGAATTTTATGTGGCATAAACGCTGAGAACGTGATATTTAAAGTATAGAGTAAACATAGGAAAAGTTAATAATAAAAGGACAAAAAAAAAGTTTTGTAAAGCTATCTTAGTACCAAAAATGAATATTGATATGATGAACTGAGAAGATACTTAAAAAAAAAAAAAAAAAAAAAAAAAAAAAAAAAAATAAAAAAAAAAAAAAAAAAAAGAAAAAGGAAAGAAAAGAAAGAAAAAAGGGGAAAAAAAGAAAAGAAATATATGCCAACAAAAAACTTAGCACTGCATCGGAAAATCTAAAGGTATACTGCTCTGCTGCTTTTAAAATTTTTATACTTTTGCTCTTGAGCTGTATATGGCGTAAGTGCGAAAATAATTATGCTTAATAGTTGAAAAGCCTAAAAAAAAGTTAGTAAGAGTGTAACAGCAGGCTGGTAGACTGCGAGCTCAACGAGAGCGTAAAAAACCTTACCATGCCCTTTTGGGCTACTTTCATTTACAAAACCATGTTGCGGCCCATCTTAAGTTATGCCTGCCCGGTTTGGGCATACGCATGTAAAAGCCTCAGAAAGAGGTTGCAGGCCGTCCAGAATGGGGTGATTTAGGCAGATATGTAACGCACCGTGGTACGTTCGCAATAGGCAATTACACAAAGAGCTTAGGTTTGAGGATCTAAAATCTTACTACTGTCGCCTCTCGAAGGCTTTTTATGAAAGGCAGGGGTCAATTGACAATCCTGTGATTGTGCAATATGATTATGACATAAGTAATATCACTTTTGTTAAGCGCCCTAGGGCGATCTTAAGTGACAATATTATGTAATGCTTTTTCTTAGTTGTACATATGTGGTTATATAATTTGTATATATTTCTTTATATTGTATGTCTCATATATTTACTTGTTATGCATGTTTTTTCATGATTTTATTTTATTTTTTTTTTCTTTCACCTGGCACTCAAGGCATCGCACTTGCGTTGTATGTTGTATGGCTTTTCATATATGTAAATAATTATGGCTTCTAAGAGGCAATTATGTATTTGTATGTAAGCATTAATATGTGTCATAAGCATTTTGTTAAAATTACAATTGTTAGTAATGACTATGTTGTTCGATTCGGGGTAAGGTTCTAGCAACCCAGGTACCCAAGTGATAGACACCACTCTTTTTCTTTACCATTTTGGGCTGCCTTGAAAATACGAAAAAATCTTTCAGATTTTCTTCATTGATATTTTTAAAGAATTATGGAGAAAGAACATGAATTAAAGAGTCAGAAATATATTGCATAACACTTGTAAGATCTCTCTGGCCCAACTTGTCAGTCACTGGGATAGTGAGTCACAAAAACGTGCGAAGGGGTTGAAACCCTTTTATTGTACTTTTAAAATTACAACTGCATCTACTCGACGCTCACAAACTGCGCTAACCCGGCGGTTGAACTAAAAGTAAGGTAAAACTGAAAATAAGAAACTAGATGAACAAATGTCAAACACTACCGACGAGGCTCTGAGATCTTAACTAACCGCGTTTTTAATTATCGCTGATATTCAGCAAGATTACTGATTTAACAGTTGAAATCTAACACTTCTGCAAGGCTAGGCACACAGGCCGATACGCGCCGATCTAAATTCTACTAAGGAAAATCTTCAGCGTAGGTTCAAAGCAAGCCTTTTACACGCTCGTTTCGTCTACTATTTAACTCAACTAGCTTCCGCTAAATTTGAATAAACTGCGCGTGCTACTACAATTTACATACTCTGGCACGGGCATTTCTAGGGGAAAAATGAAGGCTAAATAGGAAAGGAATATGAACTTAAAATAAATGTTAGTTAAAATAAATATAAACCCTACACACTTTATTGCGCTAAGAACGTTTAAAGAACAGAATGACGTGCATGTCTGAAAGAGCTTTTTGTGCTGCGAACAAAAGACGGCGATTTCTATTCTTAAGGCAATAATGCTGGAAAAGCCTACGTATTGTTTTACTTGTTTCAAAATAAGAAAACGAAAGATTAAAGCATTTAATGTAATAAAGATACAGATAAGAAGAATATAATGTTTTAGATGATTTAATTTAAAAAAAAAATATTTGAAATCTTTATACCCTAAGGACATGCTCCTCTGGCAGTAACTCGAATAACTTGTGTCTTAATCCAGGGTTAGGTGATTTTAAATTCACGCAATAAATTATTACGTACAACAGACTTAATTGGTAAGCTTACCGGATTGAGGCAATAATGCCATAATTGCAAAACTTATCTAATAAAGACAATCACGATTTAGCTTTTTCCCTGCAGGCAAAATATATTTTGCTCTAGGTTGCACATAACACTTCATTACGTCCTCTTACATATGAGAATTTTGAGCTACCCTTTATATCCGTATATGAATGCATATTTCAAGATGTCGCTGATATCAAATTAAACTTGCAGAGCGATATTCTTCCTTCTGAGTGGGTTAAAAATATTCATAAACTGTACTCCTACAATCCATAGTCTTGCAAGAAAAGGCAAAGAAAACATAATAACGCCATATCCAGCGCAAGGAAAGTAAAAGAAATAAATTATTAAATAAAATTTATTTTCTTAATTTATTATAAACAGTAAAGCTGATTGCAATAATATTAATTTACTGATTACAGTACTTGAAATTATGAGCGCAGTTGCTGACAACGATGCATTTTTAAATCAAAATATTTATGGTAATAAAGAAACTTTTTGTTAACAACCCACTTAATTTTAACTTACTAAATCAAGTAGAAATTTAAATTAACCGAATATAATCTTGCATTATATAGAAAGAATACTTTCCCTGTTATCAGAAGCACAGATTTTCTCATTATTTTTCGGATTCACCAGAATAAAATGACTAAAACCCTTTTTAAGTTACATAGTTTTAACTGAATGAGATAAAGAGCAAATATTAATTTTTAGGTGTCTTAATATTCCTATTGGACTAAAATCTCGGGGGTAAACGCAAGGTATTCAAATCAAAATTAAAAAAAAAAGGGGGGGGGGCAGGGGGACGAAATCATTCTTAAAATGAAATTTTTATAATCAAACGTCTATTCTTCATTGAAATTTTGTTTACTTCCCACTTCCCGAGTTTATTTTCAGTTACACTTGTATGTATTTAAAAATTAACATCGAAAGGTTCCCACTCATGAATTGTAAAGTTTTGTAAAAAAGAATTTAATAAAATTCTCTTTCTTGCTACAAAAGTACGACAGGCACCTAGAAATTCGATAGAAAGCACATTTTGTAATAGGCTGAAGATGTTAAGAGTATTAAATTTGCAATTAACTAATTGAAAGCCTTTTTTGTTTTAAATAAATTTAATTTATACGAAACACCAAGAGAACACGGGATCACACAGAGATCCGAAAACGCTAGAGTTCGAATGTTGGGGCCCGGTTTTAAATATCAACAAGTTTCCTCCAGGCAGAAAGTTTGAGCTGACGGAGGCTATTTTCGAAATAATCAGGTTATGCAAAATACTACGTAATACAATAGATTTTTAATGTCCTTGTCGTTAATTTTGGGTATACAGTTTTATGAAAAACCAAAGCTGCTAAAATTTCTTTCATTCACGATCTTTTGGATCACGTGAAATTTTGCATGATATTGCTCCTACGACACAATTTCTTGTAATGAAGTAATTCTTCAAAATTTCAAATTAAAGATTCAAAAGGGATATCCACTACTATCGAAAATAAGTAACGATCCTGACATTAAAAGAATTGTAAAATTCGAGAATATGAGTAAGATATTATGTTTCCTGGCTTTTGATACCAGCGTCCGGTATATTTAGATAGTATATCATTGCGCAGATTC
>KK122188.1:279444-291036 GCA_000611955.2 Stegodyphus mimosarum
AACGTAATTCGTAACCTACCTTTTAAAGAACTGTAATGTCAATAACTTGATTTACTCAGTGAGGAATGTCATTGCATTTGAAAACAAAATATGGTTGTCGCAATCATAATTCAATGTATTCATCACGTTCTTTGAATACATGCAACTGCGTATCAGAACAATTTATCAGAAAACCAATGTACAGTAAAAACAGACAAAAAATAGAATATGATTTAAAAATTAATTGTAGGGTTTTATGTCAATTAACTTATTATATTATTATAATTTTGCCTTTACTTTAGCTCGTACTTTGGTCGGGTCGAAAGCAAACTAATTAATGTATTTAAGCTCAATTTGCAATGCAATCAAATGCCAATTAGTTAATATATTTAAAAGTTCTTGAAACTAGAGAAAGCTTTTGACCAGTCACTATGGTATATCTATCCGCTCCTGAATTCTTAACTGGCTTTAGCTATGCTTTGTGAAATCTTGAGACCCAAGCCAAAGCTTAGTTAAAGGCATATTATTTTGCATTTTATATTTCAATTTTTCTTTGACATTTGTTCTGATTTTTTCCGACGATATGCAGAGGTTGCTGTGTTGTATTTTTTAAATATTTGTATTTATTGTATTTTAGATGCAGGACAGAGCGAAAGTTACCTGTCAGCTTGGAATGTTCTAGGAATTACCGTACATGTATGTGCATATACATAAGATAAATAGTATGTAAATTAAAATTATAATTTAAATTAGCAATAGTCCCTTAACTCTTTATTTTAGTCTGGGTGTTTCCTTCTCAATTCTGAAAATAAAAAGAATTTTTTCTGGATTGAGTCATTTCTAGATTAATCCTATGATGCGATTTTATCATAAGGATGATTATGCAGCTAATTCGGAACATAGACCGAAATCTTTGTCTTAATAAGCTGCCATATGCGCACTTCGCATTTACCTGTTTTCACGCTAAAACACATTTTCCAGCTTTTCTTCCTATCGCAACAAAGTCATTTGCCCTTGAATTGAATCTGGCGTAAGCGCGAAGGAAAGGATGCTTAATAATAAAGCTGAAAAGGTTAAAGAAAATGGGTTAGCAACAACAGTGAGCGAGTGCAACAGACTGGTACGCTGCGAGCTCAGCCAAAGCTTAAGAAACCTTAACAAACACTTTTGGGCGACTGTTAGATTTTATTATTATTATTATTATTATTTATTACATATTGCACTTTGGCTAGCGGTATCAATAAAGTTCACTTTGGTCAACATAAGCCCACGATGAGTAGACGACATCTCGGCCTTAGCTTGGTTTCTCCCCTCCCATTTTGATGAAGAGAAATTCGGGGGGGGGGGAACGTGTCCACCCACTCCTCTCCCTTTACCACCAACTCTCGAAAAGACTTTCGGCTGGCAGCATATTTAGAGTGCCCCCATGCCGCACAGCCACTATACATTTACAAATATCCACGCCTTTTCCGGGATTCGAAGCCGAGCCCTTCAATACGGCAGTCACAGTCACTAACCACTATGCCGGTTGGACGGCGAGAGTAGCAATGAATTCCTAAACTCTTTTGCTAAATTCATTTACGCCACATTTTCTAACACATTGCTAACCTCATTTACGCCAGAGCTTTGTTGGAAAGTATTTGTTGACACTTTTAAGTGATTGTCGTGGAACTCTCCTCATCTACTAGTTGCTAAAGCGTACTATAGAGAACACTCTTCCTTACTTCGAATGAGCGGAATGTTTCAGTAAGAAGATTAAAGACATTAATTTTCGAGGCATCTCTCTTTTGCATTTGATTGGGATCAAAATGACGCACCACTCTTGGACAAAAAAAAAAAAAAAAAAAAAAAAAAAAAAAACGCACCGAGAAGGTATAAAACAAATTGGAAACAAATTGATATGCATAGAGGTTTCGGCGGAAAATGCAAAATTTTACATTTTGGCTGCCAATGAATGAACGGTTGTCGCTACAGCGCATCTGATCTGCGCAACTGGCAGGATATTTAAGAGGAGAAATTACGATTCCAGGTCATAAATTCTTCGCGAATTTCATTCCGTGTACTCTGGTAGATAGTAACTATGCCTGGCATACAGGTGCGCGAACGATATGCGCAGATGTCAGAATTTCAGAGAGGTCGTGCAGTTGGACTCAGAAGCCGTTTGGCCTTATCGGCGAATAGCTCGACATTTGAGCAGGAGCGATGCCACTATTAGACGATGTTGGCAGGAATGGGTGAACTATAGCCGTACACAGCGTCAAGAAGGAAGCAGTAGGCCTAGAGAAACGACAGAAGGTGAAGACCGAGCAATCTTCAGAGCCCCAGATGCATCATTATCACCGATTGTACGTGCAACTAGTGCTTCAGTGACCGCAAGGACCCTTCACAGACGGCTCACAGAAAGGGAGCTGAGGTCACGGCGCCTCTTGCGCCGACTACCATTGACTTCTGTAAAACGTCAAGCCCGTTTGCAGTGGTATCGGGCTCATTCGCACTGGAATATCACTGACTGGAGTAGAATAGTCTTCAGTGATGAGTCCTGCTTTGAACTGAGCCCCGATGACCAGCGAAGGCGAGTCTGGAGACGACCCGGACAGCGCTGTAATAGGCTGTAATACCTTGTGATCAGTGGCAACCTTACAACACAGTGGTACGTCGACGAAGTTCTAAGACCCGTTGTGTTGCCCTTCATGTCACGCCACTCTGGGCTTACATTTCAGCAAGATAATGCCCGCCCCCAGACTGCACATGTTTCTACTGCTTGCCAAACATTATCTTGGCCAGCAAGGTCGTCGGATCTCTTTCCTATTGAGCAGGTTTGGAGCATTATGGGCAGGGCCCTCCAACCAGCTCAGGATGTTGACGATCAAAGCGCCAGTTGGACAGAATTTGACACGATATCCCTCAGGAGGACA
Source organism: Stegodyphus mimosarum (assembly GCA_000611955.2). Classification (NCBI taxonomy): domain Eukaryota; kingdom Metazoa; phylum Arthropoda; class Arachnida; order Araneae; family Eresidae; genus Stegodyphus; species Stegodyphus mimosarum. The sequence goes on from KK122188.1 coordinate 282,339, forward strand.
TCCACAACCTCTATCAATCGATGCCAAGCAGAATAACTGCTTGCATAAGGGCCAGAGGTGGACAAAGGCGTTACTGACTTTTTCACTTTGTGAAGCTCTATCACTTCAATAAATCACCCAATTTTTCTGGAACTGTAATCATTTGTTTTTCTGTACATGTTCATCACTTCTACCGATTTTCGTCCCATTCGGATAACTCCTTCTTGGTGAGGTTGTTGTTTTTTTTTTTTTTTTTTTTTTGTCTAAGTGTGTATATATCCAGTTACAAAAATGTTTAAAGACGTATTTTTAAATAAAAGTAAAGACTAAAAAGTATTTTTAAATTTAAAGACGTCAATATTATCAATATTAAGAAATCTACTTTTTATACTTTCCTTCGGTGGCTGTGTTTGTATTTGAGAAAATGTTATATTCCTTATAAAAATAAAACACAAAAAGTTTGGTTCCCGTACGATAAAAATTGATCGAGATATTTGACATTCAATTTCAGCATCACATTCAGGCTGCGTACACAAATTGAAGAGCGAAATGTTTGTATTTATACATTACAAAAAATAAAATATCAGTTTAGCAAAAGGTTTCTGATGTTAGTTTGGTTCATTCATTAAGGCAAAGCATACAAGGGCTATCTACCTAAATGGTGAGATGCCTTATCGGAGGACTTTCTAAGGGAAACTGAATTGTACCCGCATTAAACAAGGGGAAAGCAACGAAATAACCATATATCCAGGCCATTTCCCTGGAATCGAACGCAGGTCCAATTACCAACGCTCAGCGACTTCACCGCTCGGTTGTTGATGGCCGTTTCTGCTGTTTAAGAGATTAAGAAATAGGCATTTCTACGCAAAATACAGTGAAAAGGGTTCATTAATACAGTCTCTTTTTTTTCAAAAAGGAGATCCTATTTATAGAATCTTAGAAAATTTGTGTTCTCGAAATCACTAGCAGGCTTTAGTATTAGTATGCAACCAATTCGTTACATTATTATCAATAATTAAAAATGGAAAATATTTGTAGTTTAGGCTTACGAAATGTAACACATTATAAATTGATGACGGTAGTAAATCACAAAAATATATCATTGAACGGCATTTAAAGGGGAAACGTTAACCTCGGATTTTTCTAGTTTAATTACTTACAGACCCCTCAATGCAAATTGAAAACGACGTCAGAAATGGATAATTTTGAAATTAAATTTCTCTATCTGCTTTTGTCATACGAGAGTCAAAAGTTTTATATTTTATTTTATATAAGCGCAAGATTTTCCTAAATTAGAGTCAAAGGACCGCAGAAACATATACAACATTTGCTTTCGTAAGTTTTACAAAACTGATTTCTCTAAACGTAAACCATTATTTAAACCATTGTCATAACTATATGTCTACCACAAACAGTTTCAAAAAGACGAGCGACGAGTTTCTGTTGAGACGGTGTATACGTTACAGCCAAAGTTGGAAGTTGACTGCTTCACAAATCGGCCAATTGATCTGACAAAGTCTGAAGTAGATAACAATTTAACAATTACCTCTGGCTTTGGCTGCATACTTTGCGAAGACGATTATACTGTTATTTCGCTTCTAATTACATTTTCTATTTTCTTACATTTTCTATTTAATGGTGTAATGCCGTTCAGACGAGAAAGTGGTTAGTGACTCTGACTCACATACTGAAGGGCCCGGGTTCGAATCCTGGAGAAGGCATGGATGTAAATTATCCGTCCTCTCATAGGAGGCAACAGTAGCCCACTTGTTAGGTACCTCCGTAATAAAGTGATCACCACTTCCGACCTTAGTAATGACCAAACGCAATGCCTCTAACGCCATTGAAAAAAAAAATGGTGTAATTTTAAAAGCTGTATTTCTTATTAGTACCTTTCTGTAATACGCGATTAAAAATATCCATGACATTTTTCTTTTCATTGTAGAACTGAAATAAAATAAAATAAAATAATAATAATAATTAGATAAAGAAAGAAGAGGATGTTTTTTCAAAGGCATGAACAAACACTTAAACAGGTAAACAGATGAACTTAAGCTGATCTTTAAAAACAAGCTTAGAATTTTCAAAAACAACTCTTTAAAGCAAGTCTTTGCAAATTATGTCAGCATTATATTATTACGTTATCATGTATGCGTATCATTCACTTGATTTTTAAATTTTTGCAATTGTGGCAACATTGCACTGCGGCATACTGGTGACAGTCCATCCATTGGTCATCGGTGATCAATGGTCTTAATGATCCCCAGTGACCGTGGACTTAACTATCACTACTGTTGGCAGCTTAATTTTAACAATCTGTATAAATTTACTGCATATTCACAAACCGACGACATACGTGTCGACCGCCAGTACCTACGGATCGCAATGATCATTGTTTTAAAGGATACCAATGGAAGCATCTGATTCTATTTTAAAGATCCATTTAAATTTACTGAATATTGATTTATAGTTAAAATACGGGTTGACTATAAGTGACCATCAATGTAAATTAGTGGTGATCAGCGGTTTTAATAGGCACCAATGGCTTCAGCGTGATTCAAATTTAAAATATTACCAAATTTATTGTATCAATCTATACTAGTGCGCCAGTGATCTGTTCGTTAACCGCAACACAGGCCTACTTTTTGGTTTACAGATTATAAGCAATCTGCATGTTGACGGTCGCTGGCAATCAACCTAACCATTAATAATATGGACAATGTACTAAATTCAGATACATTTTTAGATTACCAAAAGACACATGCCAAGGCTCTTAATGACCGGTGGCCTACATATTGAAGGCCAGTAGCTGTCGATCACAGATCATCTGGAATGGGCAGTACAGCAAATTTACTTAGATTTTAACTTTAAAATTAAACCGAAACGCATTGTCGTAATTCAAACCCGGTGACCTACAAATTCGTTACAAATTCGTTTTGAAATTTGGCAGCTTTTATTTGAGCGATAATAGCGTCAAATGTGGTTTACACAATTATTGAATTATTAAAAATTATTTGAAGTTGTGAAAGTGACTTTTTTTCATAGCTTCAAAATTAATGAAGACTTTTTTTCCGCTCATCTACAATGAAAGAAAGGAAAGGAAAACAGTTTGCCATAAATTAAGAGGTTCGCTAAGAAAATTATTCTTCTCGCAAAACTGAAAAAAATGAGGCAAGATAAATTTTTGAATTTCTCTGTAAATTTCGCACAAATGTTACAAAATTTAATATATAGGCATAATCTTAGCCGTAGAATCGAAATATGGGAAAAGAAATTGGCATGTCATTTAAAAAAAAAGTTCGATTTTGTGTCAAAATACCTAAGTTAGAATAATGCTATATATAAATCTAATATATATCCTAAGTCGCGCTTTCGACACATGAAAACGCCTTTTTTCTCCCACGCAGTGTACTAGAGATTTTTGGGGGGTCGGAAGAAAACCATATAAGAGCACAGACATCATCGGTTTTGAGTTTTTAGTTCAGAATTAGACCTCCGTGCGAGCTTCGCTCTTTATATGCGCTTTGCATTTGCGTTCTGTTTAACGCTGTGTAGTTTAAAAAAGGAACTACTGATTGTCTTCTGTGATACTGAGAAATGCTGTACAAGTACGTTGTGGAAAGTTTTAGAACCATAAAGTGATTCTTTTGGTGAAATATATTTTATGAAGCTATCATTGGTTCTATCTGCATTAAATCCATTACGAATACGTACGCAAGCAGCAATATTTAAAGAACACCGGATTCTTCTGTCGATTGCAAATGTTCAAACTGTTCCTTAATCCCTAGCAGTGGCTTCAGCGCATAGCGAAGATGACACCGTGGAAGACCGTAATCGGAGAATGTTGACATTCTCCGGTGAACGTCAGAGCATACCAAATACTTTGCTGAAAGACGGAATATTTAGTTGCATTCCTATACATTCGAATCGTCACCGATGTATGTCGAAAAGCACAGATATGCTCTGGTGGAGGTCAAAACGAGAAGCCGGGAAGAAAGCAGTGTTCGACAATTAAATGCAGTTGTAAAAGCAAGGGATTCTTGGGCAATTTAAAGTTTCATAACAGGTTAAGTTGTTGCAATAAATAAGATTGTATATTTATAATAATAGTGAGAAATAAGGGCATTCAGTAAATATTTCGGACATATGGCAAGGCAAGTGACTATGTGAATGCTGACACTTGTCGGAAAACTCGACTTCTTCAGATTTCGGTCTTTCACGATGAAAAGATAAATAGTAAATCAGAGCTAAAGTCACGCGTAACTTGCATCATCAACCTTGAAAGAAATATGTGAACAAAACTAGATTTTCCCCTTGAAATGACCCACACATTGCTTCTCTAAGGGACCACGTGACGATGGGATGCTTCAGAGGTTTCTAAATAACCGTTCGATGTTGCAGCGCTTGAAATTGCTGGGAAAAAATTGAGGAATTGCTGGAGAATTTCTCATCTCGCAAATAACAGTGAATTAATATTTATATTTTCGGAGAGTTTTATTAACATGCTTATGAGATACAGTTGTCTTCTTAGTGAGCAGATGCGAAATGCAAGCAGAATAAATGATCTGATAATTGCCATTTTTTCTTAGTTGAAAAACTTAGTGTTCTCTGCTTATGCCACAGTTGAGAACATGATAGGAAAACTGAAAATGTAGTCTTAGTAAAAAGAAATAAAGAAGAAAATGAGAAAGAAAAAATGTAGAAGAAGAAATGTAGTACAAGAAAGAAGAAGACGAGAAATGTAGACTTTACTTTTCACCTTTAAAAACTGCAAACATGTTTTGGTTGTCAAGTATGTAAATATTTCATTTTTAAATAATTACGCATGTGGCCGAAGTCAAAGAAAAAAAAAAACTGATGTGATCCACATGATTTCCTTGTACGGCACATATTAAATTTTCCCCCTGTTTTGCTGCATTTCACTTATTTCCTCGAATTATTCTAACTTAATTGAGGAATCTCTCAAGGCAAGTTGAAAATGACATCAAAAGCTGCAAATTTTGAAATTAAATATTCTGGTCAATTTTGGGATTAAGACACTCAAACTTCTAGTATTTTTACTTTTTATAACGAAGATAAAACTTTGCCATATATTAGTAAAGGAAACGTAAGACGGTATTAAAAGTTAGATTTCGTTATTTGCCCCAAATTAACTTTTTTTAAAAATTTTGTCAGTGCCAAAATATGATTGTTTTCGTTATTTAAAGCACTTCTGTAATTACAAGTATATGACTGCGACCAACGATTTCGAAAATAAAGAACGGTTAAGGACTTTTAAGTCAGATAAGGGGGGAATAGTGTATATATATATATGAACAAAAGGACGGAAGGAAGGCCAATAACGAATCCTGTGCCTAGGCTGCAATGATTTAATTAAACACAATCCAAAGAATCAGAGGAGTATGTTTTAATTAATATTCCAATAAATCCAGTTAAGAAAATTTAAGAAAGCCAAAGAAAACTAAGAACAGCAATTTAAAGAGTATTTAAATTCCAGTCTACAAAGCCGTAATAGGAAAAGGAAGAAAATAAATTAAAAATTGATATTATTTAAAAAAACGTTTAATTATAGCAAAAGGCAGAGGAAAAGATGGAAAAATTTTAAATAGAGTAACAGGAACAGTGACAGATGGAAAAACTGCCCTTCAAGCACTAGCTAATAGTAGTGGAAATGCATATAAACTGAGATGAAAAATTGCAGATAAAAATTATAGCTATATCAACGAAAATTACCTAAAAATGAAAAATTGAATAGCTAGTGAAACAATATTGACTCTTCAGAGGAAATTAGCTCACCGAGATAGGGCAAAGCGAGAATTGCATTGCAACTTTAGCAAAGTAAGTCAGGATGACATGCTCTCGCAATGCGCAAATTAAAAGCAAAATTAGTTTACAGTCAGCGTAACTGTATTGCAAAAATTAGTTTACAGTCAGCGTAACTGTATTGCAAAAATTTCCAACTCAAAACCCGAGGTTTTTTTGATAAGAAGAAATTCTGCTTGCTAAAATATAATTTAAGCGAGTATGTGTAGAACAAAACATTGTAAATCAGTCTTTAAACAACGGATATTTAGCAAACCAACATCCGCGGTGGAAACCTAGTGCACTTTTATACATAAATCGACAATTCCTCTGTTGAAGTTTATGATAACATCTTCTTTCCTCTTTTACTCCCCTTTCCTAGAAAATCCCATTAACAAAACAACAATCAGATTTAGACAAAACCTATTTTTATATTGGTTACGCTTTTCATGAGAACGAAGCGCAACGCTTTCGCAGAAGCATTTTCACAGATGACGAATTTACGAAGCTATATACCGGAATGACTGCAATGCTGTAAAAGGGTTGCATCAGTTTCATCCGATTAGTAATTTAGACAAGAATCCTCATTCGGATCTAGCTGTACCTGATTTAATTGGCAAGTGTGAAGAAACGAGTCGTACATGCGATTGAAAGGGATGTGGCAGCCCCTCGTAAAGCTTCATTAAGTTATTAGACTATTAGGACAAGTGCCTGATGTTGCAATCGATCTCTAAGTGTCCAGGAGGACCGCACCAAACATTCTGTGATCCACATTGAATAGGCAGGCTACGCACATGGTTTCATCAGGTGCAGCTATTGCAAGATAAAGATCCTGAAGCATAGAAACTTTAGATGAGGAATTCCATTGCCAACGCATGGAGAAATGAAAATTTTCATCAATGAATCTTCGAGATTCAAAAGGCATACTTCATCATTTTAACTAAGCAACTATTTGATCTGCTTAGTTAAAAGAACAGTTTTGTATGTTGGGCCTATATGATACCTCTCGTAACTCAATGCTCCTAAAAAATTTTAAAGCGACTGGACCTATGACAGTAACGGCTGATTTCTATCTGGGTTCATATTTCTTTCTGGAAACACAAACTGATTTTAAATCCTGCTGTGTCATTGGCACAATCTATGCATCAATTCTGCCCACATACATTACTCAGTGCTGTATAGGCACACTGTTCGAAACCAATGTTATATTATTGAATGAATATAATAATTTTGTACTAAATATGTGAGCCATGAAATGCTTTGTCAAATGTTATTTTGATGAAGGGAGTTTCCCTGTCTCATGTAGCAATGAGTGTGAAAAGACTGTTTCAACATCATTTTGGATGTGGAAGTAGCTACGTATCGTTGTATCACTTTTTGTTCACAGGGCATTCTTTCTTCTCCGATTTAATAACATTGATGTCCGGCTTCATTCTTTTCTGAAGCCCAGTGCTACCTGAATAATTCGAGTATATTATCTACCTTAAATGAAAGCATCACGAGGGAGCATTGAGTACCATTGTTATCTGCGCCGTTGAACGTATACACTGTTCTTGATAACAATGGTGGTACTATGGAACATTTGGGATTTTTATCTCAAATAAACAGTTTTGCTTTCGTACAATGTTCCAGTTTTGCTAACAATCTACTATTTTCATTGTGCAATCATTTCATTTTTCAAAAAACAACATCGTTCTACACATTTGAGTATAATTCCCGGTGCTATTTGCCTTCCCGCAGAATCTCCCAGTATTACGAAGTTCTGAGGTTCGCCATGAAAACTTCCGCGATTCTAATTACATTAACTACAATATGTTGCCATATACGCCATATATTCATTATATATCGCAAGCACATGACACCATATTTTCGTATATAACGAGTGCGTGTCATCCTGGCTTATCTAAATTTCCTTCTGCGAATACTAGAATATTCTCGTTCATATAAGTCGCATTTTTTTAGAAAAATGGGGAAAAAAACCTAGACGTACGACGTTATATGCTAATGAAACTAGGTTACGAAGATACATCAATATAAATTTTTGCAGTTGTTGACTATTTAAGGTAACTGTCGTACATTGCAATAAAAATAAGAATATGTGAAAAGAGACATTGCCACTAGGCATTATCTAGCATGCTCATAAGGAAGGAAGGATGCAAGAGGATGTATATATAAATGTATATATAGAATTGTATATATAAAGTTTGCAATAGAAGGATTAGTATATTTCTGAACAGTTTATGAAAGTGGAACAGCTCTGGGAATAGATAACGCATCGAGGATGGAGAAAATGCGAAGAATTTAAAACTGATGTAGCTCTGGTCTCTGGAAACTTTATGGTTGTGCTACAAATCCTTGACATTTGTGCAAACCATTTTTTAAAGTTATATCAGATTAATTTGAAAGTCAAACAACAAAATAAGCGTTATAATTGCAAATTTTCACAGGACTAGTTTCGAGGGTTTTACCGAACCATCCTCCTCAGCTGCCAAAGCGTAAATGAACGAGATCTTATCTCGTTCATTTAGTATCAGTCATCGAGAGCTAAATATTATACAGTAGTTTATGGGTATCGGTGCTCAAACAAAGGTCAAATTTCTTTGCTTACTTTTTATATGTATATGTCTGTCTGTTTCAATGTCAATGCAGTGTTTTCATAGACGTGTTCATACACATGTTCTCTGTTATTTTCAATTTCTTTTATATATTGGATTGGCAAGAACATAATTTCGGTTTGCACACTTCGTTTTGTTATTCTTCTTCAATCTCATATTATGAGATTTGGCAGCTGGCACTTGTAGTTTTCAAAACAACCTGTTCCGTGTGTTTTTGTTTGCAAGTATAGTTTAAGATCAATTTTAACATGGGGTGTAAAAATAAACATTTTCGACGTATTTCACTTTTTTCATATAGGGAA
>KK122188.1:291064-325928 GCA_000611955.2 Stegodyphus mimosarum
GCGTGAAGGTTATGGTGTTGGTTGCTTAACAGAAAGCATATGTTAGAATTCGTTTAAAAAATTTCATTCTGGAGATTTTTCAATTGAAGGTGACCAGCATTTGGGCCGATCTTCTGAAGTTGATGATGACAAAGCCATAATTGAATCGTATCGTCACGTAACTGTGCGAGAGATTACGAAAAGGCTAAATGTATTGTACATAGAATTTGAAAATCACATAAGATGTCTTGGACTTGTTAAGAAGATCGATATTTGGTTCCTCATGAATTGAAAGAAATTCACTTAACACAATCAATATTTGCAATACCATTTGAAATGTAATGCAATCGATCCATTTTTAAAACGAATTACCACTGATGATGAAAAACAGATCATTTACAATAACAATTAAACAAAAAAATTATCGTCCAAGCACGATGAACCAGCACAAATGATAATGAAAGCTAAATTGCATCAGATAATGACCATGCTGTAAATTTGGTAGAATTACAAAGCTGTTGTGTATTTTGAGCTGCTGCCAAGCAATCAAACGATCAACTCAAGTATTTATTGCCAACAATTTATGAAACTGAAGGAAGCAATCAAAGAGAAAAAGCCAGAAATTGGCAAATCGTAAACGAATTGTTTTCTACCACGACAATAAAAGGCCTCACACATCTTTAGCAAACCCGTACGAAATTATTAGTGCTTGATTGGGAAATGAAGTCGCATACCCAATATAGCTTCGACCTTGCATAATCGAATAATCATTTATTTCGAAGCTTATAAAACTTTTTACATGGTAAAAATTTCATTAACAACGATGATCTCAAATCGCACCTGGTTGAGTTTTTCGCTGATAAAGACCAGAAGTTCTTAGCGCGGAACTATGAAGCTACCAGAAAGATAGCAAAAGGTCATCGAACAGAATGGAAGTTATTTGATTGATTAAAGTTTAGTTTTCGTACAAAAAGTTTTGAGTTTTATTTAATACTAAAAAACCGAAATTACTTTGTTGCCAACCTGACAGATAAAACACAAACGTGTTTAGTATATTAGTCTAGTACAGCAGGAGTTATTTATGCACAAGAACCCCTTTCAGCCTTAAATCCTTTGCAAAAGTAAAGCGTAAGGCTAACACATATGATAATATGGTAAGTCTAATAACTTTAATAACATTTAATAAGTTTAATAACATTAAGTAATGCATAAGTTTCATAACTTTCCATTGCTATATTTAGTTAGAAAGCTTTTTAAAAAATTATAGGGTAAGGTGAATAAAGATTGTTTATTTCTTATTTATTCTCGATGAAAGTATTTATTTACCATAAAAAGCTTTATTTACATTTTCTTTATAACATGTGCCTTTTGGGCAAATTATCAGGAGCCGGACACATCGTGCAATTGCTACGATATTCCGGCAATACTTGACTGGGCTAGGACTAGGACTATATACAGAATTAAAATTAACTGCCGTAATATATAATCTATACTAATACTCTTTTATCCTTTAATTTAAAAACTCAACGAGTATTAAAACTGCTTTGAATGATACTTATATTTATAAAAGGCGTAATGTGTTAGAACATAAACGGTTTGTAATATAAGTCATTTTTTGGGTTTTACTATTCATTGATTGCGAATATACAATACATGCTCATACAACCGTGAAAAAATAAATCAGCTCTGCTTGTTTTGACGCTGATAAAACCTGCCACGCCCACTTGACTTTTCACGCCCACTTAACCTTTCAAGGTCAGTTTTGCAGCAGAATTTCAAAACATTTCCCACTTCCGACTTTTTTATTTTTCTTTGCTTACTTTTTATCCAAAAATTGCGGCAGATTAAGAACAGCCTTCACAGTTATTTCTAAAAAATGTATTTATTTAAAGCAAGTAATTCTGATTTCGAAAACTACTGATTTCAAAGCTATTATTGTTAGCAAGAATGTCAAAAACCTGCTTGGTAGCCCAAAGGAGCGTTAGCCCAGAAGGGCTATTAATTTCGTTTTGGCGTTTTGCGTCGATCCACTGTAACTGTCCGTATCACTTTCCAAACTGTAGTTACCAAATAATATTTCCTGTGTTATATTTAAAGAAATTAAATAATGAAGAATCAGCATAAATGCATGTAGTATGTTTCTCGCACTGTGATAAAATAACGGTACCTAGAGCCATCAAATTTTGAAACGTAATCCTCCTCCGAATATGGGCATCTGGAAGCCCAAATTTAGAATTTGAATTTACATTTGTGAATGATTAGAACAACACTCACAATTACCTCTGAAAATATATTTATTTAAAGTATGCAATTCTGGTTTAAAAAACTACTGATTTCTACTTAATTATGACAACAAAGAAACTATTACTGTTAGCAAAAAACGTTCAAAATCTGCTAGTGTTTTCGGCCTTTTTTTAAACAATTAAACGCTCTTCACTTTTTGCACACATTATGTCACTAATTCTCCATTTTTATTTTTACAAAACTTATTACATACATACTCTAGGCCCTGTGTTATGTACGACGCAACTGCACCCGCCTCATTTCGTGGAAATAACGATTTTCATTACAGTTACAGAATTTATAATTTCTCATCAGATTTTCTAGAAAACTATTCTTACACATAAGGTTCTCATATCGTTTTTTCTGAAATTTTTTTTATTAAAATAATACTTTAATACTATTTACTTTAAAAAACATATTTAAAAATGCTTGTCTGAATTCTGCAAGGGCAAACACGGCACGTGTCCTAAGCCTCCCCTTTCAAGGTGGTTTCCATATCCTCCTGTAGTATTTAAAATACGTGAAAGTTAGAGGAGGAGCCTCTGCAGCAGGTTTCACTTCCGTACTGTCTTGGGCAGATCGGTCCCTGCTTACAGCTTTAATGAGCCTTTAGTTATTTATGTAAGAATCCTCTTACAAGCTGTGTCATGTTTTCCCAAAGACATTCAGATTTTGTTCATCGGAAACAGGAATCAGGTTCTGCACACTGTGACTAAAATTTCAAAAATGGAAAGCAAAACTTTTAAAGAAAATTTAGTCTTTTAATATCCCTCCAAGTTTGCCCTAGTATTTTACTTTTATGTAGCTATATTCAACAATGCCAGGTAGCAGTATAACTCAACCTTTGCATTATAAAATAAATGTGTGCAAAGCTGACTGCATCTTCGCAGGATGTGAATTGATTGTAATTGCCCAATAAGAGATTACACGCGAAATATCAAACTGTGAGCCTGGAGGCATGGCAATTCGTGCGTGATACCAAGTTGAAGAAGTTTGAATGTCTGTGCAATGCAAAATGAATAGAAATCCTCCACGCATCACTACGAGTGTAAACATTGAGCCCACCCCCCCGTAAGGTATATACAAAAGCTTGGAAATCTTTTTTCTGTTCTGATATGCACCTTTTTGATGTTATTGCACCATAAATATTCGAAACTTCAGCAAAAAAAGAATCACCATGCGTTAGCATAGTTATAATTTTTGAGAAAGGTGTCATTGCAGATATAACTTATATGTCTCTCTGTTAGAAATTCTTTTCCTTAGTTTCACGTTTAATCTGAAAAGTCCTGCAATACGTTTGAGATTAGAATATGGACCTGGACATTTTCTTTAAATAGTTCAAATAATCTTAAAAATATGTATGGCAGGGTGCATTTAATATAGTAAAATTATCTGCTGTGAAGTATAGATCTTTCATACAGAAGCTTCATAAAAGAAAAGAAACTGGTTCGTATTTATGTTATACCTCAAAATAATCAGAAAATTCTCTCTACAACCTCTAGAAAAAGTAACCAACAAACCAGAAATATTCTCTATACAGAAAATTCTTCTCGCAGACCCCCATGTGATTTTCATTTTGGGTCCGTTCAGCGGAACTAAAATTAAATTAATATTTTGCTTAATAAAGGTACTAGTACCCAAGAAGTTAATAAAATTATAAAGTTATTATTTGAAACTAACCAGTTAACTATAATTTAGTCTTTACTATAACTTCCCTTTTCCGTTTACTCAGCAGAATGCAAAGCAGTTAGATATATTTAAACTGAGGTTTTGAGGACTGTAAGACAGAGCGTGTTTCTGCCTTTCTCGCACACGTTATGTTATTTCCTACCAACTCTGCTAAGTATATAATTATTCGGCTTTGCGTTATCGCTGCCGATATATGAATTTTTAACACCGATAGAGTTATTGAGCTACCTTAGATTAAATTTGACTTGTGCAGCCCCTGACTACTAGCCTATGTTAGAAATTGAAATTTACTGTTAATTTAGTCGTATTGATTTTGTTCGTGTAATAGCTTGCATTGATGTTATGATAAAAAAGGTTATTAAAATCATTCCATGGCTGGTAGTTACTTAGACAGGGCGACGACTCGCTTCACGTCTGATGAGATTAATTATTCCTAATCAAGTACAACCCTATTAAGTAATGATAGAAATCTTGCATAGTTTTAGAATAAGTTAGCTTTATAGTGAAATAAATAATAAGAGATAAGTCAAGCATGGATTCATGTGCAATCAAATCAGTTAGAGAAAATAATACAGAAGAGATAGCAAGAGAAATATTAAACTAGTCACTTTACATTTACCCTCTAGAACTGAATTTAAATACATAAATAGTATTTACCTTAAGGAATAAAAACACGAACTTAAATATCTGTTTAAAAAATCTGAATGCAAAAGTAAGCAAATAAAGTAATTATTAACTTTGAACACGTATTTGTAAAAACAAAGAAAGAGAAACAGACAGATACCTAGGTAGCTAGCTAGAGAGAAAGGTATAAAAGCTCTTTAAAACATATGTTTTCACAAGTCGCAAAGCCCAAAGTTGGCTTTACGAAGTACAAAATTCAAAAATTTTTGGTAGATCTTCATTTATAAATTTTTAACCATTTTGTAATTTCATCAGCTCTTACGCGGTTATCTTTCTATTGATTCCCACTGTAGAAAAAAGTGTATCTTCAAAGTCTTTCAATATTTTTTGAATAATGATATAAAGTTAGCTTTTTATAGGATTGCTAAATTCAAAATAAATGTTAGCTCAAAATTACTAAATTCCAATACATTCTCAAAAATAAGAATAAAAATAATCTCAGGGTTTAAAAATTAAAAATTTATACATTTATGCGTATAAATTAAAAATATTTAAACCGAAACTTCTTCAATTTATACTAAAACATGATCAGCTATTTATCTGTTTAAACTTTAGAATTCGAGTTGACAAACTGATCTTATAGAACTCCAAGGACTCCAAGGTCTTTTCCAATCTAGGAAGTAATAAATAATTGAAGCTTTTGCAAACGCTTTCAAACGTTTGCAAACGCTTCTTTTGCAAACGAATTATTTATTCTGTTCAGTTATTCATTTTCAACTCCTTTTCCTTTGCAAGTACTTCTATGATATTTACTGCGAAGAAGATCTTTCTCTCATTGTATCCATAACAGGGAATTATTCCGAGAAGAATCAACAGACTTTCCCTCAATTTTGATTTTTCGAAAGGTCGCACACATATCCCCATACACGTAAACCGTAGCACGCAGTCACAATGTTTTTTCAGAACACATTTCATTTCTTACATGCAACAGTGGAATTCTTAAAAGAACATTTCTAAAACGTGATAAATATGTGTATATAAAATCCTATAGAAAAGCATTCTTTAAGTTTATGTCACCGTCGAATTTTTAAGAAAAAAGTAAAACAACCAAACGTCGCTGTGAGCAATTTAACAGTTGCATTATGTAACATACAGTGGCATTAATGAACATTTGGTTATCCTCCGAATGCAATATTATTAACTAAAGTGTTTAATGCTTTTAAATCTAAAATATCTGTGACAGATTTCATTGCTTTTTATTGGCATTACTTATCTAAATAATCCAAAGATCATTAAAAAAATCTGAAAAAGTTCAGATTTTAACGATCGCTCAAAAGGATTTTTAAGTTTTTTTACCCTCTCGCTGAGCTTATAGTCTGCTAATATGCTGTTGCATTCAGTCCTGCTAGCTTTATTATTAAGCACCATTTTCTTCGCACTTACGCCATATACGATTCAACAACAAAATTACAAACATTTTGAAAGCAGCATAGCAGCATATGTTTAGAATTCTCGATGCAGCGTTAAGTGTTACCGTAACGTTTTTCTATCTTTTTTTTGTCAGTCCATCATATCAATGTTCAGTTTTCTTAGTAAGATGGCTTACAAAACTTTTTTTGTGTCTTTTTATGAATAACGCTTTGTGTGTTAACGTTTTTCATTACATATCACGTTCTTCGCACTTATGTGGCATAAACTTCAATTCAACAGCAAAATCACAAAATATTTAAAAATATCGTATCTTTAGAATTTCCGACAGACAGTTTCGCCCACTGGAGATAAGAATATTTTATTCCGTAGAGTGCTGCCACTGCTCCCTTTGAAATCGTTGTGTTTGTTAATCAAAAATTCCTTAAAGTTATACAAAATATGAAATATAAAATTCCAAATTAAAAATTCATGCTTCCAGTTGCATATGTTTGAGGGGAGAACAATGTTATTAAAAATTTAATGGCTCTAGGTACCGTCTTTTTTTTTTCCAAAATGCAAGGAACATACATACATGCATGCAGAATCGTCCTTTTTAAATTTCTTTAAAGATAATACAGGTCGATAGTAATTGGTGACAACAATTTGAAAAGTGATTCTTCATTTATAGTGAACACCGCAAAACCTTGTTTCGAGACTAATAGCCCATTCCGGCTAACGCCATTTTGGGTTAATTGAATTGTAAATAAGTATAAAATGATATTTGTCCAAATAACAGTTTCATAGGATTATCAGTTTTAGCTCTAACTCCTAAATGTAAAAGAATCGCCAAGCAATAAAAATATTCTGAGACAGAGCTGTGAAAGAAAAGCCTAAATTTAACATTACCTCTTGTTACTAAGAAACGTTAGTTTGTTAGAAATATGGAATACAGTGAAAATATGATGAAACCTCTACTACCTTTTTAGATTGATTTCTCATGAATATGACCAGTACTGCTGAGAATGTACTTAAAGAACGGATACTAAAATTCATTTGTAGAAGAGTTCTTTGCAGCAACCATCTCTGCATTAGAAGAAAATTATTCTGGAATCGTGGATGATCGTCTTTTAGGAATTTCATTTTGTTTCTCTCAATCTTTTCGCTTCTTTAATTGTCCTATAAAAACGGAACTTTCCTTTCAAATATTCATTCGATATAAGATTATTAACTTTTGGAAAAAATTTCAGAAGTAAAATTATGAATGTTTCCCAGTGCCCTTTCGCAAAGAGATGCAAAAAAGACCTGGCAGTGACCTGGCAGCATAGAACCCGAGATTATATCTTGGAGTGATTTGCCCTTTGATATTTTGTAGCAATCATATCATTTTTATAATTTTGGATATCATGTTGTTAGGTTATTAAAATATCAAAATAACAAGTAGCTGATGCAGAAAGGTTTTTAGAGATCAAGGAACTAGCACTGATTTCAATGTAATCCCGTTATTGGTATCTAAATGCGGGAAAAAATGCCGTAATTTGAGTTGATTAAACACTTTGTGAAAAGTTCCATAAAGCATTCAATTACGTATCGCTTTTACACACATACATACTATGTCAAATCTTTCAAATCGTGTAAAGCCCATTTTCAATGGAGAAGTTTCAAGAAAAAGTATTTCTTAATAATAATCGACAGAGTATGATTTAATGAACTAAGGGCCCACTGAAAGGTATTTACTACGTTAAGGAATGAATAAATGAATGCTATATTTGTAAATAAAAGTACCGAACCGAGTTGTATAACATAATAACGGTGCTTACTAATTCAGAATTAATTGCGAGTAAAAATTCAAGTAAGGTCGTGTAAAATTTCTTCATGCTAATTAACCAGATATTTTATGTTTTGAATCTTTACTGTCACTTCTCCCTTCGGTTTTCCTGTCAGAATGCAAATTAGTTCAGGTGTATTTAAGGTGAGGGCTTTAGATTGCAAGACAGAGCATGTTCTGCTTCTGAAAGCTCTGTTACTCAGTTGCTAGATAAGATAGGATTTACAGACTTATAATTTTTTGCTTAATTTTGCTCAGCGATAATTTGCTTAACGTTTACCAAGAGTTTGGACACTTCGGATGACTGCGAAATACATCAGACGTTACACGTAGTAAATGAATCGTAAAAATAGCTATATTTATATTGTTTTGGTTTAAGGTGGAGCAATAAGGTAGATCAATAAACTTCATGATGATGGTTTCTTCATAAGCGGTAATGTCTTAAAATAGAAGTACAGTGGAGCACCGTTTATATGTTTCTCGTTTATGTGTCTTTTACATTTATACGCCGCTTGATCTTGGTCTCGATTCAGTTATATTTATTTTAATAGTAAAATAGTTCTTTTACACATCGCATAACTTCGGTTATCGTCGCTTTGCTTGACGGACGCTGTGTTAAGCAAACTAGATGGAGTAGAATTATAAAAATGTCACGGAAGCGAAATAAATAAATAAATAAAAATGTCCTTAAAAGATAAAATTAAAATCTGAAAAGAATTGGATCAAAACACAGATTTGATGGAAGTAGAGTTAGCAAAAAAACACTAAAAACGGTTGTTTATACTAGAAAAAGTTGATGAAATAGAAGAAATTCGTGGACAGTTTATACGTCTTTCCCGTTTATATGTCGCTTATGAATGGTCTCTTGAAAGCTGTATAAACGATTCTCCACATTATAGCTAACGACATATTGACAATTATCCGCGACCGGATTTACTAATTCAAAATCATGCAAATTAGCAAAACATCAAGATAATTGATAAAGACAAGAAAGAATTTCAGAGTTTCTGGTACTGTTACTTAAAAATGTATAATTTAATTATTATCGATTAATGGTTTTACCTAAAACTGCTATTACGGGATAGTGAAAAAAGATTTTTCAAACTGCACACATTTTTTTTAAAGGTAAAAACCCGATACTTATATTTCTCTGCTATTTTCTTTAAAGACAGGCTCAATATAACTCGAATGTTAAAAAGTTAGCAAATGTTATTAAAATACTATTTAGGTTTACTACAGTAAAAACACACAGCTGAATTTTTTATTACAAATGTTTCATTACTAAATAACGATCTAATTTGTATTAAGTTGGTAAACATAATTCATTATGCGATACCTGTCCAAAAATGTATTCAGGGAGTATCGCACTAAATGCAGATTAGTTCACTCTTTGTATCAGTTAAAAGGCAATATATAAAATATAACAGTCACTAAAAAATGTGTAGGAAGCTATTAAGGAATTCCTACGGGACAGGCAATAACACTCCGTTATTTAGAGAAACAATCATAGGAAAAAAAAAGGAAAGCATGCAAAACGTCTTCAGAAACTGTATTATTATAGACAAGCCATCAGCAAAATCGAACAGAAGATTTTAACGTTCGCTTCAAAAACAGTGAAAATTTAAATGTGCGAGCATGTCTTAGAGAAACGCTCAATTGCAATATATATGATCTTGATGCTATGATACAAGAAGAGATTATTGCATTAAAGGAGGATGTTCGAGCCCAAGTTTTACTCGAAACATAATTGTGCGGTATTTGGAATTTAAAAGTATTTCGAAAGAAATATCGTAAAATAAATGTTATTACCGAACCAACACTGTTGGCTTTTGCCTCTTCTTACCTAGTGGAAGCAGGCTTTAGTTAAATCAATAATCTGATATGAGAAACAAGAAACGTGCTGAATATTTTTGAACCAGGATTGTTTTAAGAAATGAGTTAAGAAATTTTGTCCCAAACATTAAAAAAAATTGAATCGATAAATCAAGTGTAGCCGCTACATTCATCAAAATTATACTTTTGTGCAATTAGAATCGAGATTTTGTTTCTAAAAATCTGTTTATATTTGTAAAACTAAAAATAAATATGATACAAAAATAATAAATATTTAATTTTTTAAAACTTTTGTTTATGTTTTAATTGTTAAATTATTTATGTGATATTATTTGTATTATAATTACATTGTATGCTGTATATTATGGATGGAGAAAAATATAAATGCGTCGATGAAGGAAACGATTCTTTTGAAAGGGATTGATGTAGGAAAAAGTTTAGGAACGTATACAGCGCCTGAGTGAATGTGCGTAAAATGTTTTAGGATTATGTGCGTCGAATTGCTTCTTAAATTTGGAGAAACTTGAGAAATTGATAATCCTTCTCGTGTTTCTAGTTACAGTAGTAAGGCTTAACTCCCGCCACTGCACACTCCGCTGAATTTGCAAGAATTTGCTTTAACCAAGCGTAACCATTGTTTTAACCAAGCTTTAACCACTTCTTTAACCAATGCTTTAACCGGCTGAAATAACTTTAACCATGCGTAAAGCAGAAACAGCATATTATTTTCGCATTCCGAATATCACTGCAAGCACAGAACTCCAGTTCTTTTCAAACATTTTAAACTGATGATTTCAAACTTGCACTTTTTTTTGAATAAATATCAAAACTTTGTATAAAAGACGTATAAGAACTTATAAAGGAAATTGTGATTTTTCACAATTTGTAGCGGAAAACATACGGAAGTGCTATGCCGACATTTCAGTTCATCAGGATTTTCACCAATTTACTTGTTGTTGCGATTTCTTCCGTGCCAATTAGTGTTAATATTTGTCTCCCGTATATCCACATTATTCTTCAGCTCCTTTTTTATTGATTGATGTTTGTGCATCACCGGTAAGCGAGCAGAGTTATAATAACAAAATTATAGGGCTTTGCTTTAGGCTAGGTGACATTTCGTTTACTCCTAGCATTTTATTACTGACTAAAATTTTCCCTTTTTTCAGACCGATATTATGTTATAAACAAAAAGTGATATTAAGTAAAGGAAGAACTTTTTACCTTATTTTGAAAAAGTATGTCGAATATTATGTTTAATAATAAAAATTGCCAAAATTGTATTTAATATTCGAATAAAAATAACAAAAGCACCGATGTGTATTATATTACAGCGTTTTAATTATAGTGCATTAATACACTAGAAATATAAGACCTTGATATAGTATAATTACTGGCTCTCAATCGAAATACAAATCTAAATTATGCATTAACGTGGCATAAAAATATAACGCCAAATATCATTAAAATGATTTTGCCATACCTAGAGAAACATTAATTCATATTTATGCCTTAATAAATTAGTTTCATTCATTAAAGTACAAACTTGCATCTCTCGCTTGCTTCTCAAATAACATATTTTGGTAAAAATATGAAAAATGTTTGAAAGTTCTAGAAAAATTTAGTTAATTTAATTTTGCTTGTGTGCGCAGGCTTTTAATTTATAATCAAGGCCTTATCCTTCATGTTTTAGAAAATGAATTATTCTTTAGACCTTGTCTTCTAGAGGTCAGAAAAAAATTTATAATTTATTCTTACCTTTATTTCTGTCAGCCGGTTTTTCACTCTCCATAATCATACTTATAAAAGGAGTGATAGACGGGAACATAACCCTAGCAATAGTAGATAGCATGTTTACGGTTATTCCTTAAGGGTCCCTTGTTTTCGTAGAGTTTTAAAGTGTCACTGCTGATCTGAATCCAGGAACTTAGCATGCGTTACTGCTAGTTTATTGCTGAAAACCGTGAAAGACTGCTATGGTCGGGGCCTTGCCCATACTCGTTCGGCGTGCCAAGGTCGAGCACTTGTTTGGCCAATAGCACACATAAAATCCGAAATGCCGCTTTTCTTGGTTTAAATAAATGTTAGCGGGATTTGTTTTAAGAACTTCTTTCTCTGTCTTGCTCGTTAGAGGGCAAAATATACAAGAAAAAGGTGCGTGCAGTGATGTTGC
This sequence comes from Stegodyphus mimosarum, assembly GCA_000611955.2. Classification (NCBI taxonomy): domain Eukaryota; kingdom Metazoa; phylum Arthropoda; class Arachnida; order Araneae; family Eresidae; genus Stegodyphus; species Stegodyphus mimosarum. The sequence continues at coordinate 302,878 of KK122188.1, forward strand.
AATCACGTGACTGGGTCTAGAACACACGCATAACCGTCTCCTTGCTTGAGTTCATCGGTCGCTGTACCTGCATCCATAGACTCGACGGGCCAGTTTTTCACCAGTTTTCCTAACCCTTCGTTGGTTACATACGTAGATGCTGCTGTTGCGAGAACGACCTCGCACGCTTTGCCCGGATGCAGCTTTTACTCTCGAGGACCTGAATTTTGCTCCTCCTACTCCGTTTCATGTACTAGCTTTCATGCTCTGGTGAAAAACAATCATAACATTTAGAAGTTACAACGTCGGAAAAAATGTTTGTAGAGACGGGCAGTTTTACTTTTACATTCACTTAAATATTAAAAAAAAAAAAAAAATAGGTTTTGGTAAAAATATTACTTTCTGAAAGGATTAACTTAACGGATCCATCGCGGCTAATGCCATTTTAAAGCAATGAAATTCGAATATTTCGGTTTTTTCTTGCTTACCGTTCCATATTAATTAACTTATCTCGCAAACTGTGTTAGTGCCATAATATTAGAGATATAAAGAAGAATTGGAGAACTATTTAATCAGAAAGGTTGTCAGATTGAAAGCTTTCAGTGCAGTTTTCTAAGGTTTATATATTTTTTTTTATTCTATCAGTAAACTATTTATACTGTGTGAGTCAGAAGTTAATTGACAAAATGTTTCGTTTGATGCTAAAGCTAGATATTAAAATGCTATTGTAGATTTGTTTTTTAAATTGCTAAAACTGTTTATATTAAACATATTAGAAATCGTGTAGAAACGGAAGCTCCACCAGTTAAATAATAAATCAAAACAAGAAAACAGTGGAATAAAGAGATGACTGAAAATAACGTTTTTTAAAATATTAAAGTAATACATTTAGGAAGCGTTTCAGAGTACAAACTAATGAGGTTCTCGAGCTTTTAAATTTACATATTTCAACTTAACTTTCTTAAATTAAAAAAATAAAAATTAATATTGTGAAATTAAAAATATTCTAAATTGTAATATCTTATTTTTTATTAATTGAAGTAAAAACTTGTGCAGGGTAATAATTATTTTAAAAAATGGTAAACTCTACGATCCTTAATAACAGATTAATAAAAATTAAAAGGCTAATGTTTTTTTAAATGAAGACACTTCGCAGAGCATAAAATTGAAAAGAACGATAAATTGTCCTAATAAGCAATGCAGCCGTAAAATTAACCACCTAATTATAACATTTAAAAATTTTATTTCAATACCATTACAAAGGATAAAATAGAATTTAAGCTGATTTTAAAAACTGAAAAAAAAAAGTCTTAAAGCCTTCGGATTTTATATTACACCCAAAGGGGCGGTTTTTCCCACTTATACACGTTTTGCAAGTATCTGGGCTAAAGCTCCTTTGGGCTGAAAATATTTAAAACCTCATACCTTTAGAATTTCCAATAGACAGCTGCGCGTCCTGGCGATAAAAATTTTTTATTCCGTACAGTGTCGCACTTCTCGCTTTGAAATCGTTGAGCGGTTTAGTATAAAAATTCATTAAAGTTTTACGAAATATATCATAGCTAATAAAACAAATTCAAAATTCAAAATTCGGGATTCCAGATAACAATGTTCGGGTGAACGACTACCTTATTCAAAATTTGATGGCTCTAGATACTGTGGTTTTTTCCCAATGCCAGAAATATTCATGCAGATGCTTCATTATTTAACTTCTTTAAATATAATACAGGGCGATAATATTTGGTAGCAACTATTTAAAAAGCGAAATAGATATTTATACTGAACCCACGAAAATGCAGTTTTGATATCACTAGCCCCTCTGGGCTAACGCCCCTTTAAGCTAATAATGAATTGTACCAATTCAGAAAAAAAATTCCCTTAACTAGGCATCTTTCCTATGTCTAAGTAGTTAGCGTAAAAAATTCCTCTTTTTTTACATACATAAGTTCGCCAGTATATTGAATCAAACAATTTTAAATAGGTATCTACGCCATAGAAAAAATTTTGAAGGTATTTCCAAAGCTCAGAGATTCATACGTTTGTAGATTTAAAAAAAAGCAAACTGAAAAATTATTAATATTACCAATTCGCTCCGTGTAACGTGGAGATTGAATTTAGAACTTACATCGAGACTTTTAATTAACGATTATTTACTCTGGATTCAGGTCGGTTCTTCAAGTATTAGTTCAAGTGTCACTTCAAGTATTAGTTCTAGATCTAAAGAATAAAACTGTAACTTAAAGCTATATCACACAACTGTGGACTATACGAAAAAATTGATGATAGGGGGAAGACAGCGAATGGTGACCATTACTCAAGCTTTTTAAAAACACACTTTTGTGAAGTCATCATGAAGAAAAGACCGGATTTGTTCAACACACAGTGGAATTTACTTTTGGATAATCCATACCTGCAAATTGTTGGGTGTGATACTGACAGAATTGACTTAAACGATAGAAAATGCCTCCTTATATCCTGGATTTATCAGCAGAATGTCAGATCGATTCCACAGAACGGTCTGGCTATATAGGTGTTTTCGTGGTTTTCCCCATATGTTACATGAATACGAGTTAGTTTCCTTTAAAAGTCCCCCACGAAGGTATGCCACCCTTTAGGCATACAGCCCTTACATGCACTGACATATCCAAATAAATTAAACCAAATTAATCGCCAGGTTATTTCTACGCTTTCTTAACACTGAAAAGACAGTTGCGTTGGAAGAGACTGCTTCAGATGAGGAATAGAAAAGAAGCATGGCAGCCATGTTGAAAGGGATGCCACGAAACAGACTTCATGCATATGAGTCGTTCATAAAATGTTGTAAAAACTGTAATTTTGTGTAAAGGACTGTAATTCATTTAGAAAAGGTAAAAATATGAGACTTAGAAATAGATCTGATTCTGAAAGAAGATCAACCTTAAAATTTTTGAGTTAACCTACGTATATAATTTTTGGTACTAAACTCGCATTTTAAATGTTATATAGGGAATGAAACTTGAAAGTAGTACTTAAAACTAGGAGCATTTGCTTTTAAAAAAGTGGCACCTATATCTGACTGCCCTCGAAACTGATAGTTTTATGCAGCACACGCCACCTAGACTGTTTTTACCTAATTTTGAATTTCTAAGATTTTATTCATCGGCTCCCATTAGAATGGAAATTAAGTTATGTATATGGGAACAGAGTTCTTGAAGTTGAGTAAGAGCTTTTGGTGGCAACCGCTACTAAATAAATGTGTATTACTAGCAGCCAAAAGTTGAGCAAAAATAGTACAGATTGCTCCTTAATACTCTCGCGCAGCTCTTGGAATTACTAAAATCGACTTCTGCTAGTCATGTTTACTCGTGTGTTTTAGAGGGCACGAGACAAAGCTTAAAGTAGGATTTTGTCATGTGATTTGCATGGTTTAACCATTTATGGTTTACTTTGACATTTATGTTCTGTAAGATCTCGCATCGATGATTCATTTTGTAATACACGAGCCGTGTAGTTATTAAGTTCTAATAAAAGATTTACACTGCTCGACATTGAAAATGCAACACCAGGAAGGAGCGGTCAGAAATTTATGCAAATTTTAGAGTATTACGTCACTGAGTTATGCGAATGATGTGAAATGCGCAGCTCTCCGACGCACGTGAAGTAAGATATAAGGGAAAGAACGTGCAGAATGTGTCGTTATTTCTGCCAGACGTATTATGGAAGAAAGTTGGTTTTTGTTCCGGAGGATACATGTAATAAGAGGGAATGCCAGGCCGCCGTCAATGAAGGCACTTCCAGGAGATAGACGATTTTACGAGGGGTATGGTGATCGGACTGAGAAGGGCGGGTTGGTTTTTACGTCAAATCGCAGCTGATACACGCATGGATGCGAGCACGGTGCATCGCTATGGCGAACATGGTTGGAACAAAAAAATGTGGGAAGAAGGAGGGGTGCAAGTGCAGCCAGAGTGACGTCAGCAGCGTGGATCGACGCATCCGCCGACAAACTCTGGTGGTCCCGCAAGTCACTTGTACCGCGATTCTGCAGCATGTGCAAGATACCCTGGATGTTCCCGTGTTGGCGAGAACCATTTTCCGTCGATTGGTTGAACGTGGCCTGCACTCACGGCGTCCGTTAAGAAGACTCCCATTGACCCCACAGCATAGACGCCAACGTTTAGAATGGTGCCGGACTGGAGCGATGTGGATGACAGAATGGCGAAACATCGTGTTGTCAGTCACGTTTTCGTGAGTCACGCTTCTGTTTATTCAGTAACAGTCGCCGCATACGTGTGTGGCGCCGACGTGAAGACAGATCTAATCCGGCAGTAACTGTGGAACGCCCCACCGCGCGACAACGTGGCATAATGGTTTGGGGCGCTATTGCCTACGATTCCAGGTCACCTCTAGTTCGTATTCAGGGCACTATGACGGCCCAACGATACTTGGATAATGTACTGCGGCAGGTGGCAATCCCATACCTTCAGGGGCTGCCTAATGCAATTTTTCAGCAGGAACTCGCATCTGCCAACATGTTCTGCGAGGTATACAGATGCTTCCCTGGCCACCGCACTCTCCTGACCTATCGCCAATCGAACATGAATGGGATGTGATTGGACGCCGTTTGCAGACTCTGCCCGTGCCTCGTTCAGAAGACGAACTGTGGCAAATTGTTGAAAGGGAATGGAGAGCCGTCCCTCAGGACACCATCCGCACTCTTATTGACTCTAGCCTAGACGTGTTTCTTCGTGCATCACTGTCCGCGGTAGTCCTACATCCTACTGAGCCGACGCCGTTCTCGCTCTGTATTCTGACTATCATTTTGTAATAAAGATCACGTATTGCTACTTGCTGTCTCTGTCTATTTCCCAAATTTCATCACTTTCTGACCACTCCTTCTTGGTGTTGCATTTTCAATGTCGAGCAGTGTATTTTAGACACTTGAGTTCATAGTTATTTCACGAGAAACCTTAGACGTTTGACTGTCTACACGGAGCCAGAACCTAATTAAAAAAAAACTCGTAGAAAACAGATATAAAGCATAAAAATCTGAAAGCTTTCAAATTTTACATTACGTCCAAAGGGGCGTTTTTTTAACGATTTGTGTGTTTTATTTTTATTGATTAAATATCATGTTCTTCGTACGTAAACCATAAAATTCAGTTCAATAGCAATATCGCAAAGTAATTTTAAAATGAGCATATCTTTAGAATTTCCGATACACAGTCTCGCGCGCTGGAGATAAACATGCATTTTTCCTTACAGTGTTGACATTGAGCTCTTTCAAATCGTTCATTATGTTGATCAAAAATTCGTTAAGTTTTACAAAACATGCAATAGATAATAAAACATATTCCAAATTTGGGCTTCCAGATGCCTATATTTGGATGCAAACGTACGTTATTTAAAATTGGATGGCTCTAGGTACCGTTCTTTTATCACAATGCGAGAAACATACATACATTTATGCAGATTTTTCATTATTTAGTTTCTTTAAGTATAATATAGGACTGTAATATTTGGCGGCAACAATTTGAAAAGTGAACCGACACTTCAACGCAAAATGCCAAAACGAAATTAGTAGCCTTTCCGGGTAAATTGCACCTTTGGACTAAAAACGTAAAACCTAATTTAAAAAAATTTCATATAAGTCTATACTGATAGCTCTCCTTTGCAGTTAGAAGATGGCACTGTTAAGGTTACTGAGAAATATCAATTGTATTGCATGCAAGAATCTTATTATTTAAAGATTGAAAACTAAATGTAGAATTATGAAGATACAGATTTTAAATTAGAACTGAGATGTTATTTCTCGCTTATTTTTGGAATGGTGTATATTTAGTTTTAACTTGGAAGACAGGAGAGTAAGCGTTTAAAAACACAACGAATAGAGGTTTAAATTATAATATAGGTTTAGTTTAAAGAGAACAAGTTAGTCGTGCGAGTTAATTGCTTTGAATAATGAAAGAATGATTAATATGCATCATGAATGTATAAGCAAATATATTATTTATACATTTAAATATATCTGTAAGTGAGGAAATGATCGGTTTTACTCACCCATCAAGCGGCACAGTTCTCTGTAGTAGTAAACAGCAAAGAAATGGAAAAAATGTCTTCGAGTTCGGTAGATGAATTAGATATTTTTCGATAATTTATATACGTTTTTCAGCTATTTATTTTATTTTCCAGTTCATAACTTTTTATTACTTGACAATTAAGTATGGAACAGTAAATATGAACCAGCTTATATATTTGGTAATCTTGCTTACTTAGCTTTTGGTACATTATTTTATTTTGGTGTGCATTGGCAATATTGATATTTTACCAGCAACTTCATTTTTTCCTTCTAATTTTACTAAAACATGCTGTTGCGTGCGTACGGGTTCGTAATAGACTGAATGCAAACAGGTCCGATGATAGGTTACTAAAATTTATTTTATCGAAGAAAATACTGTTTCCTTCGACTGAATACATAGTTCTGGAACTTTCCACAGAAATACTCGTACAGATGTTCACATTATCACAGAGTACAATCAGTAGTTACGCTTCAAACTACTAAGAACATTAAACACAACGCAATGCAAAGCGCACCTAAAGAGGAAGTTAAGTCGGAGATATTTCATTACTCCGAACTCACGTTGAATTAACAACTCACATCAATAACTGAAGGTAGATACTCTCTCCGGCCTTATATAGGTTTCACACTGAGGCCGAGACATTTCTAGTACTTTCTACTTTTCGAAATTTATGGAAGGCATATGAGGGCCAGATACGGTTACAGCTAATATAGTGAGCAATTACATTTATTCAATTGCATTATCTATTACGATGATATAGGAACCGGAGCAAAATGTGTCCAAACGGTCGCCAAGTTTGGAGACTTTTGGCAATTTCTCGCAAAATATGGCAACAAAAATTAGTCATCAAAACCGTTGCCACCTTAGCGATAGCTTCCCAATTTAGCGAGATAGCCATTTACTCAATGTTAAACAGACTTGCCCCTGCATTCTTATTTTTCCGGCAGATCAGCCTCCCTCTAGATTTTCCTATTACATTATACAGAAAAATATAACAATTTCGCTAAAATTATCCGTAGATGTCCAAAATTAATAACAATACGATGACAAAGGACATAAAAATTGTTTCGTAAAATCAAATATTGCAATGTTTCTGTGGTAAAAATCCTGTATTCTCCTTACGCAATGAAATCTGATAAATTTTCAAACAACACAGAGAAAGGGCAAAAACTGAGCTAAAGATAGCATAAGAATACATTAGATAGACAGGACGGGTTGTATGCAATGGAACAGCCATTGAAGAATCACTAGACAAATGATTTGCTCTGACAAATTATTCATTGAACAATGATTCCATCGGATTATGATGCTCAGGAAATAAGAAATGTTGTCGAGGTAAACATATTCCGAAGTATATTTAAAATCACGTGAAATTAACTGCATTGATCAATATTCAAAGCTTCCTTCCAAAATTCTTTGAAAAACAGAGCATAAACAAACGTGACCATAGACATCCATCAGTGTGATACATGTCATGGTCAAAATTAACAGCCTAAAGTAATTCAATTGAAATTTGAAGATAGAATACGACAGAATGAAAAAAAGTTTTTTTCTCCTAACTTTCTTAAGAATATTATTGTTTACCACAGGATAATAACCACAGGATGTTAGAAAATCAAAAATTTCATATATCGTCCAATGCTCCATTATTTGTCATCACAACTGAAGTAATTGTGGGATGCATCGCTGATTCTGTGATTCGAATGCATTATGAGAACTAACGTATTTTGGAATTGGCAAGGTAAAAGGTATTAAGGATGCAAAATGAAATTCTAAATTATCAGTTAATTATAAAATTGTCTATAAAAAGAAGTAATGTTATATAATTATATACATCCTTATAATACAGACATGCCCAAACTGCGGCTCTCCGACACCTTAACTGCAGCTCGCGAGCTACTTGTGACCCTTTGCCATCTGAAATGCGACTTGTTTTGAATAAATATAGTTTAATTTTTTAACACAAATAGAATTTGAAATAGAAGTCATGCAGTGCCACGTTTCTTTATTAATTGCTGATTTAATTTCTGATATTACGTATGTACAAATTTAATAGATTTCAAATTGTCCACTGCTGGCTTATCGCGAGAGCAACAAATATGTAAAATTACAAATAATTCCATTTCAGATTTCAAACTGTCGGCTGTTGGATTACCGTCAGAGCAACAAATACGTAAAATTACAAATAATTCCATTTCTGGTAATTACTATTCCGGTTATGTTACATTTTTAGTAGGTTACGGTAATTGGAATACACTATTACGAAGTTAATCTAAAATGCAATGCTAATATATTTATTTAATTATTCTCCCTAATATTTTTTCTCTCAAGTTAATTTCATTTCAGGCAGTATCTGCTTACATTCATGTGTAATCCCATTGTTCACAACAGTTGTGATCCACCTGGAAGATTTGCTATTCGTTGTAGGGTACTACTTTTATTCAATCCTTGAATGGCGTAACTGTTGAAGAAACCTGTTTCCTTTGCAATCCATATAAAGCTCCTTTAAATCTGTGTAAGAATTTTACGAAGATTTTATTTTTGGTGGCGTGAAATTTCAGCCTCTTACTTGGTTAGGAGGCTTGTCTCAATTTGCTGCGGAACTCCTTCAAAATTAATTTCCTGTCCCTAAGCAAGTCAGATATTTTTATGCAATTGCTTCACAGGTTTCGCAACATTCACAATAATATGCCTAGTGAAAACTTTTCCCATATGAAACTCTATTTTTCGCAATAATTCTCGAAAGTTCCAGAAAGTCGCTGTCAAAATCGGCATATTAATATTGATGAAATCTATTTAGCTTGTGATTTTTCTCGTATTTTTCGAGTTCTTGTTTTGATGACCTTCTCACTAGGTTAGAGTCGATGGTAAATATCACACTAGATTAGGGGAATTTCGCTGCCCAGCAAATCTAAAAATTTTCACCCCTTAGTACTGCCCCGGCTCTGATATCAGCATTACACTTCTTTTAATCTGTTCATATTTTTTGGTCTTCTTAATTTTCGATGATGATGTGCGTCTAACACGTCCTTCATGAAAGCTTAGTAGCCAAACGAAAAGTTGAACAATGATTCACTGCTTGATCACTATAAATTTCAGGCAATAATGTGAAATTTTGCTCCAGTAAATGTTTATTTTTTAAGTCTGATCTTTTATTTTCTAAAATATTCTCTGCTTACAGACTCCATTTGAGATTTATTTTCTGTTAACCCTAGGGAAGGTTGTACTATTTAACCGTTAGGCTGACAATAATGTATATAGAAAGTTTAAACTTTCTTCTGAGTTATTTTACTTAGAAATTCGAGACAAGTCATTTGACTGCCCTTATGGATCCAACAGATAAAATATGGTGGATCCCTACACCTATTTGGCAAGAGCTTAAGGAACTAAAATATTGTGCAAACGTCTGCTGTGTTACAAAAGCCCTCCACATAAATACTGTGCACGTTCATAGAAATGAGAAGAGTTACGCGTTCATTTATATGTGCATTTGCGAAATAAATTCATCAATATAGTGACAGGTATGTTTTCTTTCTGTGACATTAGTTTTGATTCTCCATTTATTTGAAAAACTGCTCAAAATTAAACAGGTAGGTTGAAGAGTTTGGATGTAGGCAGATGGAATATCTGATCGACGTAGCGTTTATATAGCCCAGCATGAAGTACTAGATTTATTAGAAAAGGGGCTATGTATTTCCAGAACTATAGTAACGATTCAAGAGGTGCTCTCGAGAATTTTCAGTGATGCACATGAACTTTGTTATCTATGTCCAAAATTATTAGGACAATTCGAGAGATAATTTCAAGAGTTTTCAATGCTGCGCATGAATTTAATTATCTATGTGCAGGATTCTCAGGATGATTCAAGAGATAGTTCCGAGAATTTTCAATAATGAGCATGAATTTCGTTATCTGTGTGTAAAAATAACCGGGATGATTCGAGAGATAGTTTCGAGAATTTTCAATGATGCGCAGTGTATTAAAAAATTCTGGCAGATTCCGTTGGATGCCACACTGAAATACTGTATTAGCCAGAACCGTGATGAGCGATACTGATTATTACGTCACTACCGAAATTGCAATCACATTTTTTTCTTTTTGGTGAATTCTTCTATACTGGGTTTCAGTAGTTATTCCAAAGTTTGGGGAAAACATGTTTAACTATTTCTTAGGTTAGGATTCAAAGCTTCGAATGATCTGAATATGTTGGTCCTTGTATTAATTGTGTGGAGAACCAAAATTACTTTTTAAGCAGAAGCCTAAACAAGTTAATAGCTTATTTTTAAATAAATGTTCTTTCTCGAATAAAAGTTTCTCAACTGTGCACGTTGATGTGTGTCATTTAATTTATCCTTTCTAGAAGACTGCTCATGAGTTAAAAAAAGAACACTTTTTATGTAATTGTAGACAATAAATAGGCTTCCGATTCATTTTACTTCTGTTAAAATAAAACATAATAATTACAAACGGAGAGGTATAAAAGAAATCAGAAGAAAACATTTGGTTTGTGTGCCTGATGGTGCCCAGTATAAGAGTTACATATTTTTATTTTCTTGGGACTTAATTTTTCTGAACACAAAACAGTAGATATAAGATGTATTTATTCATATTTATATATATTCATGTTAATCACATATTCATTAATTTATTTCAAAAGTTTCTTTATATTCAAAAGTCTCATTATTTTTAAAATGACATAAATCTGGACTTGCGGCTCTCGAGTTTTCATAAAATCTATCATGCGGCTCCCACTATCTCGAAGTTTCGCCATCTCTGTCATAATACATGATGTCAGCCGAAACTTCTTCATACAAAACATCGTGGGAAAAAAGAAAGCAAGGAAAACATCATGGTACAAAACACCGTCATCGAAAATAAAGCCATTTAAAAACATCATCATCACAAATATCGTGGTGAAAAATAAAGCATCTACAAATCATCTCATGACGATAACACTGCAGACATGTGTCTTCGGGCTTTAAAAATTCCCATATTAGCATAGAAGTGCAAGAAGATATACCGCAAGAAGAAGTGAGGAATAGTTTTACTTCTAGATGCCATATTTTAAAATTAACTAATTTTTTTGTTTGAAAAAATAAGGAAATATAAGAATTCAAAAATTGAAAAGGGATAGAAAAATAATGCTAGTTAAAACAGTTAACAGAATTTTAAATTTATATAGTTAACTAATAAATATAATTAATTAATTAATCTCTTTTATGAAGTGTTATTAGTAATTTTTCATTTAAATTATAGTCTGAAAAGATTAAAGAAAGGAAGCTGTGTAACTGAATGTGGTTATTTCCATTAAAATTGTTTAGTTAATTATCAAACTATCAATCTTAAGCTTTCAGTAAAACTTTATTGTTTAATTCAAAAATTTTAAATTAAAAATATTCTTATCCCCTTTCGCGCTCGCAAATCATTCTGCGACTGTGCATTTACATTTTAAAGCCTTAAAAACGCATGTCTGCGATGTTATCGCCATGTGATGATTTGTAGGTGCTTAATTTTTTACCACGATATTTTCGACGACAAGCTTTTAAACTGTGACTTTTTAAACTGCTTTATTTTCGATCACGATGTTTTAGAACTGCGATGTTTTCTCTTTGCTATCTTTTGTCTGACGACATTTTATACGATGACGCTTTCGCCTTGCGTTGTTTTCTCCACGACGTTTTCGCCCGCGATGTTTTTGCCAAGAACTAATATTCTTTGTGATATAATATATTACAAGGAAGCTAATAGATTAAAATTTGTTTCATGAAAATACCATATTAAATATTATTTTTTCATTGAAACTGTTCCTTCAGGAAAATACATTTGTAAGCAAACAAATCTACTTAATGATAAAAAACGGTTCAGACATAGTAACATAATAGAAAATTATCAAATAAATGAGAAATGCAGTTATGAAGATTATGCAAGCCAATACAAGCTCTATATTTGACCAAGAATATCTTCTCAGTTATGAAGAGTACGCAAGCCAATAAAAGCTCTATATTTGACCAAGAATATCTTCTTCTGATCGACAAATGCGGATTTTCTGTATTCAGTGGGTAAAAGGAAGGAAATGAGAAGAGTGCAGTATTTCTGAAGAATTTTAGACGAAATAGGCTATTAAAAATAACTTTCTGCATAATGAACATATATATAACAATAAAACACAAGGTAGTTTATTTGAAATTCATCTTATCTATGTGTCAATCTACAAGAAAACTTATTTTAAAACTACAGCGTCAGTGATATTAAATTATGGCATTAGAGTATTACTAAAAACAATTTCATTCATTATTTTCAGTTTTTGAAATTACATGTTTTGTAAAATTAACATTATGTAAGATATCAGTGTTATGCGTACGCAATGCTATTGGATTTAATCTGGAAAGAGAAGAAACTAAACTAATGATAGAAATTTTACTTTTTAAGGTCAAATTTTATCACTTTGCAGTAAGGCAATTTTAACCACTTCTGTGACCTCTGTAATACTATTGCTTCCTATTGCTTCATTAAACCTCTCCGGTCATTAAACATCTAGAACTCCAAGAAACACATTAAGAGGTTAAACGATTTAACTAAAGATAACTTTTCTTGCAATGGGATTTAAAAATTCTTTTGTGGACACCACATGATTTCCTTGCATCGCCTATTAAATTATACACATATTTTGCTGCACTTCATTTAAACTTATTTCCTCGAATTTCATTAGAGAAACATTTCTCATTCACTCTATTCAGTTCTCAATTTGCGGCAAGTCAAAAATACATAGAAACACAAAACATTTTCATTAAAAACTGCAGAATACAGAAAACCTAAATCAAAAAATACAGTTTAAAAAAACATTTTTTTACAATTAAAACTGTACACAAAAACAAGCAACTCGGCCAGCGGGCAGGAAAACAAAATATTTAGTGCCCAAAATCGAAAGTTAACTTTTGATCCTACCGGGCAAAAGGATACTGAAGTTGGTACCCTAACTGACTTAATTCCCTTTTCAACTAAGAATTTCAAATGTAAGCAAATGGCGGCCTCGTTAGGCTTAGCGCCACTTAAACTGTTAAACTCTTGATAATTCTACAACTATTGCATGCAGATTGACTAACGACACAAAAACCTTAACCGAAAATAAGAACAACATAATTTTATCACTTTAGAGCAAAAAATATAAATTTATCAACATATAAAAATAAAAAACTGAGCTTATCGAGCCCATAACAGAGTGGAAACATATGTATATACATATATATATATATTTATATATATTTATTTATTTACATTTATATACGTTTGGTGCGGCTGATTGAAAGGAAAAAAGGGAGATGTACATAATATACCAGTCCCATATATAAAATTTCAACTTTCTCGGCTGCTTTTTTTTAGTTATGCAAGATCAGGGCCTTTCCTAGCCGAGGTGCAGCGCGTAAAAGTACGCGGCCGGCCGAATTCAAGGGCGGCCGTACTCTCGCGATACCATGCCTAAATATTTTAAATTCATTGTACGTACTTGTCATATGTAAGTACTTTTTATACAATTTGTCATATATAAGTACTTGGTGATTATGAAATAAAAATTTTATTAATCATTGATCATTTTTTTTTGTAATTTGGGGGCGGCCATCTTAGGAAACTACGCGGGCAGTCAATAGCTTAGGAACGGTCCTGTGCGAGATACATACGTACGTGCGAACGTCACAAATAAATCGCTTCAGAATCGATTTTAAATCTACTTTACAATCCATTTTAGGAAAAAGAGTCCTTTTTCTTCCTCCGTACGTGCAGATGTTATGCAAAAACATCGTTCATATGGATTCGAGAGCGGTCAAAATGGATACTTCCGTTGAAATATGAAATCGAAAATTTTTCATTGAAAAGTTCCAAATTAAAGTGGTAATTTAAATTTTTAAGGCTTTGGCGTTCGTTTCGCATTTCTTTCTTTCTTTTTTTTTTTTTTTTTGAATGTAAATGGAATGACCAGAAAAACATCAAAAGCAATATTACGCTTTGAATGAAGCATAAAAAATTATTTATGATAATTTATATAAATATATGTGCATATTTGCTTGTATTTTGGTTGTATCTTTTTTTTAATGATATATAATAGTTTTTACTTATTCATTTCATTTTATGTATAATTATAACTTCCTTTGTATTTTGCACACTTTTTAATATGTTTGTTTGCTTTATTTTTACACATTTAATTGCTTAATTGTTTATTTTAATTTTGTACACCGGTTTCGAAAGTGGTTCAATAACATGTAATGTTGACGTTTATTGGGTCTCCGCAATGCTTTAAAAGTTTCCAGAAAACCAGTTTTTTATATCCGAGGATCAGTATTTGTAGAATGCTCTGGTAATATTCCACTTGTCATACAAACAGTCCGCAGCGATGAATAGTGAGTCAGTTTTAAATAAGTTCTGTTTTCAAACTGAAGTGCAGTTGGGTTTAGGTATTCAGCAAAGTTTGTCTTTAGTGTGTGAACGAATTAGCAATTGTATGGCATATTTTCAACCCAAAGGGTTGACTTTCCTATTGCATTGTTCTTATTTTTAAAACCGTGGAAAAATTTCCATTTCTCTGAGAAGGAGAATTTGAGTGCTATCTTTGTGTTCTTGAAACGGTCTCAGTTCAGGTTGAGCAACTTCATTTGTAGAAACTGAAGATAAATAAAAACACTTCGTGTGATCTATTTAATCTTTAGGAATCGATATGCCGTACCAACACAGAGTTGCAGTCTGTATATAGTATCAAAGTTCTTCATTGTAATTAGATCTTTTGATGGCACCAGTAATGTACACAACTACACTCACGTTTGTGAAAATTGCAACACCATGAAGGACTTACGCGAGTGAGCTGAAATTTTCAGGAAATGCAAAGTAGCGCATGATATGCAAATGATTAGAATTTCAAATCCGTAGCGCATGCGTATGCTGAGCAGCGCCCTCTGAACGGCTGATGGATCCGAATAAATAGACGGCTGTAGCGAGGCGTGTATGGTTATCGGTGGTTATCTGCTAGTGGTAAACGTTAACTCAATCTGTACTTATGCCTCGTCGACGAAAGAGAGCGAGATTTGAACAACTTACAGAGTTTGAACGAGGGAGAATCATCGGCCTTCGTGAAGCTGGATTGTCGTATCGTGCAGTAGCCTCTCGTGTGCAGCGTAACAGCAGCACAGTGATGCGCGTTTGGAAGCAGTGGACGGACGAGTGTCGGACAACTCGGAAATCCGGGAGTGGACCCCGAAATGTGACGTCAGCTCGCGATGATAGACACCTGGTCCGCATGGCGCGGACGGACCGTACAGCTTCCTCTAGACAATTGGCAGCACTGTGGTCAATAGCTACAGGTGTTTCATTGTGTGCTTCATCAATTCGTAGACGTCTGCTGCAGTGTGGACTGCGCGCACGGACTCCTTTATACAGGATCCCCCTAACGCACGACCATCGCCGCCTGCGGCTACAATGGGCCAATCAGCATAGAGACTGGCGTGCTGATTGGCAGCATGTCGTGTTTTCTGACGAATCCCGCTTTAATTTGTGGTACCATGATGGCCGCATTCGTGTCAGACGCTATGCCGGTGAACGCCACCTTCCGGAGTGCATTATCGAACGCCACAGTGGACGAACACCCGGAGTTATGGTCTGGGGCGCCATAGCATATCATAGACGATCTCAATTGCTACGAATTGTGGGCAATCTGAACAGCAACCGGTATATCCGTGAAGTTCTACAGCCCGAAGCTGTTCCCTTCCTTCAAAGCTTGCCAGGCGCTGTATTTCAACAGGACAATGCCCGCCCTCATACTGCTCGGATTGTTAAATCCTTCTTTGCAGCGCAGCAGGTACAGCTTCTTCCTTGGCCTGCGTGTTCCCCGGATATGTCGCCAATTGAACATGTGTGGGATGTCATTGGTCGGCGTCTTGCTCGTGATCCTCGTCCTGTTGCGTCTGCAGACGAACTTTGGGTACGCGTACAAACGATATGGAATGCTCTTCCTCAGTCAGACATTCAAACTTTGTTTGACTCCATGCCACGTCGTGTAGCAGCACTTATTGCGGCGCGTGGTGGCCACACAAAATACTGATTCTGATCTCTTGTTCTTGTTTGTTTGCTTTGAACATTTAATCATTTATTTGTACCACTACCACTCAACTGTGTATTAAATTGCATTCAATTATGACGATTCCTTCTTGGTGTTGCAATTTTCACAAACGTGAGTGTATATTAACTATAC
The DNA here is from genome assembly GCA_000611955.2 of Stegodyphus mimosarum. Lineage (NCBI taxonomy): Eukaryota > Metazoa > Arthropoda > Arachnida > Araneae > Eresidae > Stegodyphus > Stegodyphus mimosarum. Next base: position 319,150 of record KK122188.1, read on the forward strand.
AACATTTTATTTACCATACCAATTCCATAAATTAACTCTAAAAATTGCATATAAAAATTTCATTACATAAATTAACTCTAAAAAATTGCAAAATATTACTAAGAAGCGCATATAAAATTCATTTTTAGGTGATTGACTAGGTTTCGCTGAAAATCCTTTTATTTTTGTGATGTTTTAAGACAGTGATCTTAAGCATCTTTAACTGATTTGTTTATATTCATTTTACTGCAGGTAAAATTATTTTAATGGGAACAACAACCCTTCAATGCAAATAATCTTTCAGACATCTGAAAATCATTTTTTCGAAGTGTTAATTTCTACTGTGTCTGATGTAACTGCGTCTTTACTGTTTAATGAAATTAAAATTTGCAAAATATTTCAATTAAAGAACTCATGAATTTGATTTTACATTTCCTTTTTAAACATGAAAAGGTATATAACAGCGGTTCTCAGCCTTTTTGGCTCACTCAACCCCTTTCATCATCATTAGAAGACCATCCTCCCTTCATTTTCAAAACCCGAAAAAATATATGTGTACATTATTGAGCTATAGATTATTTTTAACGTGATTCATAAATTTGTGAGGTTTACCTATTTATTTTTAACTAGTAGTTCATTTTAAGTTGAAAAGCCTTTCCTATTATTCTCTTTTCACCCACGCGTTTCATGCCAGAATGTAAATGAGATAGTGAGAGTTTATTCAGATTAAGGTAGAATCAAGTGCTATTTAAACAAGAGTTTCGGAAATTACAAAGCCTATTCCAGGCCACGTTGTGCTATGATTGTTAGCAACTTGCGTTAGCGGCGTTGATGTCTTCTCACCTTTAGGCTTGTCTCCCCAGTTACTACAAACCAGAGCTCTTCATGCGCGTTTAAGTATTCTGTAAGCCGTCAGGTTAACTTAGCATACCTTCAAATTATTATTTGTTACGTATTTCTGTTAAGCCAGAAGTGTTGGCTTCAGGTTGTAACTCAAGTTGGGTCATTTGTTAGATTTATGCTTGAGTAAAAGGGTCTCATACACCCTTCTTCTCATCTCTCTTTAGTTTTACAAGGCTAGAAGATAACTTTTTAAGCGTCCTTTTTAAAACTTTGTTCCCAAAGCGTCATGGACTTTACACTGGCGCCCAATGTTTAAAAAGAAGTAGGAAGTCACAGGAAACTTACTATTTAGCATTTAGCCCTCAAGCTCAGTCGACCACGGTGAATCCCATGGAAGGATTCGGGTTTATTGTTGACACCCTTAGAGCTGGTATGAAAACAGTAGCAATTTGTGATGGAAAGACGTCTATTTGAAGTTTTCTAGAGCAGCTAAATTCACATTTCTTTGCTGCATCTGGTACAAGAAGAACAAAAATAAATGCTATCGCCACGTCTGCCCTTAGAGGCCAGGCTGCTACGTGGTATAAGTGCATTGGTAAATTCGTCTTGGATAAGCTTGGTAGCGAAAGCTACAACTTTGAAATCTTTAAGAACGCATTAATTAAAGCGTTCTCCATAGTGAAAGATAAAGCTAAGCTCGAGCCAGAGCTGTACTCGCTAATGTACATTAATCTAACAGACAAATGGCGCTGCGCCTCTAACCGAATTTTGCGATGAATCTAAATGCCATATTTAAATTTCTACATGTGCGGTTCAGAGGTATTTCTGTCTAAATCAACATTCAATCTAGTTTTAAAAGGAATTTATTAAAATACCAAACAAATTAATTTAATCTGGAATCTAATCTACATCTCATCAGATGCGTTCAAACTGCATCAAACAAATCGAAGCCAAGTTCTGACTGTTGTCATTCTGAGGCAGAGAAAAGTTTCCCAAATCGGAACAAGAACTATCCAGAAAATTTCAGAATAAAATCGAAGAGCTGACGGAATTTATTTTGCGGAAAGTCCTGATTTTTAATATGCTGTACGACAAGAGGCCAGGCGAAGAAGTCATTCAAAAAATTTACGCGACGTCTACCCCAGGCTCAGGATTACTATGAGCTTCGAAATCCAACAACGTTGGAAAATTATTCGAGTTAGCCACAAAGTTCCAAAATCGACGTGTGGCAGGAAAAAATCACATGATAAGGTACGGTTAGAGGCCAAAAGAGAGAAGTTTTAGGCCAACGCCTCAGCAAAATCCGCAGTTTGGGCCGAATAAGAAATTTGAAAGGAAAGAGAAAAACTAAAACGGGAATAGCGGGGAGAGAAAAGAAATAAACAAAAAGGCATGGGGACCAGTTAAACTAAAACGGGCTTCTGGGAAGAGGGTGCAGTTACCCCAAAATAAGGAAAGGTCCTCAGAAATTAAATAAATACTGTGACACTAAGAAATTTAGAACTGCCAGTAGTGCAGATTTTGTTGAATAATATTCCAATATGCTAGCTGAAGCTCTCATTGACACCGGAGCTCAATGCAGTTTCATATCAGAAATCTTCTTACAGAAATAATTTCGTAAATTCAGACATTTTAAGTTACGCGGGGAAAAGGTTATAGCTTCATAAGGAAAACAGTGCACATGTATATTGGAAAAATATTACTGCATGCGCAGGTGGAAGATAATGTGTTGAAGGTTACTTTTTTTGTAGTGCGAAACTTAAGCGGCCGTAATTCTAGGGATAGACTTGTTAAAAGCAGCAGTGTCTCGTCTTAACTTTCCTGATTCTATTTTAGAAGGAGGAGGAAAAAAATCAAACAGCAAGAAAGCCAGCCCCCCAACTTGACCCAGTATTCTGAATAAATTTCGCTTGTATGAGTATGGAGTAGTAGCTGACATTCGAAAAGCATTTTTGAAGATAGAAATAAAAGATGAGGATCGTGACTTTCTCAGATTCTTATGGTGGGAGGGCGGTGATCCTAATAAAAAGAAAGTTTTTACACACCGCCGAGTAATGTTTGGAGTGAATTCGAGTCTATTCCTTTTAGTGGCTACTCTAAATTACCACTTGGACAATGTCCCAGACCATCTGCAAGAAACAGCATCTAAACTGAAAAGATCCTTGTATGTTGATAATTGTGTCACAAGTTGTAAACCCAAAGAGGAACTAATGAATTTTATTATGCAGTCAAAAGAAATTATGCTTCTACCCTGTTTTGATCTGAGAGGATGGATCTATAACGGTATACAACTACATACTTCACAAATTCTCGTTGAAAATGAAAAGACATTTAGAGATTTCCGAAGAAGTTTTGCGTGATGGAATTGTTCCTGTTTTAGGCTTAAACTGGGATCTTTCAACAAATGTCTTGTTTTGTAATGCAAAATTCAACGACTACAATGATGAAAATTTAACAAAAAGAATCATTTCGTCTTTAGCAAGTCAACTGTTCGATGCAATTGGATTCCTATTGCCCTTAAAATCTTTCCTATCTGCTTTATCTTTGGTGTTGTATTCATGTTAAAACTTTATAAAATACCCCCTCACCCACCCCAAAAAATATTAAAAATCTTAAAATAACAAGCACTTCTCTATTCTCCCTAGCTCAGTGGTTAGCGCGTTAGACTCGACACCGAAAGGTCCCGAGATCAACTCTCGCTAATCGCTGCTTAGTTTTTCCGAACTTATAATATTTTTATAAGTTCTTCTCTTCGTCTCTGTAATTTTTCTCAAGTCATGTTGACTTCCTTTTTATTTTTCCTTAACGTCTTTCATGCATTTTTTCCTATTTCTGCTCCCTTTTATTAACTATGATATGGAGGTAGAGGGTTCTTTACCCTAGGCATTCCGTAATAATTAATCCTTGGATCCTTGGATGATATGCGATATTAATGTGAAATTAATGTAATTAACAATTAATTAGTCAAAATTAATTAGCCTACTGGCATGGGATAGCCTGCTCATATTGGATAATATAAATATGCGAAATATTTGCATTCAGACAAACTTTTGCACAATTTACAAATTGAAATTTTATACACATTTAATCTTACGCAATATATAGAATAAAATTAGCCAGTTTATTTTTAAGAAAACTAAGCTAAGTAAATATAGCAGCACTAACACAAATTCGTTAGCATTTAAAGCGATAGCAACATAAGCACGCGGTCTTTGAACGTGAGCAGTTGTGAACGCTTGGATGAAATCCAACATGAGCATTTGTGAGCGCTTGGACGAAATTCCCTTTTTCCTTCTGTCATTCCGAAACCCGGGCGATGAGCAAAACTGAGGTTTGGGGTCTAGACGCTTGTGACTTTACAAATTAAACAAAACAAAATAAAAGCTGATAGGTTTCAGATTTTAAATTACGTCCAAAGGGGCGATTTTGTGTATTACCTTTGTTTATTAAATATCATGTTCTTCGCACTTAAACCATAAAATTCAGTTCAGCAGCAAAATCGAAAAATAATTTTAAAATGTGTCCACCTTTAGAATTTCCGATACGCAGCTCCGCGCGCTGGAGATAAAAAGGTTGTTTTTTCCCTCCCGTAGAATGCTGCCATTGCTCGCTTTTAAATCGTTTGAGTTTTCAAAAATTCGTTAAAGTTTTACAAAATATGGAATTGATAATCAACAAATTCCAAATTCGGGCTTCCAGATGCGCATATTCGGGTGGAAACGCACGTTATTCAAAATTGGATGGCTCTAGGTAACGTTGTCTTACCACATTTGGGGAAATATGCATACATTTATGCACATTCTTCATTATTTAATTTCTTCAAATACAATACAGGGCTGCAATATTTTGTGGCAACAGTTTGAAAAGTGATTCAGACTTTTAAAGTTTCCAACGCAAAATCGAAAAAAAAAAAAAAAAAAGATAGTCCTTTAGGGACAAAGCCCCTTTGGACTAAAAATACAGAAAATGGTGATAACAAACGGAAACTTGAATAAAAATATTTTTTTACATTCATAAACTAAAACTAAATACTTAACACCCAAATAAAATGCTGACCGAATTAATTCCAAAATATCGTTAAGTATATGTATTATTATTTGAATAAAATTAAAAAAAAACATATGTATAGACGATCACAATCTGATAAACATTACTAGTAAGTTTTACCGCTTTCATTAGATTATCTTTTTGAGCGAAAGATAACATCTATGGAGAAAGAATTTACAAGATTTTGCAGTTAAGATGCATATCATTTGGGATTAGAAGAGTATTAAGTAGAGTTGCTACGAAATATTATTCAGAAGTAAAAGATTCACATTGTGAAGCTAATGCGAAAACGCAATTTAGACGATTAACAAATGAAAAATCTTATTTCTTCGACAGCTGACTAACACTTACTACTTAAGTAAGATGAGAATTTTTACCTGTCGCTTAGAAAAAGAATATTACCTAATTTCATGCGCTAATAACTAGAAAACATAAACTTATTATTACATTTTTCCATTTATAACTAAGCAATTTGATAAATATCATTCATATTTAATGTTGCATACCGCCTAAAATTGCCAAGGGTATTTATTTCTAGACTGTACGTCAACGAGAAAATTAGAGAAAACATCAATTCCATACATCTTGTGTACTCGTCAGTTTTTATTTCTCAAAATTGCGAATATTTATGCTTTAAAACTAAAAAAAAACACGAAAAAATTATTAAAGCACTATTCACGAAAAAATAATAAAGCGAGAAAACATTGCACTTATATCAAGCTATATGCATAAAATTATCGTAAATAAATATATTATAATAGTTATGAATACACCCCGGCTCAAAACAAAAACAAACCGTAATACTTGCCTTTGCCGAAGAAAGGTCAGGTAAGCTCTTTAGTGTCCTTACAGTTTATGATTTCTGCTGTCGAGGATATTTCAGAGTCTTGTCTTAAAATCAGGAAATATGCGAGTAATAGGAAAAGTGATATGAAAGAGTAATATTTCTGTAAATTTACTTGTAGTTTATGGCTTCTGTACTGCGTTTCAAAGTGGAATCAGACGCGTGAAATCCCATATAATGAAAATTAACTCAGGTGTCGCTTTCCAACTGAAATGAAATAACGCGTTAAAATGAAAAGTGAGAGAGAATTAAAAATTGCGTCACAGCTTAGAAAGATTTCAAAATTTATTCGGATACGATCTGTTCCAGTTGCGGTGACAGGTTTTTCATTGTTATCCTGGAAGATAAAGCGGTGCAAGGCTATTAATGCGTGTAATAATTCCATTTTTTAACATCTTGAGAATTATAAGTATTGTATTTGGTTTAATAATCTGGCTTAAATCTATTTATTAACCTTAGTCCTTCGAAGTTTTCAGTCGAGAATAAGCCTAGAAAATTTGTTTTTGATTAATTATTTTTTCAGGTTTTGCTTGAAAGATCCTTTATTGCAATAGCTATTTACGCGGAAGCGAGTTTCAAATAATTCGTTTGAACGAAAATGCAATATTGTTATTTATAGTAAACAGACACTTTTCATCGCTTCTAACTTTTTAAATTTCTCGTTATGTAAATCAAAGAAAAAATTAAAATAAATTAAAAATTTGAAATAAAATCGTTGATTATTTAATAATTTACCAGAAAACAGATTTATGATATGTTGCGTAAATGTATTTATTAGGCTGTGTTTAAGAATATTATACTCATTAAACTTAATCATTTCGCAAATAAAATTTCCTGCAAAAAATACCGCATTAAAACAAACAACAAATATTCAAAAGTACAAATCACAAACATTGTAGAGACATTAGGCGTTTTTTGAAGAGGAATATTGAAAAACGAGCAACGCCTTCGCTGGGAATCGAACCACAGCCCTCGTGGTTACGCGTCGAATGTACTGACCACTACACCACGAAGGCATGCGGAGAAGGTGGGAGAAATACCTTATAACATTTATTTACAGAATGCC
>KK122188.1:326039-338628 GCA_000611955.2 Stegodyphus mimosarum
TTACTGGAAAAAATGATTAAAACGTTTTAAATTTAATTTCTAATTAAAATGCATAATCTTTTTGACAAATAATTTTTTAATTAAAATTCCTTTACAAAAGACTTTATTTTAAATATCAATCTCGCTTTAATAAAGAATTCAAAAAAGGAGTTATTTGTTTGAAAATTTTGAAATTTACGCTTAAAATTAAGGTTTTTTTCTTTATAAAGAGCAATTCTTGTGGGAGTTTATATGCCATACTTATTACATACATAATTATCTCATTATTATTTCAGTTCTTCTGTTGTACTTTGCTTTCTGCTTCGGTTCTCGAGATTATTCGTCATCTTTTAAGTATTACACCAAGTTTTAAATAATACAAGCTTTGCGAAAATTTTTTATAAAGAGCGAAAGAGCTCTGTAGAAATTCCTGTACAACTCTATAGAAATTTCTACAATGTCAGTCTCTATAAAAAAACTTTCTCATACGGAAAAGAATCCTGTACGAATTTAGTTACATTTTAGTTGTTTCCAAGAAGCAGTTCTTGGAAGCAGCAACTCAGAAAATTTAAAGGAAAATTAAAATTGTTCAATCATTCAGCAGCAACTCAGAAAATTTAAATGAAAATTTTAATTGTTTTATTATTCTATAGATGACCTTTTCTTAGAGTCACAGTATATTTATAGCTGTCTTATGAACCGGAATATGATATTGTATGCCATAAAAAATTAGAAAAAATTAAGTTAACCTTTTGATATGTAGGTTAAGAACTAGAAAGTAAGATTTAACTAGATAAAAACCGACCGATTAAAGATACTAGAAAGTAAGATTTAACTGCATTTATTACTGTAGTAAAGAAATATTATTACTGTACTTTGTTACAAAGAATCTTGTTAATTGATTTAATTTAATTATCCTTTTATTATTTCTACTGTCCTCTCTGTAGATTAATGGGAGAGGAGAGGGGTGGGAGACCCCTGGATTCCTCTCCCCGGGTGCTTTCCCTCAAAATTGGGGGTGGAAAAGAGAAGTATAACCTCTCTTCTGAGTAGGCTCTGGCAATCATTCTTCCATGTGTGGTAATGGACATGACAACAACATTATTTCTACTTTCTTGTACGAAGTAAAGGAAGTATTGTAATTGCGGAAAAAATCGGATATCACATTTCAATGAAAGGATCCATTTTGGCCACTCTTGAATCCATATGAACGATACTTTTAAGTGAGTACGTATGGACAGAAGAAAGGACAAATTTTCAGAAAAAATATTATAAAATGGGTTTAAAATGAATTCCGAAGAGATTTTGATTGACGTCTATACGTATAGATTGACGTCTATACGTACGTTCGTAAGGTATGCGTATATGTATCTAGCACAACTCAAACGATTAGCCGTAGAATGTTGAAATTTTGTATATGGGACTGCTATAACATGTGGTTGTGAACCTTTCATTTTGCTTGTAATCAGCAGCACTAAACATATATATACAGGGTGGTCATAAAGAAACTTTGCCAACATCTGCACTTCTAGAGTCCGTTCCGGTTAACCGACCGAGATGAGATTGCAAATATAGTTATCCGGAGGTATGCCCTCGAGAGTCTGTGAATGGCAACACAGGGGCGCTCACGGTTATGGTTATAGTTACAAAGACTCGAAAATATCGAAAGGCAACTCCAACGTTTTTCGGTCGCAAAATATTCAGCGCATGCGAAAACCCTAAACAGCGTCGGAAAGGTACCGATATGTCTAAAAACGGATGTGTTATGCATACACAAAAACGAGTTCTGAAAACCGGCCAACGAAACACGGTATGGGAGCACGAAGAAAATTTGCATGTAACAGAGGCAAGATACCAATCACAGAACGCTGATTGCCAGATATTCAGCGTAAGAAACCGACAAAATGGCAGGCGGCCACCCGAAGTTGTCATTCGGGAACTCGCACATGGCGACGAAATTACTCTTCCTGAGAAAGTTCGTGGTGAATTGATGAAACTGTATTATCAAAATAGGATGAACGCTACTACCGGAATTACGTAGGCGGAATGCACTCAATGACATCGCTTGGATGCAAGATGGTACACCTCCACATAAAGCGAGGTTTGTTAAAGAGTCCTGGAACAGCATTTTGGTGATGGTATCATCTCTCACCATTATCCTTTTCCGTGAGCTCCGCGATCCCCCGATCTGACGCCTATGGATTTCTAGTTTTGGGGATATCTCAAAGCCAGACTTTACCTATGCAATCCGCAAACTTTGTCGGATTTAAAGTATTTTAAACTGCGTGAGATTGGAAACATATCTCATGTCATGTTGCGTTCAGCGGTATTATCCACCGTCTCCCGATGCAATGCATACTTGCCTGTCATGGCACCCATGTGGAAAATGTTTGATCTAAATAAAGATATTCTTTTGTCCGATATGTGTTGTCATCAGTGATCGGTATCTTGTCTCTGTGATACGCAAATTTTCTGCGGCCGCCCAGATCTTGTTTCGTTGGCCGGTTTTCAGAACTCTTTTTTGTGAATGCATAACACGCCTGTTTTTGGACATATTGGTACCGTTCAACGCTATTTAGGGTTTTCGTATGCACTGAACATTTTGCGACCAGAAAAAGTTGCCGTTGCCATTCAACATTTTCTAGTTTCTGTAACTATAACCGTAACCGTAGGCGCCCCTGTTTTGCCTTTCACAGAATCTAGAGCACGTGCCTCCGAATATCTAACTATATTTGAAATCTCATCTCGATCGGTTAACCGGAACGAACGCTAGAAATGAAGGCATTGGCAAAGTTTCTTTATGACCACCCTGTATATATTATACACCTACTCTGTTACTCGTCTCGGTAAACTTAGCATTTTTATTCTTATATGTTCGTAAATTGTACATTTTTTACTTTAAAAAAGACTGAATTATGTTATTATGTTCTTATGTAATCTTATGTTCCGGTTAAGGATTTTGTGTCTTTAATTAATTTGCATACAATAGTTGGTAGAATTATCCACATTTTAAAAGTGGCACTAGGCCTAAGAAGGCCACCGTTTGCTTACATTTGAAACTCTTAGTAGAATAGTGAATTCAGTCAGCTGGTGCATCAATTCAGTGCAATTTTTTCCCAGTGAAACCACAATTTTGTGCACTGAATTTTCTTTTCTAGCCTGTTTCCAGTATTGCTTGTTTTTGAGTACAAACTCTAATTTTAATTGTTTTTAACTGTATTTGGTGTTTTAAGAGTTTCTGTATTTTAGAATTTTTAATGATGATTAAGTCTTCATATATTTTTGCCCTGCCGCGAAGTGAGAACTGAATTAATCGAATGAGAAATATATCTCTAATGAAACTGGAGGTGGAATTATGGGTTGTTTATTTATATAATTCTTGAAAAGCAGATAACGACTATTTCTGCCTAACCTTAACCGAGGACTTTTGGAAGGGAAACTTAACTCCTATTTGTATTTCAAAGGGAGATAAACGTAAAAACGTCTTTACAAACACTGGGTTTCGAATCCGGTCTGAATATATATGACTGAAAACTAGTATATTAATATTTCCAGAAAAGTTTAATGTCAAAGCAGTTATTTAAATATTAAAACTAAAAGAAGCAATGTATTAAATATTTGTAAATGATTAATGTTTTGACGATTCAAATTTTGTTAGCATTATGAATGTTGCTATACGGGGTGAAGATTCCATTTATGTGGATGGGATTTTATAAGCTACATTGCACATACAAATGTGTTTTGGGGGAAGGAGGTATATTTCTGCATAATGTTTTCAGTCCCTTAACATAAGAAAAGGTGCCGTGTTCGGACGGCATGGACCACAAAATCATGAAAATAGATGCCAAGCCAATACAGAGTTCTTCCATAATCTATACGATGAATTTCTACGTGGGAAGGAACCTTTTGGCTCGAGAAGCCATTTTCAGAATCAACGACACTAGCGGAACTGCTTTATAGCTTACAAGTTACTGATGTTTAAGAATATTATTGCAGAGTAAGAAAAAGTTGTAAGCATTAAAAGAATGTAAAATTAGGAGTTATAGTTTCGGAAATTGCACAGCTCTTTAGATAACTCCTATAAAAATGAAATGAAACTATAAATATAGTTTCCTAAGGTTTTAAATTGATCGTTAATATCTCAATTTACTCAACAGCTTGATGTTATCAAAAATTAGTCATACATAACTTTTTTTCCCAGAGTTCAATAAGTCATACCTGTTTGCGCCACAACAGATATTTTACATTATTGCTGACGGCATTATCAAGGTCACTCGTAACAATAAGTTCGGTTACTGCAAATTAATATTATGTGCAGTTCAGTTAAATTCATATTCTTCCATTGATTGTTATTTGAAATTTTTATTACATGGATTCTGTGTATTGTTTTGGTATCTGTGTCAGCAAAGGATCTTGCTTTATAGGGATCTGTGGCTGCGAAAGACAGCAACAGTAATTTTCCTCTCTCAGACAAGATTTTGAACTTATTTTATATGAAGCCTATACTCTAGTAGACTTTGGTTTCGAAACTCGAGTTTTGATTCACTGTCAGATGTCAAATTTATGATTGTATTCAGTTAATCTGGGTAGGTTTTGGTTTAGACTGAACACATTAAATCATCCATTTAAAATCATTCCATCATCTTCTTTTGAGTTGTGGCAAAATAAAAGTAAAACGAAGTTTCCGAAGCTTCGCTATGTCGTGCAAATTTTGTTCTTTTATCTTGATGTTATTGTGTTCCAACGAGGTTTTTGTAAGCAGAATGCAGTCATTATCTTCCTTTTTCTTGCATTCAATTAAATTCATAAATTTCCTCTCAAAAGAAGACACTTTGGCCATTTGAATTGGGAACTGAGGCATTTTCTCCTAATAATTATAAATTCATTCATTTAGTTTATTTTATTAAAACTTTCAAAAAGTATGCGTTTTTACATCCCAGTTTTTCTTATTTTAAATCGTCGTCAATACAGCGTTAATATTTCAGTAAAAAATGCTAGTACTTGTCCATGCAGTTTCACCTAATGTGTCAATGTTTCTCCTAAAGATTCAGTTTGCCAGCAGGAGAGATTCTTGGTGGTTTACTATATTCTTCATCCACAAGTGTACAGAGTCTGATTTTAAGATTTCTCGTTTTTATGCAATTTATTAGTTTTATTATAAACTTTAGTAATTACTAGTTACCAGCTATAAAACTAAATTTCACAAAGGAATTAAACGCGCAGGAAATTCTTAGAACACTCGCTTAGATAACACACTATTATCGCAATGAATATTCATTGCAAAGTGACTCTAAATCGACTAGGCATCTTTTTTTTATTTTTTTATTTTGGAGTTACAGTGGAGCCCATGGAAAGTCCATGAGAATAGGACGTAGGGAATCCACAGAAATCCCATGAGAATAGGAATCCCATGAGAATCCGTAGGACTCCGCGAAGGACCCGCGATGGCAGAAAAGCTGGTTCTTGAAACGGTAGTCGTGGTTTGCCTGCTAACTCTCTGTTGTTTCAGTTTTTGCTGTGGGCCTTGAGTGTCGGATAATCTTTTACTCGTTTTACCCACCGGTGGCCCTGTTTGTATTTTTCTTTCTGTGTACTGCTTCCTAGAAGTATACTGAGGATGTCTGCTGCGAGATCTTGTCGGGGCACGGTCATCATTTTTCCTCGCTGGGCCTTCCTTCTCGGCGATCCCTCTTCCTTGATTTGTTTTTCAGCTGGATCTTCCGAGTATTTGAAATTTCTTTTATCGGGAATTCTTCGGCTTGCCTGAGGTATTGTCTTCTGGTCCTTTCTTTCTTGGTTTCTTTACGAGTGGTGGAAGCTCTGTTGAGGTCGAAGTCATCGTTGAGGATGCCTCCTCTTCTGATTCGGAAGCCTGCAAGAAACCATTCAACACATGAAAGTCCTTATGTTCATAGTAATGATATAATTGATCCGGACTGGCCTTTATTCTTTCGCCCCTATGCGAAGTAATATATATAACAGCACCAACGATCTATTGTACTACATATGGCCCCTCAAACTTAGAGAATTTCGCTACAAAGTTCTCTGGTGCATTGAACAGAATAAACTTTCTTTTCAGAACCTTATCCCCCACTTTAAATTCTGAATGACGGCGTCTTCTATCGTAATATACTTTCTAACGTTCTCTTGCTAAATCTGAATTCTTCAAAGCTTCGTCGATCAGCTTTTGAATATTTTACTGTTTAAATTCCGACTCCCGTTCTTGAACGAAAAGAGTTTATCCAACGGTGTCAAAATCTTCCTACCCAGAAATAATGCAGCGGGTGTTTTACCCGTCGTATCATGTTTGACAATTCTTAAAAGCACAGACTAGTTCACCTATGCAGACATCCCAGCGCTTATGATAATTTTTGACATAATTTCTAATTTTTTAACAATGTTTTTATTAACTCTTTCCGCGATGTTTGACTGTGGTCTATGCGGGACTATTTTCACGGGCCGCATGTCAAGCCCTTTACACAAATTCTCAAAAATTTGACTAATAAATTGTTTACCATTATCCCTTATTACTTTTAAGATGCACCGTTTTCTAAGATATATTTGTGTAAAAACGCATCTGCGACTATTTTAGCCGACGCTCTCTTTAACGGAATTATTTCTATCCACTTAGAAAAACGATCAGCAATCGCCAAAAGATGTCGGTTTTTATTTCATTCACTTTGGGAAAAACGGCCAAGAAGGTCTATTCCAAAAATTTCACTAGGAAAAGTCGCACGAATACTATTTAGATACCCGGCCGGGCTATAATTAACGTCGTTAATTAACTGACAAATTACAGGACCTGACATATGCTTTCACTACCTTCGGTAGTTGTGGAAAATACACCGCTTCGCGTACTCTACGTACAGTTTTCCTAACCTCTAATTGGCCAGCCGTTGGTGCGTCATGCAATTCTCGCAAAATGGTTAGCCGTAGTGTAGCTGGGATGACCGGCCTAAGTTCTTGGTTTTCATTTCTCGATTTAGTATAGAACAGCATATTATGTACAATCTCGTAATTTTGGGCCCTACTAAATTTTCGTACTACTATATTTCAATAATCTAACTTTTCGAAAATTTCGGTAATAGAAGCTTTGGCTTAAAAAATTTCCTTTAGCCTCCCGTGTCCACGAGTGCCCCTACGAGTACGTTGTTGAGAAAGACCTGTATTATAGGCAATTGCGAATTTTCCCCCACCACTGTATTTAAATGCACCTTAGAGAGATTTTGCGATGGTCAGGGGGTCTTGACCCTTAATTTCTTAGGCCGCTCTATTAGTTTAAAACTTTCCTCCGATATCTTTTGGGTACGCTAGCAAGCTTTGTCGAACTTCTTTGTCGCATTCTCGCTTTTCATCTTACTTGTTGGTGGTTTGGATGAAAAACGTCTTCCTCCGTTTTATTTCTTTCTTTCCGTGGCCGGTAGTCGCGAGAATCGCGGTAGTGTTGATATCCCTGGATAGGAAATCTGCAGCTTTCTTTCTTTCAAGGCTAATTCGAATACGTCTTGAAGTGTTCGTGGGTCGAATAATTCTTGAAGGGTTCGTGGTTTTAACAACCTTGGTAAAATGACAATGACTTCGTTATCCGGCTTCCTTCTGTATAACATATTTACTAACTAACTTTACGTAAAATAAACTCTGTGAGATCCTCAGTCTTCCGTTCGTTGGAGCTCTAAAGTTAGGCTTCGAGTTACGCACGATCTTTCACTATGGGGAAGGCCTTTAAGAGTGCAGCTTTGAAATTTTCAAAATTGTAGGCGAGGCTTCCGACTTTTCCAAGTAAAACATTGTCAATTCTTTTCCGCCATGACTCCACCTGTCCTCGGAGAGCATTTGACGCAACTGTTATTTTCTGTCTCTCGGGTAAAGGATGCAAGTGGAAGTGATTATAAAAGGCTTCCAAGAATGAAGTGACGGAATTCTTCCCGTCGAACACCACTGCTGACTTGTTTGTGTTAGGAAACCGAACCCATCCAAAGGGATGATCACCATCGGGCCTGCGACTTCTGAGTCTTGTAGGGAGGACTGCATGTTTTGATTGCTGCTATCGGATTCGGTAATAAATTCGGGCGCCAAACGTGATATCTCCTTGTTCAACTTTCGGAGTGACAGCTGAAGTAAGTGCAGAAACCAGGAAGGAGAAGGTTTAAAAGAACCCTTTATTAAGACTCTTTAAAATTCACAATGTGTCGACTTGACGCTAACAAACTACGCCTCGCTTGGGCGGTAACTCAACTAACAGGAACCAAACTAAAAAATTCAAAGATATTAACAAACAGTGGAATTTTTTTGCTAGGGCTCAGGTAATTCTCTAACCAAAATCGCGTCAAAGTCTCGTGGCAGCAAAGTAATAGCTGTTACGCCACTTTAACCAGTAATAAATGCAGAATTAGAAGCTCATGTTACAAAGTACAGTGCTTGCCCACACTCTCTTTTTCCGTTCTTCTAGAACTCAGTATTTAAACTTTTTCCTCCCACTGGTAGAATTTGCATTCCTTCACGCGCGGATTACTTTCAAACAATAATTCGTGTTGACTAGAAACAAGCGTCTGTTTAGTGTATTTAACCAGTGTATTGACAATGAAAGACTAATTATTATTTATTTAAATTGAAGAGATATGTCCTAAACCATTAATTTTATGCAGTTGGTACAGAGTCAAAATATAAAAGGTAACTTTAAATGTAAAGAGGTCTAGAAATAGCATATCATTAACGTGACGTGTTTTCATTCAGCAGCAAATAAATTACATACAAAATTATTCTTAAAATACTTATTATAGTTTTTGAATAATTGTAACATTAACATATTTAAATTAACGCTAATATATTTAATTAATATTAAAATATCAGTCCAAATTTCCTATACTTGTATTAGTAAAATACTTTTAGCCCAAAAAGGACGTTAGTCTGGAATGGGATATTAGTCTGGAAACGGCATTTTGCGTGGTATCACTTTTCAAATTTTTGCCAGCAAATATTATGTGACTGTATTACTTTTTAAAGAAATAATTAATGAAGAATCTGTAGAAACGTATGCATATTTCTCGCACTGTTGAAAAACAACGATATCTAGAGCAATAGAATTCTGAATAACGTAGTCATGGGTGACGTGAACATGGCCACCTAGAAGCCTGAATTTTGAACTTTTTTTATTAATATTTCATATTTTGTAAAACTTAAAAAATTTTTTATCAACAAATTCAACGATTTTAAAGTGAGGAGTGGCAACACTGCATGGAAAAAAATATTTTTATCTCCAGCATGCGAAAGTGTCTACCGGAAATTCTATTAAAACTGTGTTTATATATTTTTTGATTTTGCTGTTGAGTCGAATTTTATGCGGCGTAAGCGTCAAGAATGTGATATTTAGTAAATTAAGTAAACTCTAAATGTATATCGCTATGCTGCTTTCAAATTTTGGTAATTTCGCTGTTGAAGTATAAATGGCGTAAGTACAAAGAAAATGTTGCTTAATAATAAAGTTAAAAAAAGTACGGTTAGCAGGAGTGAGTGTAACAACAAACTGGTAGACTCCTACTCGGCGACAGCATAAAAAACCTGAACAAGCCTTTTTGGGCGACCATTAAAATCTGAAACCTTTAAAATTTTTTCCTTTTGTTTAGTAGTAATACCTTCATTTGAGGAAGTCTTTGTTCCTTTCACAAAAGCAACAAAGTTTCAGGTACTAAAATAAAAAGAAAAACCACTGTGCAGAAATCTTTCGAAAACCAATGGGTGTATAGATTTAATACTTCAGAAAGAATGTAATTTCCTCTGGGTATTCTTTGAAATTTTACTGCATATTACACATTTTGCTTAACCTTTGATGCTCTGGATCATTTACTAACAAGACCAACGGAGCATGACGTGATTAATACAGTCTTTTCACCTTAACCCGGTTACAAATGGTTTCCTGCAAGTTATTTTGCTCCAATTGTTTTTTACTGCAATGTTTAAGCAATATATATATATATCATGCACGGTAATGATCGTCTAAAAGCGGCTGAAGCGAAAATGAAAGCAATCGCAAAAAATAGCGTATAAAGAATAATGAATGTGGTTTCGAATGTCTGCCTGTAATTCATTACAACAGGCACCGTTTTATGTAGGAAAAAGTGCTTGAACAATGTAATTAAAGAATGTTTGTTGATAAAAAACTACAACATATTAAATATTGCGTGTAGAATTTTTATGTTTAGTATCGTAATAAGCTAGTAGACTGCATAGATATTTAGTTTTTACTACGCCTGCAAAAAGATCCCAGCTAAGCCAAATCGGAATGAAAGAAGGCATTTTAACTTTAATGAAAATAAATACGCCTCTAAAATCCACCGATGAACAAAAAGAAATTCTATAGAACCAATTTTAAAAATGTACGTGCTCCGAAAGCATTTAAAACCTAAGTTTTTAAAACTAAACTAAATACTAGGTATTGATGTAGTATGCGATTTACCACTTTTAGTTAGTTATATGTTTCTTAGATGGCACCACTAAAACGGTTTGTTAAATAATATGAAAATCGATATAAATGATTAAAAATACACGAATGAAAATTTTCGTTAATTAATTAAGTTTTATATTCCATTAAATTTAAATTACTTCCAATTTTACAAAACGAAAGCACCGTTTTAAACCGTTAAAGCTCCGTTTTTTACCGAAGACAAGAGTCGTTCAGCCATATGTATTACAAAGGCCAAAAAGTAGTCGTCAGTTTGTAGGACCCTCTGGTCTATCTTGTAATGTAACAGCTGAAATGCGTGTAGATACCACACTGGAGAAGGGTAAAAGAACCCTTTACGAACTCTTTTAAAATTCACAATGCGTTGACTTGACGCTAACATACTATGCCTCACTCGGGCGGTAACTCAAATAACAAGAACTAAACTAAAAATTTGAAGATATTAACAATTAGTAGAAATACGCTGCAGGGCTCAGAATATTCTGTTTTCTAAAACAGCATCAATCTTTAGTGGCAGCAAAGTAATAGCTGTTACGCCACGTTAACCAGCAATAAATGCCAAGCAGAAGCTTACGTTACAAAAGTACAGTATTCGCCCACACTTTTTAACTTTCCCTATAGAACTCGGTATTTAAACTTTTTCTCCTCGAGGTAGAATTTGCATTAATTCATGAGCTCTACCAAATTTAAATATTCTGGCGCTAACAATTAGGGGAATGAAGGCTTATAGGAAAGTAACGTAAAATTAAATTAAATTGGTTATTTAAAATAAATATAAGTCCCTACAAGTTTCATTAATGGATCTCCACCATTTTTCTGCAATATTACTTGGAAATATTTGAGGTATGATATTCCGCATTTTGTGTAAAAGTTTTGGCTTCAAAATTCCCTAGCATGTTTTACTTGTTTTAGTACCATCTGCAGGAGTGAAAAAATACTTTTGGTCGTTTACAGTTCGGTGATTGCAGGAACCCGATCGCAAAAGCGGTGAATCACAATACAAATAAACTAATTCAAAGTAATTCTTTGAAATTCATAACTGAGTTACACTATATTCTGTTACTTTAAAATTGGAACATTAAGGTTATTTTCCTTCGCTCGATTTAACTCGTACGGATGAGAACAACAGCTGCAGTAAAAAAGGGTCGAGTCGCTTAATTTCACCTCCACTTATTTTCGTTTAGCGTGTTTCCTCTGATAAAAACACGCAAATGAAGGCTGCTTTAAACTACAGTCTTAATTGACATGGAGAAAATAAATGCTGTGCGGTGATGAAGACACGAGTTACAATTGCAAACGGAAGAGGGCTGGCAACGGCCTTGAACGTGCCTATTTGTTCTCAATGCCTTATTATAGTTTTTGCATACAGAAGATCCGAAGAGTAGATTTAGATTTATTAGATTACGGTAAAGCACACTAGAGCTATGTGCATAAAGGGAGGAATGCCTTCCTGGACGAATTTCTGATGGAAACTGGCTTGCCTTCGTCATACAACGAGAAACAAAAAACGTCTGTTCAACTACCCTTTTCACCAGAATCTGAATCAACTCGATCTACTAGTCTTCAGCAAACTAGTGATTCTTTCTGCCATTGGGCATTGGTGGGGCTGAAAAGGATATGAAAATCAGAAACCTTTTGCCATCTTGTTATACAGTAATTGAACAAAAATTCTAATCGGCTTTGGCCACATTTTGCTATGTTTTGTCAAGTGTCACCAATTTTAAATTGGGCTAAAAATTTTGTTAGTCCTTTCTTCTTGCGTATTTGAATAGGAAATGTCTCCTTTTCTATTGACTTAATTATTGTGCATTATTCATATCATTTCTGAATTATTACGTATTAATTGCATAATTATTTTATTTTACTGTATCAGGACTTAGCATTCTGTGTGTATTCTTTGAGAACATGGTAACTTCTGTAAAGGGTTCTTATCCTTACGTTCTAAGTCCTGAACTGGAACAGGGAGCGGAAGGTACGCTATGTTCTGGTGTAACTGCTGGGCTGGATAATAACTGCACGTGAAGGGATTTGAAATCCTCTTTTATTCAATCACTATTAAATACAAAACTTCCCAACTCGGAAGAGATACAGAACGTAAAAGACCGCACTTTGGTCAACTTAACAATCAAATAAATTTAAATAAATTAAAAA
>KK122188.1:344557-394735 GCA_000611955.2 Stegodyphus mimosarum
AATAGTGCTTCTGAACTTCAAAAAATTAGCATAAGCTAAAAACGCGCGCTTCTTCTGACAGGAAGTTGAAGCAGAGAGGAGATAGAAAAGATTTAAATTAAAATAAACTTGGTTAGTTTAACTAAAACCTTACAACTGTAGTTTATGCAGTTCTGAGTACTGAGTTGTTGGAGATACCTACAAGCATTTAACGATTAAGGACAGAATTCTACAATTATAAAAAATAATTATGCGTATAAATATGCAATGATAATGCTTAAATTAGAAGAATTCAGAACCCAAAAATTCAAATTTAAAACAATGCAAGATACAGTTATGCAAAATACTGCTCAACGCCATATATAATGACCAATTTGAAGGCATCACCTCTCTAAGACAATTACGTCTGAAGAAAAGGGCAAGTAATTCAGAGGAAATTGACAAAATACTCGTACAGATTATCATCCCATTGAGAAAAATGAATGACTACATTCAAATATGGCCAGAATCATATGGAACCATGGATGATTGCCTTAGAAACGATTGAGTGTATCTGTTCTTTGGTTATAAAATAGATACCTAAAATTGCTCAAAGAACAGATTTCAGTCGCAATAAAAATCTGCAACATGCAGTCTTTCAGAAAATTCGAAAATATTTCCAATTTTTACTCCCTTGTACGAAGTAAAAGGGCAGTATTGTAATCGCGAAATATTTCGGGAATCATATTTCAACGAAAATATCCATTTTGACTGGTGTCAAATGCAATTTAACGATGTTTTTCTGTGACATCTGTACGTAAGGACAGAAAAAAAGACTCTTCACCCCAAAAAATTATAAAACTGATTTAAAATGGATTCTGAAGAGATTTTTTTCGTGGCGTCTGGGCGTACGTACGTATGTATCTTGCATAACTGAAAAAAGAGTAGCATCAGCCCATTGAAATTTTGTATATAGGACTGCTATAGCATGTAGATGTGCATCTCCTTTTTTGGCTGCAATCGGCCGCACCAAAAGTATCTAATTATGTATATACTCACTATATTACTTAGCTCCGTGAGCTCAGTTTTTTTCTTCTTATATGTTGGTAAATTGCGCATTTTTTGCTTTAAAAATGATTGAATTATGTTGTTCTTATCTTCCGATTAAGGTTTTTATGTCTTTTAGTAAATGTGCATGCAATATTTGTAGAATTATCAGCAATTTAAAAATTGTTTAAGTGCGGTAAACATAATTATGTTTACGAAAGGAGCCATATTTGTTTACATTTGAAACTTAACAGAATAGTGGATTTGTTGCCAATCTAGAGAAACTAAGCTTCGCAACACCAAAGATAACTCCTTCTTTTATTATTGCAAATTAAATCGTGCTTAATCCATTGCGGAATTTTTTCGAAGAAATACAAGTAAGTCTTTAATAATTTTTAATATAGATATTTTGAGTTTTTTTTTTGTATTTTTGCCTCCTCGCGAGGTGAGAACTGAATTAATTGAATGAGAAATACTGAATCGTCTGTGAAAAACTGTTTCTTTTCTTTCTTTCTTTCTTTCTTTCTTTTTTCTTTTTTTTTCTGTTTATTTGTTTAATTTTTTTTTATACATTCGTTTTGGATTTATTATAGCATTTGAATAGAACATATGGCAATGATTAGATAATTCTTCAGATGATATACATAATTTTTGCGAACTTTGAATTATAAAATGAATGAGATGTAATGCTGTTAAGTGAACCTAGTGCCAAAGTGTCGCTATGGAAAACATATGTAGTGAATTTTACAGAGTGCGTTTATTCTATTGTGGTTTATGCGCTATCGACGAAGTAGATTTAATTCAATCCAGTAAGTTAAAATGAAATGAAAAATGCGTATTCCGCACAAAGAAGTCATGTGGTGTATACATCAGATTTTTTAATGTAGTTTTGTTACAAAAGTTTAGACCTATTGCGGGTACTGGTGTTGAATCTTAAACCAAATATTTTACTAAATTATTTAAACAAAACAGCTTAAATAACCCTCGCAGCAATGGACAAGGAAGACAAATGAAATCGTATTTACGTAAAGCTATCACGACACGTAATTCTGTCACGAAAGAAACAAAAATACAAACAGCACCGAATAAGAATGAATTATTTCCTTTTAAACTGTAATAGCATATTGTTTGTTGAATAAAATTAGTTTAATTGGGGTTTGGTGCATCTGAATAGGGACAAGGTCTGCCAAAGCAACCTTTCATTATAATACTTCATTATTATCTACTATATAAAAAACAGTATCGCAATGAAATACGTGCTTCAGATGTCTACGTATAAAAGAAGAGAAAAGAAACAAATTCGTCAATGGGATGGTGAGAAAGGCATCGAGGCTGTGCAAGTGGGAAGAAAATATTATCAGAAGCGGTATAATTTAGTCCTTTTCATCACACACACACACATATATTCTTCGCACTGCCGATTGCAGTAAAAAAGGAGCTGCACAGTTAAATGTTACAACAATCCCACGTACAAAATTTCAGTGTTCTGCGGCTAATCGTTTTTGAGTTATACATTTATGCGTACCTTCATAAGTACAGACGTCAGAAGAAAGAAATTCCTTTTCACGCCCTTTTAGCTCAATTTTACAATCCGTTTCGAGAAAAACGAGTCTTTTATTCTGTGCTTACGTACAGACGTCGCGTAAGAAAGTCCTCCAAATGTATTCCGGAACTGCCAAAATGGATCTTGCCCTTGAAATATGATACCCAACATTTTTCGAGATTACAATAATTCCTTTTCTTCGTAACAGGAAATAAAAGTGTGCATTCTGATGATGGTTGATGAAAAATATAGAAGTTCTAGGAAAAACTTTGAGACACTAATTTAATTATGTAGTGTTGTATTAGAAATAATATATTAGCTAGGTAAAAGTCTGATTTTTGTGTTTTCCTGGTTTACATATTTGAGCATTGCTTTACGTATTGAAAGTGGATTTATGAAGTATCTTCTTTCCTTCCTTTACAAATTGAGCCGTTTATTCAAAGACAGCAATATTTAATCAGTATTTATTTTAATTAAATTCATTAATATTAATTTATTAATTTATTAATAATTAATAATGGTTCTGGTGTTGCTTATTAATATATTATTACTTACTAATAATTTAAAGTTTACTTATTTGATATTTAAAATTGAATAAGTATTAATATTCTACAATACATTTTAATGTGATTTCAAACTGTTTCATTTTTTAAAACTCCCATTGCCTCATTTTGGAAATATTGTTGTCTCATTTTTAAGGAATTATAAAATGGTACTTGCCGTGTGACCTAGAGAGTCAAGATCGCTCATATGAGCAAGGTTTGGTCAATATTTAATACTCAGATATTGATATTTAACACTCACAGTATAACAGCTCAGAGTAAAAGTAGCTGAATGATAATAAAATATTTCAGACAAATGTGAAAATTTTGAAAGATTATTATATTTTTAGTTCAAACAAAAAACCTCATTTTTCAGATAACTACAGCTGCGACTATTTCAGTTTTGCACATGAGCTACATTGTGATGAAACTCGGTTTCTTCAGGACTGTGTCATTTTTAGGTTCAGTGATTCTATATTTAAAACGTGCATAAAGGTTACATGTTATTTTATAACGGTTTTCACTTTTCATGGTTCAAAAGATGTGCTTTCCAAGTTTAAAAAACACAACCATGATGCTAGGCAAAAATCATTTATTGTTATTCCAGTTTAGTATATATTGTAACACGGTGAGTATATGTATCATGTGTCGTCGGTAATGCTTTGTGCTGCCACTCTCCAAATCGTAAGATACTTTTGTTTCAAATTTAATCAGAAAAATCAGATATATAAAAGAAGTATGTTATCATTCGCAGTACGGTTACCTCGAATTTAATCAACAAACTCAATAATTCAAAAGAAATGCGTTGACACTGCCCGAATGAAAATATGTTTACCTTCCACGTGGCAGTGTGTTTTCGTTGAGAAAAGCGTGAGATATTTAATTTTTCTTTCAAATTTATTCCATTATTTATAAACAAACTAAGGGACTTAAAATCAATAGAGTTAGATTCATTAAATATAATTAATTACTAAACCGGATTAATGCAATATCACTAGCTTAATTCATTAAAATAATCTATCTATCTATATATATATAATGAAGAGTGCCCTTTTTTGTTTGTTTGCTTGTGTAATTCATGCAATTCTTCAATTTTATTACGATCTTCATTAAATTTTGTGCATTTGACCTTCAAAACAAGAGGAAGGTCACTTTCAGCATAAAATTTTGAATTATCACCCCACAGAGGACATTTGTATCAGAACCTTGTGCTCACATCATCCATCTTACGTTCATGTGGTCATTGTTGCGTTCAAACTATCAGTTAATTCATACATACTAAGCAAGGAATTCATAATTCGTTTTTTTTGACAAAAAAATAATATAATAATAATAATAATACCTGCACGACTTCAATTTCGAAATCATGTTATCCATCTTAGGTTTACTTCGCCGTTGTTCATAACTGATGTTAGTTGTTAAAATAGTTAGACGATAAAGCGTAAGCGATTACTATTCAAAACTGTATATAACTTCCAGAATTGAATTAAGTCAGTTGGTGCACCATCTCCAGTGTCTTTTTACACAATGGGACAAGACGTTAACTTTTAATTTGGTACACAGAAAATTTTGTTTTCTAGCCCATTGGCGAATTGCTTGTTTTTGCGTACAAACTCTAATTTTAATTGTAAATTTTTTTAAAACATTTTTTATCTGTATTTAGTATTTAAATTTTACTGTATTTCAAAATTTTTAATGAAGATATTTCGAGTTTTTATGTATTTTTGCCGCGAAGGGAGAACTAAATTGATTGAATGAGAAATATATCTCTAATGAAATTCGAGAAGATGCGGGAAAAAGGGTGTATATTATAATGAGCCGTACGAAGAATCATGTGGTGTCCACATTAAATATTTCAGTTGAAGCGAACCAACTGAATATATGTTACACTTGTGAACACATTTTCTGTTTAACGAGGACATTATCTATCCCCATCATTCAACTGCTTCCGAAAATAATGCAATATGCGATGCAAAATCGATGAACTCTGCGTCTGTTACCGATTCATCTTTACACTCAGAACTTTTCAGAAAATTTTCATTAGCATTTTCAGTTTCTTTTTCCTATCTAACGTTGAATTTTCCTTTTATGTACTCTTCTCCCTTACCGTTGTTGAAACAGCATTCTTTACCTTTATATTCACTCTTTTTGCCGTGTTGAGTGCATTTCAGTTTTCATTTTATCTCACAGACACCTCCTCCGAAGTTATTTTGCTCTTTAATAACAAAAATATGTGAAGAATATTCTTCCTCCAATTCGAAGCATTTATAGTTCCTTCTTGGCTAAGGTTTTTAAATCTTATGGAGTGGGTGGAAAGAAAAGTTGCGATGTGGATGGAATAGAGTCATGGACCTGAAAAAGAGATAGAACACTTATATTAATGCCGCGAGAATAACGATACTGATATATTTTTCTCGGCATCTTGTTACTTTTCTTCTGAAACTTAACTGTTAATTGCCATGGAATTATCCTTCGCTTCAGAGTCGTCAAACATTTACTGAGAGAAATTCAGAACTGCTTCAGATCTATCAATCAGCAATTAAATCGTTTTCGCAAGAAATGTCGGAATTATAAAAAGAAATCCCTGTTTCCTTAAAATTCTTCATACCGTTATTTGGCATGCAAGCACGAGAATTCTAAATTTTAACAACATCGTTAATAACAATGCCACGGTTCGGTTATTATTGATAAGCAATTTTCTGATCTCTTGCATAAAGAAAAAATAATTTGAGCATCTAATGATCCTGGGATCAATTTACGTCAAAACTTGGCTTCCATTAACCATAGTTTTGTAAAACAATAGATGAAAAAAATGTTTTGTCTAAATTGTCCAGTTGAGAGCATAAAGTCCTGACTTTCAATTGAAAATAAAATAAGTTGTGCTTGCTTTACAATGATTTCCGAATAGTGTACTTTTTTACTGTATATTCGAAATCACAACTTCGCTCGACAATATTTAGAGTAACACTACTACTTATAATGTGAAAAGTGAACACTTTCTCCGTCAGACAACACCACAAGTATGCGCGTTAGATAATTTTGTAAACTTTCGTCTTGTTTGGGAGCATAAACGAGAAATCTAAGACTGAAGTGAGTTAACACTATGTCACTGAAATTACGGCAGAAATATAAGAAGGGTGTAAAAAGGTCTCAGGTAAAAGTTAACTCGTGCTTACAGAACAGCCAGTATTTATGGCTCAACACAAAACTAACGAATTTTAATTTATGACGAAGTTAAGTTAGCCGAAGAGCTACAAAGACACAAAACGCACGAGTTGGCTCTGAACTAGTATTGACATGACAAGCCTAACTGACAACATAACGCAACGCCGCTGATTTACTGTTTTCAAAAGATTCGATTAGCAAACGTGGTACATGGTCTTCAGCTGGCGCAACACGCTCTGATTCTACCCTTTGAGACCTTTCTTTAAGTATCGGGTTTTAAGGAGAGTTTCCCGCCACCACAAATATTGTTTGCGCAAACAGTTCGCGTTGGCGTGTTTAATCATATTTTGTCAAACATTTTTGGCATTTGAAAGAACGAGATTTGCTTCAGAATACCGTGTTGTGAAATTTGTAAAACACTATCGTTATAATTAAGTACAAGGTGTCTGAAACGGAACTATCAGGTTACCAGATTAGAACCATTATTTACTTCCAGTTCTGTTGGAAAAACGTCAGTTACAGAATGTCACCAAATCATATGTGCAGCTTTAGTTACTAATGTATCATATGACACTTTGAAAGTTTGGTATCGAAAGTTCAAAAACAAGGACTATGATATTCAAGAAGCAGAATGTTCTGACTGGCCTGCTGATGTTGATGAAGCCCGCCTGCGAGAACGTTTGGAAGAAGATCAGTATTCAATCACTCCAGAGTTTACTAAGGAGTTAGACGTTAGTGCCACGTCTATTAGTCGCGCTATGCATAGCATAAACTTGACGTACAAGTTCAATCGCTGGATGCTGTGTGCTCTGACTCAAGCAGATAAGGACAGATGTGTTTAGGCCTGCACTAATCTGCTCGAATATGAACGCAGGGACAAAATTCTGAATCGGATTGCCATTTTTGATGAAAAATGGATTTACTTCAACAACACAGGCCGAAAAGGGGTTTGGTCTGCACTCGGTGATCCCGTCGGCAGTGTCACAAAGCGCAATTTGACTAATAAAAAATTATGCGTTGTATTTGGCCCGATTGCCGTGGCATTACCCACAAAGCTTATCTGGAAAAAGATAAAACCCTCGACAATGACGTGTACATCGAGATGCTAGTCCATGTTGACTTTGCTGTCAAGAAAAAACGTCGAACTGAGTTCCGGCGCAAAAACGTAATGTTCCATCAAGATAATGCAAGACCACATGTTTCTGCATTTACCGGCTGGACTCTGTACGGACTCGAATGATAGCTTTTGACGCACCAACCATATAGCCTCGACATCGCTCCTTCGGATTTCTACCTTTTTTTCACACCTGTTTTTGGACTCACGGCTACCAAGTTTCTGGGCCGAAGGCTTTGTAAAACTGCCAAAATGTTGGCAGAATATCGTAGATTTGGATAGTGATTAATACCCGCACTAAAGGTACTGCTTTCATGTTTTTTTCTAACATTATTAAGAACGCTTTTTGGCGGAAAATGTTCGTTTTGACCAGATACTATCTCCTTTCTATTTCATTTGAATACACACGAACTAGAATTTTGCATTCTGGCAGAAAAATGGAAAGCGAGAAAGAGTGCAAAGCAAATTAACATAAAATAGATCGTTAATAAAACTAAATAAATCTTTATAAACCCGTTGACCTTTGTAAACCTTTATAAACTTGATTTTAGTATACTCATACAAAATTTATGAACTGGGAAATCTTTGCCGAAGAGATGATTTTCTTGTTTATTACTTACTAAAACGTTTCGTAAACATTTCAAGAAAGATTAGTAAATTTACTGATTATTTTAAATCAAATAGATATAAAGATGTATCATAATATGTATCGATCTTTTTGTTGAGTAGTGTGATGCACATTTGATTTTCTGTCCCTTTTATTTCACATAATATGTATCCTCTTGTTTCAGCAGTTTAAAATATTCTAATTTATCTTTAGCTTTTATTTGTGCAAAATTTAGCCACTGAACAAATATATTATAATGTCACGGTTGAAATAAAATAAATTGCAACTCCTTACTCAGATGAAACCGGATGTTTTGACTTCTAACGCTTTTGTATTCTCAAAGAAAATAATAATTTAAAAACGAAGTTTGAAGGTTGTCAAATTTTCAAAAGTTGTCCTTAAACGAAGGTTTCTTTCCTCTTCGGCAAATTTCCATTCAAGAAATAAATGATTATTTTCTAAGTCGTTTGAGCCTAAAGCAGTGATTCAAATGTAAATATTTCTTTTATTACTAAATTGTTCTTAAAATTAATGAAGCGTTTAGATACTAACTAGTTTACAATTGATAAAAACTTATATATGTCATTCCTTTTGCATCACACATCCTTAAATTAGTCTCTAATTTATGAATAAGTATGACAAACAAGGCGTAGAAAAGCAAAGTTGTCAGAATGTAATTCCAGGTCAATTAGTAGCTAACAATGAAGAATCAATATGAATCTTGTCGAAGGTTTTTATTAATTCTTCGTTACTAATTCATCAACAGCATTAGAACTTTAGCATCCTAAGTTAAATTTGAAATACGAATTCCAGAAATAGCGCTATATTCTGTTTGTTGCACTTTTTTCTCATGCGATGTATTTTCGTGAGCACATTTAGCTGATTATGTGTAATTTAATTAATTTGAAAGAAACAGTAATTGGTCACGAAACACGTCAAAACTTTAGTGACGCTTTGAGTCATATCATAATTCATTCGGTGCTTATAAAGGGCTGGTCGTAGAAAATGAAAACTAGAAAGAGGCTGGTATAAAACCTGCGGCAAGTCATCCTGTACTCATTAACTGTTTGTAAAGGTCAGTGCATTTCACAAAATGCAAATCCTGAACTGAAAATGTTTACAAGGCAAACATAAAAGATGATGATCATATGTTATTTGTCTCAGAAATGATGCCAAACACGTTTGCGTTGAGAAATCTGCATATATCGCTAATATTTTACACGAAAGGTTAAAACTTATCTAGATAATCTGTATATCTTGGAACTCAGTTATATACAATTGTACTAATTTCTTTTTGAATTTTTATAATTATTTATCTAATGCTAATAGATTTGAATGCACTATATACTTTTATTTTTAACTTAACATTAAAATGCTTAATATTTATAAATATTTATATTTCGTACACATATATGATCGAAGGTTTTGTAAAATGTTACTATTTTCGATGTCGAATTTCGACTTTTCGGAAATAAAGCTGCCCTTAAACTCTCATACCTATACCCCGGGATGTTTTCTGTCAAAATTATGGCAAAGCTGTACAGTTGATGCAGTAGATCTAACTAAATGATCAATTAATGAAATTCTGGTGTTTCTTCCATTTGTCGGAAAATCCTCATAGACACAGGACTTGGGAATTTGAACTTTCTAGAACAGTAGCATATGAAAACGTGAATTTATTGACAATTCAATACTCCTCCGAGTACTGCTATAATGGAGTTTTGAAATAAAATATTCCGAATTCAAAAACTCCCAGAATTTGAAACATAGGTAGTTCATGGTCCACACCGTTATCTCGGGCTTTACTTTGAAATAATGATGTCTATAAATTTTTAAATTCACATGCTTTGCTATAAAACAAATTTATCTGAAATTATACACCATAGTAATTACAAATGAACTATTTTGAGTGTTACTATTTAATTACTTTCATTTTAAATTTTGGAAGTCTAAATATGTCTATGATACATTAAAGCACAGTAAGAAATTCTTTTTGTTAAAATCGGGAATCTTTCAGGGATGATTTCTTAGTTTTGCTTTAATTTTTAACTGAGTTATTTATTTTATTTTCACAAAAATATTTAAGGAATATAAAACTATAGTAAACATTAATGAATTAGTAATAATAAATTAAGTTGTGAAACAATAATAATTTCATGTAAATTTGGAAAAAAACTTATAACCAGAGCAAAGAAGTATCATCCGCAAAAGGAAACGAAAGTAATGCAATTTCATTGAACCCACTTTAATGATCATAAACGGTTCCTGAATCTTACTCGTAATGCGAAACACTCGTGAAGGTAAAGAAAGGTTTTCATAAGAATCAATGGAAAATTGGATAATGTGTTCCATTCCCAGAAGAACACTTAAACAAACCTATAATAATGTAATTTATTATTCATAACACATACTTTTTTTATTATTTTATACTGCATAAGACATTTGTTTTTGCACACTCTTCAAAATTTGGTGAAAACGAGACATAAATTATCTTTAAATAAATTTGCAGCGCACATAGCTACTGTCTTATTAAGGTGATGCTTCTCAACTTAATGCCCGTTCACACGAGTACGCTCGCAACGTAGTTGGCGTAATTTTTTTTTCTCAGGCGTAAATTCGCATTACGCAGAGGACGTAAAACTGAGTTCGCTCATGTTCAGCTGTTTCGCCCGCAACGTGAACAAACAGCCAAACTACTTCTTTTCACGTGCCACAGTCGGAAAAATCTTCTTGACACTTTTCAGTATGGCGTCAGGACCAAATCGGCGCAGCTTTGGTCAGAACCGCATAGGTTGAGTTTTTTTCCAAAGAGATCGTCTGTTTATAGGAATAAAATCATCAGCATTATTTACAGTATCCTCATTTTTCTAAAACCATACATATTGGTATAAATTTCAAATTCTCATTAAGGGGGGAAAACTGTATATTTATAAACAATCATCCGATCAGTATATCCATATGCTTCACCTGTATGTAACACCGTAAGTAACAGGAACCTAAATAAATTAAAGTTTCTACGAAATCAAATTTTCTGCCTTACAAAATTCTCCTTAATTATTACAAATCTTCGTTATTTCGTGTATAATAAGAAGCTCTATAAGTATCCCAATATTAAATGCACAAAATACTAACTTAACAATGTAACAACTTTTAAAATAAAGCAGTTGGTTGTGAAAGAGTATTCAATAAAAAACAGTTACGAAATTTGCGAGGACAGTTACAACTTAAGTCATACGGTATACATTTATTCAATATTAATTAAATTACCTTTGCCGTGACATCTGCTTGTTACTTTATATTTCATAGAAGTTGCTATCACCTATAGCTGAGTGGTCAGCGCGCTATACTGCAAGGGCATAGGTTGCGATTTCGAACCTCACCTCGTAATCATTTGTGAACTAAAATTATCTCTCCTCATTTTGAAACGTGTTTCTTATATTAATAATGAATAAATTTATTCTTATTTTATTTTTTTATTATTATTGTGTTCATTTCTTATTTTCTATTATTATTATTTTTGCTTTCAATTTAGTTTAAAAATGCGCTCTGTAAATAGGAAGCATTAACCCATTATATAATGATATATATGCATCTGTTGTAAAAAATATTTCTTTATTTTTACCTCGTTGCACATTTTATTCTGCACATAAGTTTACATAAACTGCCCAAAATTTAAATTTTATTCTAAATTCAAAAATAAATAAAAATAAGAAATAATAATAATAATAAAAAAAACAAAACAAAAAATCTGAAAGCTTTCAGGTTTTACATTACTTCCAAACGGGCGTATTTCCCCCCCTCATTTATAAGCACATAGACATTTTGAGAGCATTTGGACTAACGTGTCATTGTGCTAAAATATTTAAAAACAGCATATCTTTAGAAAATTTATTGCATGAACGTTTTTCTTCTAATTTATTTGTGTAAAAATATATGCAGAATAATCAAATTATAGAACACTCTACTTGTTACACAGATTCCCTTACACGTACTCCCATACCACACATAAACAAGCAAGCCAAAGGAGGGAGGAAAGATTTAAAAATATGAAGTTGATTTTATTATATGGTGAATGGTGTTTCAAGTCATTTAATTCCCTTTATATACTGTTTTATAAATTTTATAACTTTAAATTTTTTACAATTTTATAAATCTTAACAACCAGAAAAATTTTATAAATCTATGGGGAAGAATTTATGATAAGCATCATTACAACTCATGAAGTTATATTAGGATTTATTTATTTACATTAAAATGAAAAGAAAAGTAAAACGAACAAATCGTCACAACTTAATATGTCTGCGTTCACTATCGTCAACCTCTCGTCTGACCATACCTTAATCTGGATGGCGCTTTTACATAATCTTAGTCAGTTACAGTTACAGTTTCTACATAATTCGGCCATCCGACATCGTCATCTGCCCTCAGATGACAAGAGCAAACTGTTAAATTTAACATATAAAATGCACTAAAAATGAAAATATGAACACTATTAAATAATAAATGAAAATACTAAATTAAAGAGATAAATGAAATAATATTCTATCTGAAAAATATATCTGGAATTCTTCTAAAAACAGCACCTGGAAAAATAAAAAAAATAATAATCAAAGAAAAGAGAGATAGAATTAAAGTCGAAAGTTGTAGATCAGTTCATATGAGAAAATGTTCATAAAACACTAAAGTTCAGGTAATATGTTCTGACGAAGTTCAAGGTTTCATAAATTCGGCACAAGTGCTTGTTTTCATTGGTAATTACTCGAATTTTCTGAGAAACCTTTGCTGTCATGTAGAGCTAAAAATGTAGATTTACGAGATTGAATTTCGCACTTTAAAACAGAAAGAAGATCAGAAATTGTCACATCGTATTTTGACTATATGTTTCGCTTTAAATCTAAAACGAGGTTTTCTGGCAATAAATTTAGAACAATTGAAATCAAAAATGGGCCGCAGAATTTTAAATCCTCTTGCAATGAATCTAAATTTCGTATAGCGATATCGACCTCATCCTATAACTTTCGCAAAGCTGGAAAATTTGAAGAAGTTTTAACGCTTTGCAAGTTTAAAAGTTTACTCATAAAAGAATCAATGATGATATCTTTTCGACCGAAACAATCTTTAAGTAACTTTACACAGTTGTCATAATTTTTATCAGTTAATTGAAAATCAGATACTACCCTTAACGCTCCTTCAGTCAAGTATGTTTTCAATTTTCGAAAGTGAATCATTGCGATCGATAGTGGTTTCGAACGAATTCCATAATTCATTCTATAATTTTAAGTCTCCTGAATACGGTTTGATTGCTAACTTAGGAAGTTTAACTGCAGAGGGTAAATTAAAGCTATCATTTGGAGTACTTAACAGTTTTTAGAAGATGACGAGTTAGTAAAAGTTCCCTTCTGTTTCAATAAGCGTTTAAGTTTGCTGATATACCTGAGACATTTTTCTTGGTAATCAGTACTAGTGTTTACTTCTTCCTCAATTAAGTTAACATCAATGAAATGTTCAATTTGACTATCTAAGGACTTTAGTTTATTCATTTTTTCTATTAAAACTTCTAGATGTTCGTCTAAGATATCACATGTAACATTTTCATCTACTAAAGCTACATCAATTCTTGAAATTAGTTTAGTAGTACTGCTTCTTTCAATACTACGCTTTCGTTTTAATTTTTCAAAATTGTCTTCTGAAGACATGTTTATTACTTGAAACAATTATATAATCAAAATGAAATTGATAAATGTAAAGTGCTCACCTGTAATCCTTTTGAAAATAAGTGAACTTTACTAATCCAGATGCGACGGTGATCAGGATCTAGCGCAGGTGATGTAACATAGTCCAACTATGGGCACGAAAGCACTTTTGACGCCAAAATATGGGGAAGAATTTATGATAAGCATCACTACAACTCATGAAGTTAAACTAGGATTTATTTATTTACATTAGAATGAAAAGAAAAGTAAAAAGAACAAAATCGTCACAACTTAACATGTCTGCGTTCACTATCGTCAACATCTCGTCCGACCACACCCTAATCTAGATGGCGCTTTTACATAATCTTACTCAGTTACAGATCCTACAAATCTTAATTAGCATAAACCTGATCTGTGCGTATAATAACTGTTTAATCTTACTATCCGAGTTGTTAAATTGCTTAATAAACAAAATTTCACTATAAAACGAATCGAGTGTGATATTCGTCTGACCAAACTACGAAACAGAAAGATGAACCACTTTAAACTTGCAGCTTTCTATGAGTGTCACATGATTTTTTTACTCTTCAATAATTCTATTGGCTAAACGCAGACTTCGCCCGCGTCTTCATTTGGACGACGTTTCGCCGACGACGCCCGTTTCGTTGTGACATTTACGTCTCTAGCGTACTCGGACAGCACTGTTAAAGGCCACGCTTTCAGCGTCTCCCTTATTTTAGTGGAAGGTTTTTGCTTTGCTGAGGCTGTTTTCAACAGCCTGCCGTAACTTTGTCATCCTCTTCTGACGAAATGTCCTCCACAACTTCTTGCTGTGACACAGAATTCAGCTCCACGAGTTCTTCGGTGGTCACCTCATGGTTTTTGTCTTCCACTAGTTCATGGACGTCGCTATTCATCTCTATCCCCATAATCTCATCGGTTACAGGTTCCAAGCTCTAGCCCAAATCCCTTGGAGTCGCGTCCGACAAATCTGTTCTGCCAAAGCAGGTCATATATATGAAAGTGATATTTTCAGATCTCTGAGAGTGAGATTGGTCCCTTCAGTTGCCTCAAAACAACGTTCGAAGAACGCTTTTGTGTAGAAATTTGTAAAATTTGAAATGACCTGTTGGTCCACGGGCAGCAGAAAAGGAGTGGTTTTGGAAGGCAGGAACTGGATGTTGATGGATTTAATTTCTTCGAGAAAGTCATCTTTTAGGTCTGAAGGTTGTGCAGAAGCGTTGTCCATAACAAGCAAGGCACTGAAATGGTAAATTCCTCTAATACAAGTATTTTTTTACAGACGGACCAAACACATCCTTGATCCAATTTGTCAAAACGTGCCACACAAGCCTTGTGTTAGAGCTCCGTATTTAGCCTGCTCTTCTGAAGTTCTTGAAAACTGGTTGACTGTCTGAATAGTAAACGAGCAATGATTTAATTTTCAAACTGCCACTTGCATTCGCACGAAACAACAGCGTGAGACGTTCTTTCATTGGCTTGTGACCCAGCAATGCCTTTTTCATCTGCTGTAATAAAAGTTCGCTTTGACACCTTTTTTTTTCAGAACAGTGCCATATCTTCCCAATTAAAAACCTGCTGCTGCAGCAGATAACCCTTAGAATTCCCAAGCTTCTTGAATACCTCAATGAAATTAGTTCTTGGCTGTAATTTTGTCTGAACGTGGTGCTTTTCTGTGCCTCACAACATTGTGATAAATTTTTGAACTACCCTCGCTTCCCTTGAATACTTTGTCAGGACTTAGTGTTCTGTGCATCCTTTTTGGAAACATGGCAAATTCTGTAAAGGGCTCTTAACCTAAAGTTCTAAGTCCTGAACTGGAACAGGGAGCGGAAGGTACGCTATGTTCTGATGTAACTGCTGGGCTGGATAATAACTGCACGTGAAGGGATTTGAAATCCTCTTTTATTCAATCACTATTAAATACAAACTTCCCAGCTCGGGAGAGATACAGAACGTAAAAGACCGCTCTTGGGTCGAACTTAACAATCAAATAAATTAAAATAAATACCTAAATAGAAATTAAACTTTGCTTCGCAGAGCAATTCGCGGAAGTTGGCCTCTACCAAAAAGGATGCGTAGCAAGGTATACTAAATACTACCGCACTTTAATTTGTTTTACAATGCAATCACGTGGTAAGCACTATGGCTTATAAAATTTAAGCTGCTAACTGGTCAGGCGAACGTTGAGCGGAATAACCGTGATCTGAGTCTAAGCTCTCACACACCGAGTGGTTTCTACCTCTGGCTTAAATAGTGCTTGGCTGTACTTCAAAATTAGCATAAGCTGAAACCGCGCGCTTCTTCTGACAGGAAGTTGAAACAGAGAGGAGATGGAAAAGATTTAAATTAAAATAAAACTTGGTTAGTTTAACTAAAACCTTACATACTTCCCGCCAGAATTGCGATAGTTAAACTACTTTGGTCCAAACGGACCATGTTGAAACTCGCAATTCTAAATAGTCGAAAATTTCACTGCTCTAAACTTAGGCCAACTCTTACAAGGCAATATATCTGTTTGTGAAAAATACAGACGAAAATATTCTTGAACAACAATCTTCAACATTTTTTTTTCATGTCTTATTCTTCAAACAGTCTTACTCCTTCCAGCAAAATCTGGAAGGAAAATAATTTTAGTACAACATAATAACAGCATATTCTAGGTGGTACAAATCCATATTTTTACCTGTGTAAATTTGCACACACACATTATCATTCAAGCACAATTAAATTCTTCCCCCCATGCTCTCTCACCGGTGTTGGATGTAAAGCAAACCGCCATTGCGGGTTTTTATGTGTTCGGGGGTGTTCAACTCTTCCACCTACAATCGACTAACATTAGTTAGAACTTGACATACGAGACCTGAAAAAAACGCCCTATAACCAGCTAATCCTAAGGTTCTCACTAGCTTTATGTCTAACACTTTAAGTGTATTTGGTGGAGAGCCTAATTAACACTTGCATTCTAAAATAGTCAATCTTTAACTTTTCATGCATACAAATTCGCAGTTTGCACACAACATTCACATTAATATTGCACTTAACGTGCATTGCTAGCATAATATTATTTGTTACATTTCATAACACATTAACAATTTCATAGCAATCCTGAAATGCAAATAGAGGTTAAATTTCTAAGCTTACAGAAATATAGGTTAAATTTCTAAGCTTACAGCAAGTGCTTCCTATTCCTTTCTCAAGGTACTTTCTTGAAATATCAAATTACATTGAATTAATAGTCTACAGACTAAATCGTGTTTTTCAATTTTCCGAATTTTCATTCTAGACATTTTACAAGTCTTTAGACAAAGCGTCATACAAAATCATTTAGTTAACATATTCTTTTCAGCAATTCATTGCTTTTACAGAATTAATCTATTTACAAAATTAAGTAATTTTAAATCTTTAAGAATTACAATTTCTTTTAACAAAACATTTTACTTTCCATATGAGAACTTATCGCTCACTTGGCGTAAAAGTCAACCTCGCTTGAGGTAAAATCAGTCCTGCAACTTGCAGTATACTCAAAAATTAACTAAACTTTTGAATACGAAATTGTACTTATCTTATTATGATCGTCCATCCTTTTCTTGGCCCAATCTTTAAAACTTGAGTAAGTTGTGGCCTGGTTCAGTTTCCTCGTTTTTCGTTGTTCTTTCGGAGCCTGCTCGTCTCTTTTTCTTTTGAAATTCCGTCGTTGTATCCTCGGCAATTTCCTTTGTAGAGGAGGTTGCTCCGCTGGACGTTTGGTGGACTGGGCCCTTCTCTCCTGGGCCCTTGCTCGTTGCTTGTCCTGGTTCCTGCTGTATTCGGGAAGTTGATTCTCAGGCTGCAATCGACGTTTCTTGCTTCTCAGGCACCTGTCCGATGATTCCACAGTTCTTTTGGATACATTGGGCTTCCCTTGCCCATTCTGCTTTCTTCTCTTGGTGCGCTCGTAATTCCGTTCGTAGATTTGTTCACCTGCATCGTGAGACTTTCTTTTGAAACCACCTTTTTGGTTCTTATTTCTTTGTTGGGGGGGAGCTTTCTTCTTCTGACATTTCGATGCCGTTGTAGCTGGTTCCTGCTGTTTTTGCTGACGTATATCTTCCTGGCTAGTCGATTGCCTCGGATCCTGAAACGAATCTTTAAATACAGCCATTTT
Source organism: Stegodyphus mimosarum (assembly GCA_000611955.2). Lineage (NCBI taxonomy): Eukaryota > Metazoa > Arthropoda > Arachnida > Araneae > Eresidae > Stegodyphus > Stegodyphus mimosarum. Next base: position 362,395 of record KK122188.1, read on the forward strand.
GCTGCGATTATAGAACGGTTTTATTTGGTCCACATTCGCTTTGAGCGTTTGACCATCATTTCTTTTTAATATAACCACTGCCCCCGTAATTTGTTCAATTGTGAACGGGCCTTCAAAACGCGGAAAAAATTTCCCCACCTTTTCCTCTGGGGCATTTGACAAGTTGTGTTTAATCTTCAACACTTCATCTCCCACATTGTACTTGACCTCTCTTCTTTTTAGGTCATAGTACAATTTCTGTTTTCTTTGGGCCATTTCTATATTTTCCGTCGCTTCCCGTATTAACTTTTGTATATCACTCATTTTAAATTCTTCTGCCCTTTCCTGTACAAAGAACAGTTTATCTAGGGGGGTCAAGATCTTTCTTCCTAAGAAGAGTTCAGCGGGTGTTTTTTGTGTAGTATCGTGTTTGGCGGTCCTAAGTGCAAATGCAAATTCATTTATATGGCTATCCCAGGTAGAGTGATAGTTTTTCACATAACTACGAATTATTTTCACTACATTTCTATTCACCCGTTCCGCTATGTTTGACTGCGGACGATACGGGACCATCTTTAGATGACGTATGCCCAGTTTTGCACACATTTCCTCAAACATTTTACTAACAAACTGAGGACCATTGTCTGAAATAACTTTTAGGGGCGCCCCGTATTTTAAAATATACTTATTTAGAATTGAATCTACTACAATTTTTGCAGACGCGCGTTTTAACGGAATTAACTCTAACCATTTGCTAAAATGATCCACTATAACTAAAAGATATCGGCTTTTATTAACTTTACTTCGAGGGTAAGGTCCAAGTAAATCGATGCCTATTATTTGATTTGGGAATTCTGATTTAATACTATTTAGGAACCCGGCCGGGCGGAAATTAACATAATTATTTAATTGACATGTTGGGCACGACTGGACATACGCCCTAGTAAACTTTTGCAGTTCTGGAAAGAAAACTGCCTCGCGAACTCTCTGAACAGTTTTTCTTATACCTAAATGAGCCGAAATGGCACAATCATGCAACTCTTCTAATACATTCAACCTCATGCTAGCTGGGATAACCGGTCTATATTCATGATTCTCATTAGTAGCTTTCGTATAGAATAACAGTCCGTCAATTAATTCGTAATTTTCGGCCCTATTTCTTATCGGCACAATATCCGGATGATTGAAATTCTCAGGGTCGGCCAAATAATTGTATATATTTTTGAACTCCGGATCTTTTTTGAGTTCGGCTATTACTGTTTCACGAGAATCTAATACTTTGGATGTTAACATGGCTATCTTAATTACACTTCCATTTTCATCTAAGTTAATTCTGCTTAAAGCATCTGCCACAACATTTTCCTTTCCCGGCGTATGTTTAATTATTAGGTTATATTCCTGTAATTTGAGAGCCCACCTTATTAATCTGGGTGATAAATTTTTTCCAGAATAGAGTCTAGTGACCGCCGCGTGGTCGGTATATACAGTTACTGGAGAACTTCCAAAGAACACACGAAATTTCTGTACTGATGCTAACACTGCGAGAGTTTCTCTCTCTGTTGCGGAATAGTTTCTTTGGGTTTCATTTAATGTTCGGCTGAAAAAAGCCACGGGCTGACCATTTTGGGAAAGCACTGCACCAATCGCGAAATCTGAAGCGTCCGCTGAAATCTCTAATCCTTTATCCCCTTCTGGAAATTTTAAGACGGGAGCTTGAGTCAATGCGTCTTTCAATTTTTGAAACGCCAAGTTGGCTTCTGCTGACCACGAAAACCTAGCTTTTTTTCTTTTCAACTTTAGCAGTGGCTCAGCTATTTTTGCAAAGTCTTTAATGAAAGCCCGGTAATATGAACACATCCCGAGAAACGACGATAATTTCTTCGCTGTTTTAGGAACAGGATAATTTCTAATGGCTACTATTTTTGACTGATCCGTTTCGATTCCCTTTTGGGAAATTTTAAATCCTAAATAACGTAACTCTTTTGCGGCAAATTTACATTTAGACGCATTTATCTTTAAACCAGCTTCGTTTAACAATGAAAATACTTTTCTTAAATCTTGTAAGTGTTGTTCTAGAGTACTACTCGTAATTATAATATCGTCTAAATATATGAAAGTGCTTTTACCAAGGACTGGTCTTAAGACGATGTCCATACATCTTTGGAACGTTGCCGGCGCGCCGGATAATCCGAACGGCATTCTAAGAAATGCGTACGTACCAGATTTCGTTATGAACGCGGTTTTGTGTACGTCCTCGGGTTTTACCCCAATCTGAAAATAGCCACTCGTGAGATCTAATGTAGTCATGTATTTTGTAGACGAAATATTTCGAATAATTTCTTCAATTATCGGCAACGGATATACAGGATATTTTGTAACTGAATTTAACTTGCGATAATCTATAGCAAAACGCCACCGCTTCGGGTGCGTAATCGGGTAATCATTATTCTTTTTACATAAAGTCACCGGACTCGCATATGCACTCGAAATAGGAGTTATTATTTTGTTTTTTAACATTTCCTCAATATGGTATTCAATTATTTCCTCCTTGATCTTATCATATCTATATGGCTTTTGCTTAACTGGCTGAGCCTCCCCCGTGTCAATGTCGTGGTTCACCACCTGTGTAAAACCCGGTACATCACTAAATAAATTCGCAAAGTGACTTACCAGTCCTTGGATTTTCTCTTTTTCTTCTGCTTGTAAATGTTCCAAGTCCAGCTGCGGGGACTTATCATTCTTCATTTCGATCGGCTTCATATTCAACGTCAACTCTCCCCCTTTAAAATCAATTTTTGCTTCTGCCAAACCAAAAAAGTCCACACCTAAAATAATACAAGTTTGCAGGTTACGCACAATATAAAACAGGATTCTTACCTGTTCGTTGTTGATACGCACGAACAATGGTACTTTTCCTAAACAGCTGCATTTTTCTCCTTGGGCTGCTATGACATCCGTGTCTCTTGCACTAAAAATTCTGTAACGTCGAAAGTGCTTTTTAAAGAATCTTTCCGATACGAAGCTGCTTTGGGCTCCTGTATCCAAGAGGGCTGTCGCCGGTATGTTGTTGATTAGAACTTCAATCTTCGGCAAACTCAAATTCTTAACGACCACGGTGTTTAAATTGATTTTGGAAGGGTTTTGCGCTGCTTCGGACTTCTTCACCTTCCTCGAAGAAATCCCTCTTAGTTTAAATTCTTTTTCTTCTGGTTGCCCTCGGAATCTTTGCTTGTTCTTCTATTAAATTCCCTTCGTTCGCCGCTCGCTTTAGGAGACACATCTTTCTTCGGCCATTGCTTCGCCTTATTCCCGTAACTTTGATTTTGCTTTTGCTGCGGTCTTGGCGAACTCCACTGACTTCTTCGCTCAAATTGGCGTCGTCGTTCGTTGTCGGCTGTTCTTCGGCTTTCAAATTGTACCGCGAGCTCAAATAATCTGTCTAATGTTGTTGGATTTCTTAGTTCGATGAAATCTTGAACTTGGGGCAGTAGCCTAGGAAGTATAACTTGAATAATTTCAGGATCCGGGCGACTTCCATACAAAAGCTTGAAAACTTGAATTTTTCTCAAAATAAAATTAGACAAATCTTCTATTCTTTCTTGATATCGACTAAACAGTTCAGCTTCCAGTCTGGCTCGGTCTCGTACTACGGGAAATGCTTTCACTAGGGAATTCTTGAAATTTTCATACGTATATGTGGGGCTTCCTGGTTCCCCCAAGAGATTCTTTCCGATGCACTTGAACCAACTTAGCGCTTGGCCCTTCAAAGCGCTGGTAGCAAGAGCGACTTTCTGAAATTCGTGGACTGGATATAGCATGAAGTGGGAGTCTAGCTTTTCCAGGAAAGTGATTACGGCTGTCTTGCCGTCAAAACTTGCCGCTGGCTTCATGGCTGCTCGTATGGTTTGTACGATGTAGCCGAATCCTTCTATGCCAGGAGGTGCTATCTCAGGATTCTGGACAGGTACAGCAGGTGTCTCAGGTTCGTATTCTTGTCGTCGAGGCCATCCTCTTCTTTCAGTTCGGGCGCCACTGTCAGGACTTAGTGTTCTGTACATCCTTTTTGGAAACATGGCAAATTCTGTAACCTAAAGTTCTAAGTCCTGAAGTGGAACAGGGAGCGGAAGGTACGCTATGTTCTGATGTAACTGCTGGGCGGATAATAACTGCACGTGAAGGGATTTGAAATCCTCTTTTATTCAATCACTATTAAATACAAACTTCCCAACTCGGGAGAGATACAGAACGTAAAAGACCGCTCTTGGGTCGAACTTAACAATCAAATAAATTAAAATAAATACCTAAATAGAAATTAAATTAAACTTTGCTTCGCAGAGCAATTCGCGGAAGTTGGCCTCTACCGAAAAGGATGCGTAGCAAGGTATACTAAATACTACCGCACTTTAATTTGTTTTACAATGCAATCACGTGGTAAGCACTATGGCTTATAAAATTTAAGCTGCTAACTGGTCAGGCGAACGTTGAGCGGAATAACCGTGATCTGAGTCTAAGCTCTCACACACCGAGAGGTTTCTACCTCTGGCTTAAATAGTGCTTGGCTGTACTTCAAAATTAGCATAAGCTGAAACCGCGCGCTTCTTCTGACAGGAAGTTGAAACAGAGAGGAGATAGGAAAGATTTAAATTAAAATAAAACTTGGTTAGTTTAACTAAAACCTTACAACTTCTTCTTCGTCCTTTGATGATTCTGGCGTCTTCTTAATGGTCGGCAAAAATTAGTTTTGCGTTCTGAGAAATTACGTTTTCGTTAATAGTGTTGCTTTGCATTTGCTTCTTGGTGATCCATAGGGAAGCAATCTTTCAACACCGGCGAGAATGCGTGGCCGTAGCGTAAAAGATTTGTGACAATCTTTGAAGCATTGGTCTCCTTTACCTTATCCTTGCTTTTGAGGATAGTGTAAGTAGTTGTGTAGACCGATTACACATGCGTGCTAGGTCAACCAGGCTCACACGTCTCGGCGTTTGACATTTAAGACGTATTTTTCCTCATTTAGTCTTCTTCCGGCACTTTATTTGTTGGACAAACATGTCAGCATGTTTGCGCTGAAAGTGAATAAAGAAAAGCAATAATGTGCCTGAATACAACTTTCACAAGCCAGAGTAAGGTGCTAGCTCAATGGATGGCAACCTTTTTTGCTCCTTTCAACATTGCTAGACCATTATTCCTCCTCCTTCTCCTTTTCAAAAATTACTCCTTACTTCTCTTCTCCTTTTACAAAATTAAAAAAACGCATGCACATTTTGCGGTTTGTAAATTAAACAAGAAAACGCATAGAAAATGTTGATGAACGCCAAAACTTGAATAAAAGTAGTCTTTTATATTCTTAAACTAAAACTAAATCCTTAACAGGTAAATGAAAGGCGGATCATATACTCCTCTAAAAGGAATCCTCCCCTGATTGAGAACCCCTATGCTATCTGAACAAGCGCTAATTTCAGACTGATAGCCGAGATAGAGGCAGAATTCTTCATTTGACGTCACGGTGTTTCCACGTCACTTGTTCTGCGAAACATTTTCGTTGAGAAAGTCATTTTTTTACATTTTGTTTCGTTCGTTATGCAAATCACATGTAATGGGAGGTGCTCGTTAATCCAGGTTTGACTGTATTATTATAAAAATTAAGCAAAAAAAATGAACAGGGAATTCGTTTCTGATGAATCTAATATTTCCCATGTTCAAACGTTTTGTGGCAAATACATGTAGGGAGTTCTGTAAGAAATGTTCTGGGGGGGAAGGCATTATCTAGTCCATTACTCCATCAATTATGGATTGGTTGTCTTAACTTTTTGGATCGCTTGAATTTTTGAAAATATTAACATTGTTAGAACCCTCTTGATAGCACTGGGACCACAGGGGGAGAAATCTGGTTAATAAAATACTTGCCTATTTTCAGAAAAATCAAAGAAATCAAAGCTTCTTTACTCAAACTCCCTTTGCTCAAAATGTATGATCGTGCCGAATGTTCGGAAGATACTTTAACTCTGTTTGCCCTATAACACCAACTACAGATTATCATGGAAGTAGTCATACTTTTCCACTTCATACACTTCGTTTTTCGAGGGATACCTTTCAAAAGCCAAGCAGATGAACTGCAAAACATTCAAAATAACGACCTTTCTTCAATCTTAGACTACTAAACTCTGTCACCTATAACCATTAATGAATCAGCCTTTAACTTTACAAACCTTGGTGCACTTCTTACAATTGTAAACTGTTCAACAATAAGGAAACAACAAAGCAAAATACACTCCTGATCCCTGAGTGCAATCTTTAAAAGATCACCGAAACACTAAAAACTTTTACATTTTGAAATCATGTGCCATATACAAATTTGTGCTGCATTCTTAAACATTTCAGAAGCATAGTATAAACTGAAAAGAGCACAAATTCAGTAATATTATATTTAATATCATAAAAGTAACTTAGTAAGTAAAATAAATAATAATAACAGCAAATGCTACTATGAATGGAAATTTCATGAAGTAAACAGGCGTTAAAAATGAAAAGCATACGCCGCTCAATGTCAATTCAGTTTTAATAGTGGAATGTATTATTTACTGATGTAGAATTTAAATTGTATAAGCATAATAATACAGTGTTACAGAATCATCACATAAATAATCCATAAATTAGTGTTTTGTTCTAGAAAAATATACCTTGTAGGGTTATTATTACTTTAATTAACACGTTATTACAATTTAGACCTTTACTATAACTTCTCCTTTTCCGTTTTCTCACCAGAAATATAAATCAGTTGAAGAGTATTTAAGCCGAGGTTTTTGGATTGTACGACAGAACGTGTTTCTGTCTCTCGAGGCCATGTTACTAGGTTTAGCCAGCTGTTATAAAGTTTTTAATTCTTTGGCTTTGCGTTATTGCTGCCGATGTTTAATTGTTACCCTGGTGAAAATTTCAAAGCCAACTTAATTTTAAATTAAATGTTATAGTTCTTCAGCACTAGATTAAGTTTTAATTTGATTTTGACTATTACTTTAAAGTTACATGGCCATAAGTGGTGGTTGTTTTGTTAAGCACGAGAAGTGTGTTTATGTTACAGTCCTGATTTTATAAAAACTTTATTTTAACCTTTTCAAGCCTTTATCGTTAACTTGAATTTTAATCTTGCATTATGTGGATAATTGTACTTCATTTAACTTTGGGATTTTTTTCATATGGATATGTTTAGTACATTTCTCTAAAGAATTGTTTCTTCTCAAACCGAGTAAGTTTTAAATTCTTATTCTCAGTTGTTTTATTAGTATATTTTGTATTACTACTAAATTCCAAATTTAAATTCAGTAAAAAGTGTCTAATCAATATCTTTTGCTTGATTTAACATTAGAATTTTTCTAGTGGAACTAACATTGCGTCGGAGAGGAATTCAAAAATTTCGGGTAACCTATTATAATTAAACAATTTAGAATAGTTAGTCAGCTAATTTTTAAATAACAGAAATGCGATGGTTTTTAGAGAGGAGAGGGATTCAACTGAGTCTGATGTACCTCCTCTTGATAATGTTATGGCAGATTTAATTGCATTCCTTATAATGTGTCAATTAATTGCATTCCTTACAATGTGTAAATTAATTGCATTCCTTATAATGTGTCAATTAATTGCATTCCTTACAATGTGTCAATTATACAGCTGCTTTTAGGAATTTTCCAATAATAGATTTTAAGATATTCTAGATTAGATATAAAATATATATTTATTACTTTTTTATTTGTAAAATACTAGACTTAAGACATTCACTGAGGTCTAAATTCAATAATAATATATTACGTTTTAGAGTAAAATGGAAATCATTTACAGTTTACAAAATTCTCTTATAATTATTATGTAGTTTCATAAAATGTGGTTTCGAGCTAATGCGTTTGAAATTTACATATTATTGGAATATTTTATTTAAAAGCTCATCACGAGTTTTACAGGCATTTTAAATATGATTTCAAGAACTAAATTTTTGGATACAGAAGAAGTTTTTGTTAAAAGGAAATTAAACTCAATTTATAATAACACTGAAAGCAAAAACTTTTAAAACAATTTTTTCCTTCTTAACTATAAGGTAAGTTAATTCTGTAGAGATATTAGGATTTATTTGGAAGCAGGAGAAATGAAAAGCGAACGATGCCCTTGCCGAAACTCGAACCACAGACCTCTCGAATACTCGTCGAGCGTGCTGACACTACACTACGACTCGATGTTAAGAAGGCTGAAGAAATATCTTATAACAAAAATCTTTAAAAATTGTGCATATTCTTTTACTTGCATAGCAGTTCTTTAGCTTAAAAAAGTTGCATTGTTTTGAGGACTGGAACACTACACAGATGCTGGTTTGTTTATTCTTCTTACTTGGTTACTGAGCTTTTGAGTTCGAGTTAGTATATGTTTACATATTTTGTATGATTACTTATTACAGCTTCAGCGTATCTTGTGAAATGGGTCATGGTTGACATAGTCTTTTAGCACTGACTTCTTCATTTCTTACATATCTTATCACTGGACAAGTCTTATCTAATCTTGTATTATCCTAATTCTTTAAACAAAAATCAGTGTCGCATTGCCGAAAATGAATTAATGAGAAGCTCCCAAACTGGTCTTAGTATCTTGGCCATCGTTTTCATTCTTCTGAGATTGTTTAAAGTAGGTTCACATTCACAAAAGCATGCATATAGCATGGAATCTACACTGCTGGCCACCCAATTTGCAACACCAAGAAAGATAAGAGATATTACAACAAAATTTATTTAGTAGATAACATGTTGACCAAGTATTAATTGATTAAATTTATAGACTTCTATGAAGTGTGGTTCCTTCCAGAATCAGTAGCCAGAGTAGCAGCCATTGATGAAGATCACCGCTGCCACACGCCTCGGCATTGATTCAAAGAGACTTTGGATGTGTTCTTGGGGTACAGCAGACTAAACAGCTTCCACACGTTTTAATTTAAAATTAAGTTGATCTGGTGTGGCAGCTTAGGATGTAATCTGGGACAATCCTTCAGCAACCATGGACCACATGTTTTCTATCGGCGAAAGATCCGGAGAGCGAGCCGGTCAGGGAAGCAATTCAATCTGGCGATTGACGAAGAACCCTTGGACAATGTGTGCCACGTGTAGTCGCGCATTATCCTGTTGAAATATGGATGTGGGCAAGCCCTGAAGGTAAGGAAGGACAACTGGCTCCAACACCTCTGAGATGCAGTGCTGTCTGTTTTAAGTACCGGCAATGAGTACTAGAGGAGTGAGAGAACGATATCCAATATCGCCCCATACCATAATACCCGGTGCGGGACCAGTGTGGCGGTGCATAACGCAGCTGTTCAGCATCCTCTCTCCACGGTGTCTCCAGTTTCGAATCCAATCATGGTGGTTTTGCAGACAGAAGCGTCACTCGTCAGTAAAGACAATTTCATTCCATTCTGCCGTCCACATCCTTCTTTCATCGCACCATTGGCGGCGGAGACGTCTGTGGTTCTGCGTCTACGCGCAGACACTGGATGATGCGTTACAGACTGAATGTGGTGTGCTATGGTTCGTGATGTGACTGAGCGATCCGTCACTGCCGTGCGCACAATGTTCCTGTCATCACGTGAAGTGGTGCACTGAGGTGAATGCGATCGAACACGTCGGTCCGTCGTACCCTCCTGCATTCAACTGTCACATATCCGCATTACAGTTGTTTCGTTTCGTCCAACACGAACTGATTTCCCTGAAAGATAATCCACACTCTCGGTAGGCCACTATCTTTCCTCTGTCGAACTCGGATACTTGATCAAACGATGATCGCTGTGTACTACAAGACATAATTGATCATTTTTTTGAAAACCCCACAAGAAAAACACAATTGCCGAACTTGAAATCGTCGAAAACTTCAAGCCTTAAATAGCGTTTTGAAGGGGTGCCACAGGTCTGCGCTGAAATTCTAATCATTTGCATATTTCACCTCCGCTAATGCATGTTGTAAATTTCATGTTAATTGCATGCTTCCTTTAGAGTGTTGCATTTACGGTGGCCAGCAGTGTATAAGGCTCGGGAAATGTTTTTTGAAATGCATCTCGACAGTTCAAAAATCCATTCTGAGCACACTTAAACAACTGCTGTATTTAGTATATAAGGTCCCTCATGGTGTTTTCTGACTTGAGAGCATATGCGAAAATAGGAACTTAAGGTGGTTGCCTATGTTACGCATGCGTGTAGGGGTGTGTTCATCATATCGCTAAACTGTTTATATTAACATTTTCATTTCCTATTCGTGCAGTCGGTAGCTCATAGTAAATCATTGCCGAAGTGGAACTGTTAAGAGAAGGTTGCGCAATTCACACTCCCGCTTAAATCGTACCTCTTAAATACTATATGTAATATGACGCCAACTTAACGTGTTGCGGCAAAATCAGTTACCCCTTAGTCAATCATATTGATTCACATCGTGTTTGTCTTCCTGTAATATTTTATAAGGAAGACTGCGAAGAGAATATGATTCAGTGTCTAAAATGCAAAGGATGTGTGCACAACTTACGGTGGCCGTAGTTGAAAAGAAAATGGAAAAATATCTTTGCGATTTTAATGATTTTTTATTGGATTATTTTAATTATGAAGATTTTAAACTGTAATTAAATCATTGTAATGCTACAGCATGCCGGCTCTCTGCCATTGGTAATATTTTTGATGGAGAACTAGACATTAAAACACTACAAGAGCCATATTATACTGGCAAAAAGTAGCCTATATTAATAGCGGTTGGAGAATAATTAACGCTGAGGCGGGGAGGTCAGCCATCGTAGTGGTAAATTCAGGAATAAAATTTCGTGCAGAGGTAATTACAGACACTATTGTAGCAATTAAGGTCTTTGAAGATAATGAGAGTTTTGATATTGTCTCTGTCTACTTTTGCCTGATAGAAGACTTAAATATACACCTTTTTAAATTAGAGAATGTTTTATCTTTATATACAGAGGATTTTATTATTATCGGAGATTTTTAATTCAAAGAATTTTATATGGGGGGGGTTACAGCTTTTAGATGATAGAGGTATTTTAACTAATGATTTTATTATCCAAAATAATTTGATTTTATTTAACTCTATGGATTCAAAACCCACTTTTTTCCCCCTGTTGACGAAGGCTGGACGGATCTAGTCCGAGTCTCCTCACATATAGATAGATTTAAAATGGAAATCTTTGAGACTTCATTGAGTGATCACAGATGTATATTGGTTAAAATAGGGCAAATTGAAGAGACTGTTAAAAGGAATGTGATCTTTACTAGAAGTTATAGAAGGATTGAAAGATTTAGTAGAAACATGATGAAATAACGTTTTACAATTGAAAATCTCTTGGTTCATGCCCGAATAAAAGAAGAACTCAATAACGTGATTCTAATGATCGAAAATAATATTATGCAGCAAATGTGGGAAGACTTGAGATGCTAGACTAAAAAGAGAAATAGGACTCCTTGGTGGAATGGTTGAATTAGATAAGTTGAGACGCAGAGTAAGAGCTATGAGAAAGAGTTTTCAAATTAAAGGACTAGACCAACAAATTAAAATCATTAGGAAAATAGAATATAAGAGATGTTTAGCAGAGTATAAGAAATTGATTAAGCAGATAAAGAAGAATTACAAGAATAGTTTGATTGCGAGAAATTATGAATATTATGGTACATTTTTTAAAGTTGCCACCAATAAGACCAGAAAAGAGATTATTGTTAAAAGAAATGAAAATGAGATGGCCACCTCCCTTGAAGAGATCTATAGTAATATCATTAAGGAAACTTTGAATATCAAGGAATTTGAACAAGATGGAAAGACTGAAGATATGGTCTTTGAGAATGAGAATGAGACAGAATCTGAGTTTGCCTATGAGGAGATGAATAATGTTGTAAGAAGTCTTAGAGATAGATGCGCTGCTGAACTGGATGGCATCTGTGCTTCAATAATAAACATTTACTTTCGAATCGAGTCCTAGAAGTTTTCAAGTAAGTAATGTCTTAATAAGCAGTAAAGCTTTTTAGTATCCTAATGAAGACATAATTCATCCAAAAAATGGATTTGGGATTGTGTATGATTGCTTTATTTTACAACAAGGAGAAATAGATATTTATACTGATGGTTCCGGGTTCGGGAGAGGTATTGGCAGTGCTTTGGTGATATATTTTCACGGTATTAAAATAGACAATGCTAAATTTAAATTAAAAAATCTAAATTCTGTTTGTCAATCAGAACTATATGCAATTCGACAAGCTCTCTGTTGGATTGAAAGGAATTTGCATATCAGATATAATTTAAATATACACTCTTGGACAAAAACATTAGCGCACCAAGAAGGAGTCGTCAAAATGAAACGAAATGTTACATACGTAATAACTACTTTGATATAAGTAAATGATAAGAAAATCAAAGAAAAAGGATAATTTATTTCATAGAAAAAGGAAAAAGAACGGAGGAGTTAATACTCCGTTGGACCCCCTCTAGCGCGAATGCACGATGCGATACGATCGGGCATTGAGTCATACAAGTTCTGTATGACGTCTTGAGACATTTCGTTCCATATTTGCTGTAACCTTGCCTCTAGTTCTTTCAAACTCGTAGGATGCCTAACTCGTCGTCCCAAATGATCCCAGATATACTAGATTGGAGACAAATCTGGGGATCGGGCAGGCCAAGGAAGGGTAGTAACAGTGCGAAGACAGTCTTGTAACATCCTTGCCGTATGAGGCCGAGAATTGTCTTGTTGAAAAATGGCTCCTGGGAGCCGCTGCATGAGTGGCAACACATGTGGTTGCAGGATTTCATGAACATATCGCTGGGCTGTCATGGTGCCACGGAACAATACTAGGGGTGACCGTGTATTGTAAGCAACGGCACCCCATACCATCACACCAGCTGTGGGAGCGATGTGTCGTTGTACAGCAAAGACAGTATTGAGGCGTTCACCACGGGTTCTCCACACACGAACACGATTGTCATCACTGCCCAGATTGAATCTGGATTCGTCGCTAAAGACGACCTGGTTCTATTTCGCTGCAGTCCAGTTTCCTCGTGCTCGACACCACTCCAAACGAAGGCGTCGATGGGTGGGCATCAAGGGCAGCACACGTAACGGGCGCCGCGCTACCAACTGTCCTTCAACCAAGCGCCTTCGTATGGTTCGAGAAGGCACAGGGGCCCCTAGTGAAGGTGCTACCTGTGCCTGGATGGCGGCCGATGAAGCAGTTGACTGTACGCGTGCATTTCTTACGATATGGTGGTCTTCTCGACGACTGGTCTATCGAAGGCGTCCTGAGCCTGGTCTTCGTGTACATGACATCTCTCGGGTCCACTGGTCCCAACACCTCCTCACAACACAATCAGAGCGGCTTAATTGACGAGCTACTCGCCTAGCTGACCACCCAGCTTCCATCATTCCGACGATTCTCCCCCTCTCAAACTGCTACAACTGTTCATATTGTCTTCGAACACGGCGTAATAGCATGTCTACCTCTGCTCTTCCTTTGTAAATGATTCAGCACACTCAAACAAGCTTTGCTTACCTGTTTTATACTCCACAGAGTACGACGTTCAACGCCCTCTACTGGCTATACGTAATGCGCAATCACGCTGCATTTCTAATCATTTGCATATCTCCCCGACATGTACCTTCATTGCAAGTTTCGTTACGATCCCAAAATTATTTCTTGGTGCGCTAATTTTTTTGTCCATGAGTGTATATTCAGATGCATTATAAGAATTACAGACACTGTCGGGCCGGACCACAGAAATACACTTATAAACGAAATTAAAGATATTTATTTACGTTTAAATAAAAAACATAGCACAAAAGTACATTGGATAAAAGCCCATGCTGGAAATTTGGGCAACGAGAGGGAGGACGTCTTAGCTAAACTAGCTGCACTTGGTGATGGCCTAGTAGTAAAAGACGTGCAGGATTCACGAAGGAAAACTATGACTATATTGTATAATGATATTATCAATAAATGGGAAGAAAGCTGGGGATCGTCCAAGAGAAATAAAGGTCTAATGAAGAATATCAAATTGAATAAAAGAATGAAAATATTTAATGATATTGAGTTAAATCAAATCATGACAGGACATGGACGATTCCTGGCCTATTACAAACGTTTTGGCCATCAGAATAAAGATCAATGTTTGATATGCAATGAGATTGGTGATGCAAGGCACTTCTTTGAAGACTGTTTGTTGACTGAGAGTGCGATTGAAAATTTTAAGAAATATTATAAAAATGACTTTGATAAGAATTATACTAATTTAGTAGAATATGCAATGAACATTATGAAGTCTCTAAATAACAATAAACAAGCTGTGGGAATTATTTGATGTATTGTGTGCTCCGAAGTATATGTGTTTTCTTTTGCATATTATGAGTTGTTTTATTTTCTGTTTCTTAACGCAGTTTTATTTCATTCTTTTTAGTTCGTTTTTTGTAGTTTGTTGTATTTAGGTCCAGTGATAATTTGAGTTTCTCTGGTCGTATTTATTGTTTTGTTTCGTTTCCTTTAACTAACTCTTTTGATACAGACGGGTTGCTGGATACCACCGTTTGTTGTTGAAATGGGTTGGTTCTCTAATGAGTCATACGGCCGTCATAATTCGGCTAGATGGGCTGGGGCTTCGCCCCAATAATCAATCAATCAATCTTTGCGATCATTGTATAAATAAATGAATAATTAATTAAAATTAATAATAATTATATAAATAAACTAATTGAAAAAAAGAAAGTTATATTATAATTGTTCAATTTTAAATGCAATACTACTTAAACTATAGGCGGCATGACTTAAATTTTATTAAATTTTATCCAAGGAAGTGGACTGTACGGAATTTTATAGTAATAAATATCAGCAACTACAAGACAAGGTATTATTACCACACATAATTTCAATTTCTTCATAGATTCCTCGATTTATACCTAATTTTTCTTAGAGAGTGTGACTCACGCACTCTTCCCCTACTGTTTTTGATGTTATTGCAAACAGTGGCATTTATTTCGAAGTTGTTTTTCACGCGGATAGCTTTTTACTTTCATTTCATTGGTTTTAACGAATTATCCAAGAATGATTTATAAGATAAACTACATCCTGCGTTTTTTCCCCTCTCCTTAATCTTTGTAATTAAGTGTAAATTATTTATACAGTGACATTAATAAACCGGCACACCCCATTTGTACTTGAGTATTTTTTTCAGTGAATTCCAAGATTTTTTAATAAGGTGAATACTAACAAATCGATGCCTACACAACTATCAAAATAGTTTGGAACCATATGTGATCGTCTTAGACTGTTCCGTGTGTTTAAAAAAATGTTTGGTGTATGTACGAGTTTTACTCCTCCTAATTTTATAAATTTTGTAAATGACTAATGAAACAAATAAAGTTTTAATAAAGGAATTAGAAACTGAAATCTAAAGTAAAACATATAAAATATCACCTATAGTGAAATTGGAGTTCTTTTTTCAATCTTACACTGTCATTAGTGGCGTCATCTTTAGGTGGAATTTGAAAACACGTTGCGCTTGGTAATTCACGTTACCAATCGTTCTTTATTTAGTTTTTGTTTCCTCTTATTATTTCCTCTTATTATTAAACTAGATGAAATGGTGCGTATACATTTCGGGGTCAAAAGTCTTTAATATCTGTATGTAGTCTATATATTTTGTTTTATATGCAATATTAAACTCTTTTTTTAGTACCTTGAAAAGGAAATCATAAAATCAGAAAACTGTGATAAAATATTTTACACTTTTGTCCATTGCGAATGATATGCTTTTGTTGCATTATTAAATAAAATTTGTATGCGTCACTAAATAAAATTCTGATAAATTATGTGTTTCAACAACATTACTAAAATAATTTTTATATACAATATTGAAAAACTGAAATTGTATTCTGTTACATTTTTAAAAGCAATTATAATTTTTGTTAACGCAGTTAGCATTATCGATAATCATCTTCGATCTCTATTCCCAACACATTGATGGTAGACAATCTTCATTCTCCTCTATATTTCCCTGAGTTATAGTGATAAACACGAGATCATTTGAATTTGACTGCCGAAAATATGGCTATGTTACTATAAATATCTTACTTGTCATTATTATAGATTTTTCTGAATAAATTACTTTATTTACTTCGTTTGAGAATAATTATTATACAGTTAAATTATGATTGTATATTACTCCATTTCGAATTTCCTTGAGTATTATATCTAAATTACGCATTTGGTATAAAGAATTTGATTCTCCAAATACATAAAGAGCTTTCTTTGGATAATAGGAGACAGAATGAAATAATGAAGATGAGTTTATTTATGTATTGCTCTTATGTTTAAAAGCCTTTTTTGGCAACATTAAAACATGTTGCTAAAAATGGTCAAATGGTAACTCACAAGTCGTGTGTGTTCTGTATGGACCTATACAAGAGTAACAGGATTTATTATTTATTATTATTATTCCTACTAATCACTGATACTCTAAGGCAGGCCGTATTTTAATATTTTAGGTCTCTTTTCAGATTTCAATGCCAACAACATTATTGGAAATTATCTTTGGCAAATTTCTGACTCTGCAGAGCTGACACAGGGCTCTCATTAACCTGCAAACGACTTATAAACTGTACATTCTAAAGAAACAGGTATTTAACTCAAATTTGTATCCAAAATTGGTATTTTAAATGCGTAATTTTGTGTACTACACAGTATGGGTGTTGCTCTATCTGCAAACATATTGCTGCTTGCGTACGGGTTAGTAACAGTTTCAGTGCCCGCAGAGCCGATGGTAGCTTGATAAAACTTATTTTTACCAAAAGAAACACTTTATAGCTCTGGAACCTTATACAAAAGCGCTTTTATAGCTCTTCTGAGAACCACAGAGTACAATCAAAAGTTTCCAAACTACTAAAAACGTTAAACAAAACGCAAAGCAAAAGACATTTAGGAGGAGAAGCTCTCGGGGTATCTCAATACCCCGAAGTCACTCTGAGCTAACAACTGAGAAACTGATGCTCTCTCCGGTCATTATATAGTTTTCTTCCGGTCCCCGAGAAATCTCTAGTAGCTTCCACTTCTCGAAATTACTAGAAAGCATATGAGGGTCGAATACGGTTACAGCCACATCTAGAGATTAATTACATGTATTCGATCACAGTACTGATTACAGTTATACACGACCGGACGAAAAGTCGCCAAATGGTCGCCAGTTTTGGCGATTTTTGGAGATTTATAACTAAATTTGACGACAAAAATTTTTTAGCAAGATAGCCATTTATTCAATGCTAAAAACTTTGCTCCCTATAATTTATTTTACCTGCGGAACATCAAATCTTTCAAGCATTTCATATTATATTATAAAAAATACTACGATTTTAAACACAACTTCACTAAAATTGCTTACATGTATACAAAAATTCGAAGCTTTACTTATATCTAAAGAAAATCAATGCAATATTAAAACAAGAACTTCAATGAATAATATAAAACAAAAAAAATAAATGCACAAATTTAAAAATTTGTATACAAATAGGACTATGGTCTTATCATTCTATTTACAAAATGTGGGGAATATGTATTATGGACATAGTAAGGGGCTAATTTATCGTAATGAACGACTTTAGGCTTAGAATTTGATGATCACGGATCCGAACTACGACGCCGTTCAGCCTGTTTTGGAATATTTAAAGATCGTCCCAGGGTGATTGTGCATTAGGGTAAACTTCTTTCTGTAGAAATCAATTCCATAACCATACATTGTCACCTTTTTTGAATCTATATCCTGTAGCTCTCGTGTCGTATCGCGTCTTCATTTTCTCCTTCGCCAAGTTAACTCGGTCTCGAGCGAAATTGTGCATCACTTCAAAACGTGCCTGGAGACCTTGAACGTACGCCTTAGAGATGGAGGTCCATCCGAGGGCGACCAAATAACAGATCACAGGGCTGACGAAGATTACGACCGAAGAGCATCTGGAATGGAGAATTGATAGTAGTCTCATGGACAGCAGTGCGATAGGCCAGTAAGAACAGAGATAACTTCTGTTCCCATTCGTGCTGGTTTCTGGAAACCATCAGTGAGAGGTTGTTAAGGAGGTTTCAATTAAACTTCTCCACCGAACACCTCTTGATGTTAACGTGACACCTCTTGATGGGACTTGATACACTTCAGGCCATTCTGCGAAATAATCAGTGACAACAAGGATGTATTTGTAGCCATTAGCAGATGGTGGCAGAAGTCCCGGAACAGCGAAAGAGAGACTTTCAAAAGGCACTCCTACATTATAATGTTGCCGCTTCCCTCGCTAGCACTGCAAGGGAAAATTTGCACTACTTTCGCACATAAGCACCTTGAATTACTCCAGTAGAAGCTCTTTCTGTTAGACTGCTGTGTAATTCTTTAAGAAAGCCTGGGATCTTAGAAGTACTAGCTGCCGTAGGAATGCTTTTCCATCATCCGATTTGAAATTCCGGTATAAGACGACGTTTCGAATATGGTATGAATCCCAGAGAGCCCAGTATTGTTTTGTCTTAGAAGTATAGATCAAAATAGCCAGGTAGATTCCTTATTTGAAGATTCCCGTGAAGTCAGTTATGGGTTGAATGTTGCCGTCTTCCAAATGGTCTTTCCTAACTTCTTCGTCATTTCATGGGTCTGGATCAGACGATTAAGGCGATGTAATTTGATGTGTTTTAACTATGGTGAGCAAATGTTTCCTGTTGACAGAGTAATTCCTCTCCAGTTTAGATATACCGTTGCTCCAGCACGCTACGACACGTTCTTGACCTTTTATTTCTTGGGAGAAAATATCGCTGACACTTTCATTGCTCTCATCTGTGTCAAAAATAAATGGTTTTGCGATCTGGAGATACGTTAGGATTGATGCAAATATTTCGACCGTCTCAAACGCAACCCTGGCTGGCATACCACGAATTTTGTACTAATGCAAATGTAAAAGTATGAGAGAATTTTTATTTAACTTAAAGAATGACTCTGTCTTGATTACGTACTATGAAATGTTACATTACGTATTTACAGAATTCTCTTAGCACTTATAATGTTAATTGTTTTCATTGAATCCTTGGTCTTATTCTGAAAAACTTTATAAATGGAAACATATATCTGGAACCAATAACTTAGGAAATAAAGCGTGTAGCTGCCGTGTTAGAAAATCTTATATTTTATTAGAAAGAAAATATGCAGAAGAGTTTAGAAATGGTAAAGTTCTTTTCTTAAAATCTCGATTTTTTTATGAATTTAGATCTAACATTTTTCAGGCCCCTACAGTATTTTGAATTTAGATCTAATTGTTATTTAAAATGGTTATCAGAAGTATAATTTAGAAATTCTACGTAATATAGTGGTGGTAGGTTTATAGCAATTTTATGGTAATTAGATTAAAGTTAGTTTATATATATTTATATATTATTACATATATTATTAATGCTTATTTGAAGTCGAGAAAAACGAAGAATCAGTGTTGTTCTGGACGGAATTCGAACTCCTAATTCCTCATTGTTAGCCGAATTTGCTTCTAAACACATCACTAAAGCATAGGGTGACAAAGCAGAAAATTCCTTAAAACTTAACGAAAACTTTCTTTTTATGAAAGAAATGACGTTCATCGAAAGGATGTAAGTCTTGTAGGATTCAAGAATAAAATACTTGTACAGACATATAAACAAAAGTATTTATTTAGTAATAAAATTACAATTTTTGACCCGGAATTTCACAGCAACTGGACCAGTAACATCTGGGCAAGCATGTCATTGAAGCCTATTTTAAAAGAAAGATATTATGAATCAACAATAAATATAAATAAGTAGCTTATTTATGCTTAATGATTTTGTCGTTTTATAGGAAAATACCATATTCTCCCAAATACAATTCTTAAAGTATGGAATATAAAAGAAATTTAAATACTATATCTATAGAAATGATACATGATTTTAAAATTGATTGAAAAATTAGATAAAACACGACTTAATATTAACATTAATTTTATAGTTTGAAAATTATCTGGTAAAAAGCGTCGGAAGATGCCTCTTAAATAATATATTTCATTCTATTTTACATATTAATTTCCGGGTTATTTAAGGTAATAATTATTTTTTCCAGTTTAAAAACTGCTTGGTAGACATCAGAGAAATGATTGTATCGGCTAGTTTTATTCAATAAGATTTTTGCTTATGTGTTTATATAAAATAATTCTTTTCTATAACTTTCCTGTATTTTACTGTCAAGGTTAATTTTATTGAAATGTATTGTTAAACCTCTAATTCTATTTTTACAATATGTACAATATAAATTTTATTTGCTTATACGAAAATTGATAATTAGTTTTCCGTTTCAGTTCAGTGAAATTTTAAGTTTACACCGGTACGACAGAATTAGCTTTTGAGTTTCATAACTTGAGAATTCGCAGTTGTAAGCATAAACGATCACAATTGTGGTAGTTAGTGATGCTAAAAAAGAAAATCTCAAATGTAAACAGTTCTAATGTCTAAAATGGAACTGAAAATTAAAAAACACAGATCGAATATCAAATTTTGAAAACCACAAATTTATAGAAATAGATCTCAGTTCTTTATTCCGTTTGGATTACATTACCAATTTGAGAAAATTCTAAGAAGTATTTAATCCTGGTCCCCCAAAATTTAATCACACATTTTTGCAGATGATTCTCAGTTCTTTGTTTCATCTCAGTTGGATTATCTATTTGAGAAAATTTCGAGAAGTGTTAAATCCCCTCTCGAATATACCCTGTAAATCATTCAGAAAATATTTCACACTGAAATATATTTTATAAATCAGAAATATTCCATTGCATACAGTAAAGTAGACATTTTTTAGAAAGTTACTAAGGTGAATATTTAATTAATATAGATTGCCCGACACTTTAAATATTACCCACACAAACAGAGGAAAAATAAAACTTTTTAAAATATTTTACTAGAGGAAAAATAAAAATAAAGTTAGTTTTACAGTTCACATAAGTAAAAATAAAAAATTCATCCTTTCATTTTAATCGAAACAGAAATATGTTGTTACTTAGCAAATAAAAAATAATTTCACATTTTTGTTTTATCGCAGAAAGCGTATTCTGATGTTAAAACGATTCTAATGTTAGTCTTTCATGTCTTTGAGCCGTTAGGCCACGTCAGGTTACGTACTGTTATTACGTAATGAATGCATTTATCATTCCAACGAATTTGCTATTCCGTAAATCACAAAAACTTAAGTGTGTCTTCCACTTTAATCCTGTAAACATTTAAAATTAAAACAGACTGTAAACATCCCAGAGCGTTAACATTCGAGGCGGTATCGTGGCTTTAACTTATCCTTCAGTTTATTAATAATGTATGTAACTGATATAAATTATAATATATCTAAAGGACAATTTTTATGAATATCTGCAACATAAATAAGAAGAAGCAAAAGGGATTTCTAACGCCATGAATGGTATAACTGAATGGGTACAGAATCGTTTAATTTTATTTAGCTTCACACGAATTATATGTTTGTTTGTTTGTTTACGTGATTACGACAAAGTCTCGAGGGCTATCTGCCTAAGGGAAACGATGCCTTCGTGGAGGACTTTCGAAGACAAACTGTCTCGTATACACGTTACACACAGAAAAAATCACGAAAACGCCCATGCAGTTAGTCCGTTCGCGGGATTCGAACCTCTGATGGAGCTACCAGTTCTCGGCGATCTTACCGCTCAGTAGCTGGTGGGCCACAAAGCATGTGAATAATCTTTCTTGAAATGTAATTCAATAAATGGAAGGTTCGAGTTACCATATTCATATTACAGTGAACATGAATTTTACTTTCAGTAGGTATAAAATTATCCCATTTTTCTCGAATATCTGTATGAAATCTGTTGTATCATCTTTTAAAATTTGTATTATTGGAGATCGAGAAGACGACGGGCAAAATTATTATTTCTCTTTTACTTGTATTTTAGTACATGTTTGTCCTACAGGAAAAATACCATCAAATTAACCGACTTTTCTCAATATCTGGCAGTACTGTAATCTCAATTATTACAGGTACTTGGAGTATGTTACCTTAAAAAAAGCCTTTTGATTTACCCTCAAAATTATCCTTATAATTAAAACGGTATTTAATTTAGAAGGTAATTTATCATCTCAAAATAGGCGGCGCACAAAAATATACATATAAGTTGTTAACGTATCCTTGAAAGTCAGGTGTTGTTATTAAAATGTAATGCTTTTTCATGTTTGCAAAAATTTAAATGCACAAAAACAGGTATTTTCGTTTTGTGGGTACATGTATTTGTCTACTAAGTTTCTTCTTAAGCGACACGATCACTACTAATTTAAAGTTACTTACACAGCTCTAGTTGATAGTATAATAATGGGTTGTGCACTCATCTGACATCGAGGATAATTAATTAAACGTAATTAAACTGTATCCAGTATCATCCGACATCCAGTTTAAACACAAACTGACAGCGTAAAATAAAGAACATATACTGCTCAACAAAATTAGGTGATGATGAATTATAAGTACGAAACTGCACGATATATTTAGGAAATTTAGACATACTGGTTTACTGATCATTACTGTAAAAGTTTGCAATAAATACGTAGATTTGCGTTAATGATGCGTTTTCAGTATTTGTTTAGTTATGTTAATTATATAGGTTAATTGCCTTCGGATTCAGAGCACAGTGCTAAATTTAAAGACACTGTGAAAACGACATTTCTCCCCTCCGCTTAGAACGATTAACCATAGATTTTGTAGCTTGGTGGATAATGGGGCGAAGGCTGAGCACAGTGAAACTGAGCAGATTGTTGCAAGTTCTCATAGTGTCACAGTGTCAGCAGTTTCGAGTTTCGCAGCGTCAACAGATTAGGATCTACTCCAGAATGCCAAAACAGGGCTTCAATCCTTGTAGCTTACGAGTAAGTATACGAACGAAAAGTCATTATTTGATCCGAACTGTTCATTAAGAGAGTCAACAAAATACTGTAATAGCCGTTCTCAGAGCAGATTGGCTGTCCTCTTTGTTATTTTTATAACAGTATTATAACTTCACATGTCACTTACTGTCTTTGTATTAATGATAATTTTACAAAATTCTCGAAGGTACTTTGAATGTTTAATGTTAATATTCTCGAAGATACCTGGACTGTTTAATACAAAGATGTTCAACCTGACAAAGTACTCTGTTCGCAGATCAATCAAGATTCCACATGCAAGTGGATAATTTCCTAATTCTTATTTGGCGTGAAAGAGAGTGACCCGTCGATAACTCTTTCTTTGAGCAAATGCGCTCTCTCTTTAAAGAAGGAACAGTTTTCGTTTCAAGTAATGGAAGTCTTGATAGCGCTATTCATTTCTACAAAATCAAGGGTTCATTGCTGTTAACAAATTTTACTGAGGCAAATAAAAAACAGAGAGAAATTCAAAAATCTTTATGAGTCTTATGCTGCTGCAATAATAAATAATTTATTTCTTAAGCAAGAAAATGCATATTTACAAAAACCACAAATGATTACTGATATACTGGAATATATGCATATAAACGTGTAGAGCATTAGGTTTTTTTGATGGGGAGACATGAAAACTGAGCAATGTTCCTGCCATGACCTCTCGAATACGCACCGAGTTAATATAGTGGGCTACCGTTACACCACAAGGCATGCAGAAAGGAGAGAGAAAAATACCTTATATACTCTCCCTTTTAAAGGGCGACTGGAAATTCGGACTCTCGAATACGCGCCGAGTGTGCTACCGTCACACCACTAAAGGATGCCGAAAGGAGGGAGAAAAATCCTTATGAATGAATGAATGCGTGCTTGCCAAACTTAAATCCGATTAAATATAGTTGGAATATGTCGAACTGCCGATCGTCCATCATATTTTAGACCTACTAAAGTGAAACGTGCTCTTCAGCGAGAGGTGAATAGAGCAAGAAGGAATACCTCAACGACATCTGAATGATTTCAGTTTATTGATATAGTACGCATGTCCAATAGTTATGGCTCCATAAACTCAAAACAATGGCTCAAGAAGGATTTGGAACAATGGATAGCTCAAGGATTTCTAAATAATCTCAGTTTATTGACACAGCACATATATACTATAATTATAGCTCCAGAAGATTCCAGAAACTTTAATCGTTGTAATTTATTCATCCTTCGAATCCGTATTAAAATGATTAAAAGTTTCAATTCTGAACTTCAGAAAAATCAGTGTTATTGATATCTGATCATAAGCACTCATTAAAAAAAGCAGAAAGTTGTAGCAGTATTAATGGATATGGATCTCCAGTATCATTTCGGTGCAATTCTGAGTGCCACACTTTTAATTTTCTGGAGAGAATTTACAGAAATTTGAGAGCTTATATAGATAGATAGCGTTAATATAGATAGGTACATTGAATTTAGTGTCTATCTATATTAACGCTTGAACTTTCTTTCTCTCAAATCACTGCGATGGCCGCTGACAGGTATGAATGCAGTGTGATATCAGTCCAGTTCTCTGATTATAAATGTGAAAAAGTTTAGTCAAATGCGAGTAAATGGAGGAAGTAATTATGTTTCCTCTCTCTGTGCCTCTTTGACTGTGGAAAATGCAAAACATCAAAATAGTTTATTCAAATCCTTTTTAACAAAACTGTTTTTATAAAATGAACTTCAGAGAATTAAATTAAATACTTCATTTATTAAATTTCATTCGTGTCTTTTTAAAATGTTATAAAGTTTAGTATGTTTTGCAATAATCTAATAAGGTCCAAACCCTTGGTAGACGTTAAGCAAATTAACGCGAAATCTAAAATAACAATTCGCAAAGTCTATAATATATAACAACTAAATGTAAATTCTCTTTTATGTGAAACTAAGCTTAGAAGGCACATCTGGTGCTTACAAATCAGCCAAGCACTTTGGGCGATGTAATTTAAAGTAACAGTCAGTCAAACACAAAATTTAATTTAAATAAGCTAGTAGTTGAACACTACACAAATCAATTTAACGCGAAGTTGGTTCACTTATATAGCCGGCTTGGAGATTCAATGTCGACAATTATAATGCAATTACATACATATTGAATAAAAATTTTATCTGATATAGCAACCTAGTAACGTCCCGTCGAGAGGCAGAACAACTTTGTCTTACAATCTAAAAACCTCACCTTAAATAGTCGTGAACTCATTTGCATTCTGGCGGAAGGGAGAACTGACAGTAAAAATCCAAAACACAAAATAACTTGTTAATTAGCATTGAAGAGCCTTAGTGCTAATTTTGTATTAAATTGTAGATGAACTTTTAAAGACAGTATTCTTGAATTTCATTTTCATGTAACACAGAATTCAAGTTTTGTTTTCAACAAAACCTTTCAATAATTAGCAAAAGTTTCATTTTATTTTATTACCGTTTTTACTTCTAATTATTCTTACATGAACGATTAGAGAAACTTTTAGGATTTGTATTTGGATCCAAAAACATTTAGAATGCATTCGTGCTTTGAATACATTTCATGATAATTCAGTAAGTCATACGTTTTACAACTGATGTTTTTCCCATAAATGTTTGCCTGTTTTTTTAATGCCAGAAAAAAAAACTTTCTATAAAGCTGACCGTTGTTCTTTTAGATCAATGTATACTTTCAAAACATTTATTTTTCTCTTTACTATAGATATAACAGTTTCAAGCTTGTAGCTTTCGAAAAAAAGGTATTGATGATATATTCGCTCATTTAACATATTCCATTGCCTTCGAATTTTGTTGAGTGTTAAAAGCAATTTTAAATAAATCAAACAATCTTACTTTGATGTTTCAGAAAGACGGCTCACTTTCTTCAATGTATGAAATACTTATTGTAAAAACTGGGCCGGTTACTGTGTACGTAATGGGCAGGATATCCGAAATTATAAGTTGGTGGATAATTGAAGGTATAGGGATAAGCATATTTGCTGATGAAAGAAGAGGGAAAGTAGCTTGTATATGCGCAGGCGCAAACCACTAAGGTGAAAATAATGACCGTGACCTGAAAAAAAGAAAGAATCAAGTGAATGATCATGAATAAAAAATGAGAACATTTTTAAAAAATGAAACTTTTATTTGCGTAAAATTTTGATTTCCTGGCTGACTTTGGAAGTTCATGAACTGAAAATTTCAGTATTGTCAAGCAAGTAAAATGTAACTTTTTTCTGGTAGCACCAAGGCTGTTATTAAAAAGAACTAAAATGATTGAATACTGAAATTTTTGAATGTTTACAACTTGACAGAAGAGGTAAATATATTTATAATTTTAATAATAATTAGCATTTAATTACAAATTTGATTATTAATGTTTGTTTACAAATTATTTACCTTCTAATATTACAAAAATTCTAATTTCTTCTTTCCTGACTCGGATTAAATGGTTGGTTAATTTTAATTACGACAAAGTAAGACAAGGCTATCTTCTAAGTGAGGAATAACAATTAGGATAACCTTTGTAAGAAAAATTGTATTTCATTCATTTTATACATGAGAAACTTTATGGAAACTATGCTGTCATTCTGTTTGGAAGAAATGGAAACTAAATATAACAGTGACGTATATGTTTTATGTTTTAGAGTTAAAGCTTCTGACAGCCTCGCTTGCAGGTTACATCCTAACAGCAGCTCTGCTAAAGATTATTTCGGCTTCCTCATTTTTGCTAGCCGACGTTAAAAGCTCGCCGATAATTGCTTCAGTTAGCTTTAGTAGACCATCTTGTGTAGTTCCTGACTAAATCACTTAAAACTAAACTTCAGCTTATGCTCTTTTAAATAACCACAGCTTTTTGTTTCCAGCATAAGTGGTGCCTTTTGTTAAATTTTAGAGAGTTAAAATATCAAAAAATAATAAAAAGGTTATTTTATCCTTCGTAGGAATTTGTGATCTTATTTCAAACTGCAACAATAACTCTCTTGCCAGTCTACTAGAGTTTTGATGACACTGATTTAAACTTCTACACATTTAGAACAGAAAAACATATCGTTTAAACTGGTACATTTAGAAATTAATCTCACAAGGCTCTTATCCTAAAACCTGGTACTGGAAAGTACTGCTCACAATGAGGCCAAACTAGACAAAGGTTACATTTACATTAATGCACCGTTAAAATACAATTACATTAATTACACTAGTTACAATTACATTAATGTGCAGAATTTGGTATATTCTAGAAAACGATATAGTTGACATTTTCTTCTAATGCTTAGAAATTAAAGAATTGATAAGACAGGCATAATTAATACTTTAAATTCTAGGCTAAACTGAAACAAAACCTTACGAAGATTAGATTATAGAAAAACATTTGTAATATTAGGGAGAATATATTTGCTCTATCTCTGGAGTAAAGAGCAACAGACCATTTGCTCAAAATTTATGAGTAATTTGCCATTTTAATCTAACCAAATATCATAACCATATTATCATCTTCAAGGTTCATAAAAGTGAGAAATTTATTCAGTGTGTTTACCTTCAACAGAGTTACGAAGAAACATTTCATTGGATAGATTAGAAAAGCTTCTGCATTGCTTTACTATTCTTTTACACTTTCTTACATTATTTTTATTTATAAATTAGTCTAAAAAGTCTAAAACTAATTACTTTAAAATCAAGATCTTTATATCGGTAACTATAAATTACTATTTTACAAGTTAATATTTTGAAAAATCTAAATTTACGACTTAGTTAAAAATTTAGTGTTGATGTAATGTTTTGGCTGGATTAAAGTTCTTTAACTACTAGAGTCTAACAGAACTATGTAGCGACTATTCTCTAATTTCTTGTGCGTAAACAAGAACTCCGAAGAAGGACTAAAATACCTTTTTGTTTGAACTCAAGATATTGACAGACGGCCGCTCTTGAACGTACTGAAAGCCAACACTTTTGGCTTGAATTAAAATAGAAAATGTAAAATTTAAAGAAATGATAACTTGAACTAAACAGCCTAAGCTGCGCAAAGTCGCTTTAGCATAGCTGCGCATAGTTGGCTTTTATCTAAAGATCACCGGCGTAGACTAACAGACACGTAATTAGCCCGACCGTAAAATAGCAAGCTTTAACTCGTAGCAACAACGTGGCCGAAAGGCAGAACACGCTCTATCTCACTAACTGAAGTACCTCAACTTAAATAGTAGTTTCTTCTATATTTTGCTTTAGCATGAAACTAAAAACTTATCTGGTAGGAAAGCGTAGATATAAAAACGAGGGCGTAAAGGAAAGCTGTCTTAAATAAATACAAATATTAGAATAAATAATGTAAAACCCTACATTAAATACTGACTGAATTTAAATTAAAATCAAAAGCAAGTTAATAATCTTTATTAAACAAGTAGCAAATGTTTAAAAGTTATTTATTCATTTACTTCCAATAACCTAGAATGCGCACTATAACATATTCAATTCAGATTTTGCAGCAATTTGCGTTCTTCGCGACCATATCATCAAGAAAGTTGCACAGTTAGAAGCTGCCATCGTTACCTGATATCGCAGTATGCTCTTTACGTTTTAGGATCCACTAATTTGCTTTTTAAAATTGTTAATTTTGTTGAAACATCTCATTTTTCAACGAAATTTTTATGTTAAATTATGATCGATACAGATATATTTTAAAATAGGGAGATTTCTTCTGCTGTTTTATTTCAAATAAAATTATGCATCAGAAATCAAAGTTAAAAATATCTGATGTGGACACCACATGACTTCCTTATATGGCCTATTACACACATTTTTCCCCTGCATTTCATTTAAACTTATTTCTTCGAATTTTGTTACAGATATATTTCTCACTTCATGGCAATTCAGTTCTCACTTCACGGCTAGGAAAAATATTTTGAAAACTCAAAACATCTGCATTACAAATTGTAAAATACAGAAAAGCATAAATCACCAAATAAAGTTAAAGAAACAATTTTTACAATTAAAATTAGAGTTTTTGCGCAAAAACAAGTGATTCAGCTAGCGAGCAGGAAGACAAATGTTTTGTTGCCAAAAATGGAGAATTTACTTTTGGTTCCACTTGGCAAAAAGACACTGAAGTTGGTGCGCAAACTTACTTAATTCACTGTTCTACTAAGAGTTTCTAATGTAAACAAATGGTTGTCTCGTTAGGCTTAGCACCGCTTCAACTTTTAAATTTTTGATAATTCTGCAACTATTGAATGTAGATTAACTAAAGGCCTAAAAAATTTAACCGGAACATAAGAACACATAATTCAATCACTTTTAAAGCAAAAAATGACATTTTCCAGCATACCAGAATGAAAAAATTGAGCTCAACAAGACAGGTAACAAAGTGGATATATATATTGGATGCAACCAGTTGCAACAAGTAAGGGAGGTGCACAACGGCATGTTATAGCAGTCCCATATAGAAAATTTCAACGTTCTAAGGCTACTCGTTTTTGAGCTATGAGAGATACGTACATATGTACTTACGTGCGTACGTACAAAATTTACGAAACAAAATCTTTTCCGAATCAATTTTAGAATTAGTTTTGTTAAAACGAGCCCTTTGTTTTGTCCGTAGGTACAGATGTCACGCAAAATTTCGTTTAAATGAATTCGAGGGAGATCTAAATGGATATTTTCGTTGAAATATGACACCTGAAAGTTTTCGCTATTACAATACTTCCTTTACATCGTACAGGGAAGTAAGGAAAGAAAGAAATTGTCGTTTTATAGTTTCAACTCGAATTTTGTTCTCGACATAACATTTTGACTTTGAGCGTGTTTACATGATCTCATGAAATTGTAATAAAAATATGAGCTAATCCGAACATGTAGGAAAAACAAATGATTTTCCTCTGAATGTTCTTCGAAATAACAACTACCTATCTTTCCCAAAACTAAACTGAACTTCATTCTGCTTCTAACGATCATGAATTCCTGCAGGAAACTGTGATGGTCTAACGAAGGGAGAATGGATTAGAATTTAGAACAAAATTAAGGTTTATAGATCTATGAATATGAATTTCAGACGAGAAAACTCATTAAATGAAAGTTTATTTTTCACAAAGAATAATATTTACTCACCAAAATCTTCATCGTGCACAGGAATATTGCGAAGATTCAAGAGAAGATGATGACGCTGTGTTACTTAAGTAACGCATAAGTATATTTCTAAAGTTTTCGCGTAGCCTTTTATATACATAAAATGCCCTTGGATTCGATTTCTTTTTTTCATCGAAAAGATTTTTTGTAAAATAAAATTTATTCGTTGATAAATAAGTAGACGTGTATACTACCAAAGTTTTCATTGCCATTCCTCGAGAACTGAAAAATACAAATCTTAATTCAACACTTTACGTAGAGAAAGTGAAAATTCGCATCACGTTGACATTTTCGAAATAACGGTAGATGGTTTCAGAATATAAATTCTGACGTGCCACAAAGCTCTATGAAGAATCTAGTCGTTAGAATTATGCATATATTATGAAGAAAAGTGTAATTTTGTGTTTTTTGAGGAACGTGATGAATCTCTATGAATACTAAAATGCAAATTGGGAAATTAAGCGTGATGTTTGAATATGACAAATTTAAAGATAAAAAATGAAGTAAAATTTAATAGCCAAGAACAATCTGAATGCGCAGTTTACTAACATGCGAAGATGATGCGACGGAAATCAAATAATTTTAAAAAAATCGGTCTATAAATTTAATCCGTATTTTGTTGAAAACATATTGTACATTGAAAAGGAAAGCAGAAAGACTGCTTTTTTCCCCTTAAAAAACTGTTGTTATTTATCTAGAAAGCATCATTAAAACTCTAGTGCACGCAGCAGCTAAACGTTATATATTATTTTAAAAAACAAAAGCACAATGCATAAATATGCACATCAGAAAAATTTATTGCATTTAAATATTTACCATAATGATTATAAATCAAACTCTGTATTAAATAGGAAATCCGTAACCAAGAAAATGAATATACAAAAAATTATGCTATTCATTTTTCTTAAATTTTTTTCGTAATAATACACTAAAGAAATTTCCAAAATAGTAATAAATTTTATTCAAAGTATTTTTGGAAGAAAGCTTTCACACTCACTACATTCGTTCGTTTATTTTCAAATGTATTAAATAATGTACTATGAAATTTTGATCTTCATCTCAGACGACTGGCTTTTCAAGTGACCATTTCTGAGACTATAAATAAACATTACCATTAGGAACAATAATATTCTTAAAGACAACAAGCCCTTAACCAGATAAAGATTATCAGCTGTTTATTAAAACGTCAGTCGAATTATCTAATTTGCGTATCAAACTTAACTATTGTGCATATTAAAATAAAATTCGTTACGAAGTTTTGGGTCTAAATCTTGGTTTAATTGCAAACCTGTTATATTTTTGGCCATTAAAATTTCTGTACCAAAAAGGTATCACGCCACACACGTGAAATTTATATTATAAATAAAACATGTTCTGATGTGCAAACGTTTAGATTTTCAGCGTATTAATGCAAAGCAGGCGGTAGTAGGGACACCTACAATCGGTATAAAACCAGAGATTTATCAGCAATTTTCTCATACTCAGTTTGCATCTGAACGTTGTTTTCGGTTAAGAAAGTTATTGTAATGCCTCGTGTTAGAAGGAGAAATGTCTATCAGCATGTGTCTGATTTTGATCGAGGAAGAATTGTAGCCTCCCAGAATTGCCTACCTGTTTATCTTACCGCAATATTGCTGCCTGCGTTGGTCGAGATTTCATGACTCTCAGCAGAATATGGAATCGGTGTTTCAGAGCAGTCATACGGAACATCCTGCAGGATCTCAGCGGCCCCTATCACTAACAGCCGACAAGACAGGCATCTTATCTGCATGGCTACAAGACATCGTACAGCTACGCCACGAACACTGAGTCGAGAAATGGAGTTGTTTGCAAGATAGCAAGTCTCTGCTTGAACAGTTCAACTACTTTTGCAGCAGCATGGATTGTCAGCACCGCGACCATGGCTTCGGATGCCCTTGACGCTGCATAACTCACAGGAACGCCTTCAATGGTATAATTAACTACAAACCTGGTCACAGAAATTGCGTTTCATTATGTTTACAAGACGATTCTATACCCGGTTCTGTACACAGCATCGTGATGGCTGCATCCATGCTTGGCGGCATCATGGAAAACGCACATTGCCAGTTTGCGCTGGATATCATTATACTGGCTCATCATTATACCATCAGTGATGGTATGGAGTGTCATTGGATACAGGTCTAGATCACCTCTTGTTCGCATTACCGGCACTTTGAACAACAACCGTTACATTCCTGACGTGTTAAGCCCATGGTTCTGCCCTATTTTCGAGACCTTCTTAACGCTTTGTTTCAGAA
>KK122188.1:395626-410540 GCA_000611955.2 Stegodyphus mimosarum
ATAAGCTCTTGCTCTGTGACACAGCTCTGTTGTCCTAAATATTTTAAGTATTTTTCACCATGTTCTAAACCCTCATTAAAAGATATTTTTTCACTCCTATCAAATTCTTTATCTGTGTCGGTGTCGGAATCGTTTTCTTGCTGTGGCGAGTTCGAAACAGAGCTAGTGATTTCATCATCGGTTATCTGATATGCCAGTGTTAGCTCATCTGAACACATCATCCATATTGAAAACCTCTTCTGGGCTAAGATATTTTTACTGCCACTAATACAGAATCATTATTATTCGGTAATTATGACGTCATTATTGGATAAATATTTTTTCTTCGGTATTTCATTCTCCATTCTGCGGTTTCTGGAACCTATAAATTCAATGTTTATATTTTGAGAGTCAATGCGGATTTCAGGAGTTGGCGGATTTCAGGTCGGCGCATTTTTGGTATTTGACTGTACGAAATTTAACAGCCAATAGTGTATTTTTTAGAAGAGTAGATAGTTTTATCCCTTTCAGCATAATATGCTTTTTCATATGGGCTTGAGCCGTCATATGTAATATAGTATTTTATAAGCCACTCATCAAAACTACTTGCTATATTTTTTTGACTTCTTACCTGCCTAGCTTGCGTCGTATAGCGAATCATCGTTTAAGCGGCTCCAAGACATTTAATTTCTGTTTCTGGCATTATTACAATGAACTGAGTTTATATTGTCACACATTTTGTATTTAGTTACATATTTTTAATAGAATTATAATTAAAATTGTTTTATTTGCTAGTGCAATGCAGCGCGTGACATTTTAAGGAAAAGCTACGCCGGAAAATTCAAAATGCAAGAGCACGTGCATTTAACATTGAATAAAAGTTTATCTCCGTAATTGATGTTTAACTTGAATAAATGTAATTGCTAACTGTAACCGTAATTCTACTCTTTTGATTTCCAGAAACCTCGAGAAAGTAGAAATAACCAGAAACTTCTCGTGAGCGTTTAAAGATATGCTCATTTTAAAATTATTTTGCGATATTGCTTTTCACTCTTTTGCTTTACATTAGCCTTATTTTGTTTCGCAATGGACACCAGTTTCAACTTGACCTTCGGTAAGTATATTGACCTTTGCACCATTTAATTATTTGCTTGGTTCAACGATTCACGTACGATGGAAGGAAAGGAGATCGATATTAATGGAACTCAGATTCCAGCAATTGAATCTATCACACGCAAAGTCAACTCTCTTAAAATGGCGAAGTTTTTCAACAACTCGTAAATTCATGATGAAGAACCTGAGAAAATAATCTAATTCTGGCCAAAAAAGCCCAGGATCACGACACCGAACTGAAGGACCTGAAATTACTCCTAGCGGAACTACAGAAACCACAATATGATCCAACTCAATTTAAAACAAATGAAAGCTTAACAGATTAATCAAACTCGCAAAAAGAGCGCTTTCACTGATAGTGAGGGATTCACATCCCCACGTAATTCTGTCAAAAGAGCACTTACAACTCCACGGCAAAATGAGATAAAACAATCAAATAAATTTGCAAATCTCAATCAAGATGACAGTATGGTTGATGAAAATTCGAAGCAACCTCCATTTCAACCGAAAATTATCATTCCACGTATCATCGTGAATGATTCTAGTGGAAACTGGGAAGCAATTAAGGAAGAATTGGGAAATAATAATATCAGAAATTACTGCGCTAATATGAAAGGCGGATCATTAACTAAAAGGCTTTACGAAATCGATCATTATCGTTTTCTCATTAAATATCTCCAAACTAAAGGAATGCAATTTCACAGCTTCAAGCTGAACTCAGAGAAACCCATAAAAGTTGTTATTAAAAAGCTACCTAACAACACTAATCCGGAATTAATTCAATAGAAACTACTTAGTAAAAACATACCTGCTTTAAACGTCAGGCAACTTACATCCGTAAGAGATGGCAATATAATAAATGTTCCAGTTTCCCAAGTTGACATAAATAGATCCATAGGAGGGAAAAGAATTTACAGCGCCGGAACCATCAGAGACTTAGAAGTCGCAATTGAAACTTATAAATCAAGACCGGGACCCGTGCAGTGGCATAAGTGCCAGAGGTACGGACACTCACGAGAAATCTGCCACTATAAACCTAGATGCGTAAAATGTGCACAATTTCACGAAACGTACACATGTACGCAAAAGATGGAAGACAATAAACCTGCTATTTGTGCCTTATGTGGCGAAGCATACGTTTCGTCCTACAAAGGTTGTGCCAAACACCCAAGAAATATTCAAAAATCTATTGAAGCTGCAAGAAACAAAAAAAGAATCCTTAAAATCAGGAAACCAAAATAAATTCACATTGTCAAACGAAAAATTCCCTTCTCTACCATACACCAAAGAACAAAATTGCTCAGAAAACGCTTCAGCCTGGTTTAAAAAGAAAACTCAGCAAGATACCAAAGAAAGTGAATTGTCCTTTTTTGAATGGGTTAAAATTCATTGCGATCAAAGAATTCTTTGCGAAATTCAAAGCTGCCAAATTTATTATGGATAAACTTGAAATAAGAATTTCGCAGTAGACTATTTTTCAAACGTTAATTTTGATTTTTAGTCTATTAACTTTAAATTAGCAAATACAACTCTTTAGTTTAATTCGCTTCAACTGCTGTATCAGCATCTCTGTTGAAAGGACTTTTGTTTTTATTTTGTCTTTTTTTGCATTTGTACTTTTCTGCGATGATTCACGTTATAAATAGCCCATCTTATTTTTGTAAGAAAATGTTATACCTAAAACCTAATACTGACCGTTTAAAAAGTTTTAAAAAGCCGGAGAAAAAACATATCAACTCAGTTGCTTACT
Organism: Stegodyphus mimosarum; assembly: GCA_000611955.2. Lineage (NCBI taxonomy): Eukaryota > Metazoa > Arthropoda > Arachnida > Araneae > Eresidae > Stegodyphus > Stegodyphus mimosarum. The sequence goes on from KK122188.1 coordinate 398,469, forward strand.
TGGTTGTTATTGTTGATTATAGAGAATTCCAAGTGAGATCGGATTAGCTTTCTCTGCGCTTTGGATTACGTTCTATTTAAAGTTTTAATACTTTAAAATATAACTACTATGTGATATTGTGTGTTATTGTACGAATATCTTTGAGGAGAAATTCAGCATTTTGTTTTATTTTTTGTGATAAGAATTTGTGATTTTTAATCGGACTTGTGCATTCAATCTATCCCAAATCCGTACACACGTAACACTTTTTGGTGTCAGGAATGGGGTTTGAATGCCAATAACAAGAGCGATGAAAGAAAATTAAGGCACTTGCTGATAAGTGCACTTGCTGCATTCCAAGAAAAGATGGGAGGTGCCGTCATCTCTGTTAAAACAGAAATGAAAGCTGGCCAAGAATCCGTTAAACAGGAGATGAAAGTAGATCAAGAAAGGAGGGAAGCTGGTCAAGTATCTGTTAAAGAAGAGATGAAAGTTGTTCAGGAATCTGTTAAAGATGAAATGAAGGCTGTTCAAGAGAAGATTGATGCAGATCAAGAGGAAATGAAAAGAGAAATTACCTGCGTAACAGAAAGCAATTTCGAAGCCATGGAAGGCAGAATTGACATAATTGTCGAAAATAAAGTTGGGCACATTGAAGAAAGAGTTTCATCTTTAAAAGAACAAATAAAAGACAGAGTGTTTTCTGTAAAAGAACAAACAGAATAGAGAGTTTCTGCCGTGAAACTACAAATTGATGACAGGTTACTGCGGTCGCCAAAGAAATTGATACCTTGAAGTAATTCTTAGTGACGGCAGTAGCAATTGTGATGATTTTAAATTTTTACCCAAGCCTGCTCGTCCCTCTCCGTAATTATCCACGTGTATGATAGGAAGACCTCTTGGCAAGTGTATAAGACACAATTTTCAATATTGGCGGAAGCGAACGGATGGAATTCCCAAGTTAAAGTCTGTTATCTTGCCGCTTTTCTGTTAGCAGACGCTGCGGATATTCTTCAGACTCTTTCCGAAAACTAGAGGCTAGATTTCGAAGCTTTATCCGGCGCGCTGGAGCTGCGCTATGGGGAGAAATGCTTAAAAAATTACAATAGGCTTAAATTAAAATCCTGTCAACAGAAGCCCACGGAAACACTCCAGGAGCTCGCCACGGATGATGAGAGGCTGTCTCACTTCGCCTTTACGGAGTGCCCGAGCGAAACGAGGGAAATCCTATCCCTGCAGTACTTTACCGATGGCATCCAGGATCACGAAATACAGAATGCTCTACGAATGGCGAATGTGAAGGACTTCAAAAGTGCTCTGGTGTATGCCATGAAATTCGAGGCAGCTCAGCATGCAACTAGTAGAGACAGCCATCCAGTCAGAGATATGAAAGTGCACGAGTCAGTGGATCAACCGATAGCTCATTTAGATGACTTATTGAGACAAGTGAATGGTTTGATACAGAGGAGGAGTGAGAACAAACTGGCTCTAAAGTGCTGGAAATGAAGTAGTGAAGGCCACATACGAGGGAATTGCAGAACAACGCAGGGCGCAGAAAATAAAGCAGGTGATTTTACCAGAAAAGCCGGTGCCTTAAGACGGAAGAGGAGTGAAAAGAAACCAATCCTAAAGTGCTGGAACTGCGGTGTTGAAGGCCACATACGAAGGAACTGCAGCACACCCCAGAGTATGGAAAGTAAAACATCCGATTTAAACAGACAATTAAATGCCATGAGATGGAAAACGAGTGGCAAGAAGCCAAAATGCTGGAAATGCGGATATGAAGATCACGTACGAAGGAACTGCAGAACACCACAAGGGATGGAAAAAACACCGTTTCCCAGCAGGAAACAAATTGACCATATTGCGGAGCGGAGTTTGAACGATAGTGAAAACCTCCGTTTTAAAGTGCTCAAGATTTCTGCAATGAGTGGCAACACTAATGGACTATCCATCAATAGGCATATCGATGGAATTCCTTGCAATATGATCATTGACACAGGAGCTAATGTTGCCATCATTCGAAAAGATTTAGCTCAACAATTTAAGGATAAAATCATTTGGATGCCATCCTGAGTTACCCTTCAGACTGCGTCTAGTGATAAAATCAATATAGATGGAAAGTTAAACGTGAACAACGCGTTTGGAAGTGCCGCCCACGGCATATGCGGCAGATATTACAGATCCTTGCATACTCGGTTTGGACTTTTTAAGGAAATACAATTTTTCCTTAGACTTCAAAAACAACACACTGCTTTCTGCATCAGAGGATATAACTAACCAACATCAGAAGGGATCCTCACCTGGAAACGCCGACGCTTTCTCTAAAAGACTCTGCTCAGAAAGCTGCCAAACTCATACTAGGGTCGAAGAGCAACACAAGTCTACCCGCTATTCTCCATCCCAAATGCTCATCGGTCGTGACTTTCGTCTGCCTTGTGATCTCTTGTTTGGTCGCCCTCCGGATGCGCCTTCATCACCTGAGAAATACAACCAAGATCGGCAAGCCCGGTTTGAAGTGAGGCACAATCTTGCACGAGAGTGAGTCAACTTGCGACGGAAAAGGTGAAGATCCGATACGACACGAGAGCTGCTGGACATCGATTCAACGAAGGAATCAAGGTGTGGTTTTGAAATCCGACTCGACGGAAACGATTCTGTCCGAAACTACAGTTACCTTGGGATGGTCCTTACACTGTCCTAAACAAGCTGAACGACGTCATGGTTCGATCAGTTAATCATCGAACTCTAAAGTCGTTCATTACGACAGGTTAGCTCCTTACTATGGCCATAGTACGTAGTGTATATAATATAAATACTATGAGACCACTGTCCTTTTCTTTGTTTCAAAATTTGTATTTGATTTGATTTGCATTTAGTTTTTGATAGTATTTGATTTGTTTTAAGTTACTTTGCAGTTATTGTTTATGTTGTAATGTAATGTTTGTTATTGCATTGATGCCTTAGTAAGTTTGGCTTCCTGTCTGGGGATTGTACTGCCAGGGACGTGCAGTCCTTGGGAAGGGAGCAGTTATACGAATTTTGTATTTAGTTAGATGTTTTTAATAGAATTAAAATTAAAATTGTTTTATTTCCTACTGCAATGCAGCGCATGACATATTTTAAGGAAAAGCTGCGCCGGAAACGTAAAAATACAAGAGCACGCGCATTTAACATTGAATAAAAGTATATCTCCGTAATTGATATTTAATTTGAATAAATGTAATTGTTACCTGTAACCGTAATTCTACTCTTTTCCTTTCCAGAAACATGGAGAAAGCAGAAATTACCAGAACCTTCTCGTTTAAAAAGCTTTAACAACCGAAGAGAAAGCTCTCAGTTCAGTTGTTTACTTAGTTGTTATTGTTGATTGTAGCGAATTCACGATGAGATCCGATTAGCTTTCTCTGCGCTTTGGATTACGTTCTTCCTAAGGATACCTGCTCGAGCACTGCGCGTTCTCTCTAACATAGACCCGTCAGTGTAGACATGCAACCACTCATTTTGAGGATAGCGAAACCCAATAGTTTTGATTGCAATAGATCTTAATTGTGAATCGCTCATTTCGTTTTTAACAACTCTCTGAATATGATCAAGATTTATATTAAAATTCAAAAAGTCTAAGAGACAATGACGAGGAGGTAAAATTTGATAATCTCGGCTCAACTCCAAAGTATCAGAGTCTCTCTGAGCAGCCTGTATAAAGCCAGTTTGAGTTTTAAGGTTCTCAGAAATTTCCTTATCATAGTTCCTTCAAAAAGGGTTGTTGGGCAAAGCTTCTGGTATAATAGGATCGCTTTTCTCTTAATGCAATCATGAACAGGTTCCAAACCGGTTAAAAGCTGCATTGCAAGAATAGAAGTAGATCTCACTGCCCCAGTAATTATGCGTAAAGCTTGGTTCGAGGATTTGGCGTACATTCTCCGGAGCCGTGACGAGGAACTCTCTACAATGACCAATACTTGGTTGAATGTATAATTTGTAAGTGGTCGTCAATGTCTCTCTATCGCAGCCCCACCTTGAGCCAGCCAAACGTCTTAAAACAAAAAGTCTTCTCACAGCTTTATATTTCAAATGTTCTGCATGTTGCCTCCAATTTAAGCGTGGATCCAGAATGCAACACAAATATTTTGTTGAATCGTTATGTTGAACATCTACACCCTTATATGTCAACTTCGGGATAAAAGTCTATCTGTTTAGAGTGAAAAACTGGCATGTGCTCTTATCCTGATTTATTCTCATACCATTTTTCGACATCAACATTTCAGCCCTTTCAGAACATCATTAAGAGTCTCATTTAAACCATCCTACTTCTTTTTAGAAGCAATACTCCAGATAACCAAATCATCGGCAAAAAAGGTAGAATCCATCTACAGTGCCAGAGTCTTCGGTAAATCCTTAATAAAAACATTAATTAATAATTGGGCTGACGACTGTTCCCTGTGGAAGGCCAGTTTCAGTCTGTTGAAATCTAGAAACGTTACAGCCATATCCAACAGCAAAAAAACGCTGTGATAAGAAATTCTTAATCCATAAAAACTTCCTGCCACCTATTCCCGAGTTCTGTAATTTCTGAATACTACGTAGTCTCCATACTTTACCATAAGCTGATTCAAAGTCTATGAATGTCGCCAGGACAGACAAGCGATTGTCCAAAGAATCCTTAGTTGATTGACTAACATAAGACATCTGTTGGACAGTGGAATGATATTGTCAGAATCCAGCTTGTTTAGAAGACAAGAGATGCTATTCTCCAGAAACCAAGTTAGTTTAGAGACTATCATCTTTTCCACAATCTTCAACAAAAGACTAGTCAATGCAATAAATAGGTAGATAGCTTTTACTATTAGCTGCAGGTTTATTCTTTTTTAAAATAGGGATAATAATGGCTTTTTTCCACATGGTCGGTACATAAGAGTTCCAACTAAGATGGAAAATAGATAGAAGGAACATTTGAGCATTATATCCTAGATATAATGCTCAAATGACTTTGGATAATAAATAAAATAAACTGGATAATCAAATAAACTCTGGATGTATATTATCTGGGCTTGGAGTTTTTCCTATCTTTAGGAAATTAATAGCTCCTTCTAATTTCTGAAATATCAAAATCTCTATTGAAAATCTTTTATCCAAATTCCAGAATCTCATGGGAGTCCTTGATTAATTTCTTCATCATATCATTCATCGCTGAATCATATCATTCATCACTGAATATCTGCAAAGTATGGAATTTTCAAGCCCGTGTAAACGTTATTAATGTTACTGGTGGTTGCTCATTTCAAAAGAGTTTTCCAAAAACGTGCAGTTATATTAAAACGCAGATTCAAATTATTTTAACGCAGAAAAAAAAGCCAAGAGATAAAGAATGGTTAAAAGGATTAATACAAATTTTAAAAAAAGATGCTTTTAAGCATACTAAGCAAATTACCATACTAAGAAAATTAACAATATTGCTCTTGCTTTGTTTTAAGGTGCACGAAAATTGCCAGTCAGTGGTAAAGTTATTTAAGAAACTTCAAATGCAGTGTTTTACTGTAAACAGCATTAAAAAAATTCATTAAATTTTAAATTTTTTAAAGCTGTTAAAAAGCTTTAAGAAATTTTGATCCCGTATAAAAGTATTTCGGAAACATTTGTCATCATAGCGGATTTACGAATAAAAGTGCCATTATCATTTAGCTGACAAACTGATTATAGTAACTGTAATCGTTAATAAAGCATTATAGTTTAAATCTATATATAACTTTTATGAAAGAAGTCCTTATTCTTTAGCAAACACGCATTACATCACTGACATTTTAAAGCTCTACGGCGCTTAATACGAAAAAAAAATAAAACAAAGAATAATGTGACGTTGAGTGCCAATCCTTCAGAAAAAGGAGAACCATGACAATAATTAATAATTCTTTATGATAGAAAAAGTTTAAAAATGAATGGTACGTAATTGTGGAAGTGTATAACACTAGGAATGGCAAGTAAATGACAAAATGTGGATATCGGATCCTTTAAACATCAGTATCAGCTGCATATATACACTGAAGTGCCACTGAATTAGGGATAGACGGGGTTATGCAAATTTTGTAACGTTACGCTGCATTTATGCTTATGTAAGAGCGTTGTGGTAACTGCATATACAGCTAGTACCCATGATCGTTGTTAATCAGTCGTTTCAATTGTCAGTATGGGTAGAACTTTCGATTTAGATAGCTTCGATCGCGAACAGATAGTAGGCGATCGATGCATTGGCCATACAATTTCCGAAATCGTCAGAATATAGGATTTTTAAGGTCGACAGTGTCAAGTGTACACTGAGAATATACGGGAGGTGGGAAAACGAACTAGCGATTGGGCAAATTGCAAAAAGCAATTAGCTTTGAACGAGCACGTGTGAGACGGGTTAGCCGTATTGTACATATTCAAAGAAGCCAAACATTATCTCATGTTACCGCCCAGCTGAAACAGAGCGCCTGTCATACAGCCAGTAAACGGATCGTACAACGATCGCTTCACCGTATGGGCTTCAGGAGCCGTAGATCCAAGAGAGTATCATTGCTGCATTCTTGCCATCGAGCTGTACTTCTTGCCTGAGCAAGAGAATACAGAGTGTAAAGTGGGTAGCATGGAGTGATGAATATGGATTCCAATTAATTAATAAATGACGGGAGGCTGAGAATATGGCGTCACGCTCATGAAACCATGAATCTTGTATGCCAGGTTGGACCTGTATAAGGCCAAGACGGCTCAGTCATGGTCTGCGGTGTTTTCTCTTGACAGTGTTTGGGATTTTTGGTACTTACACAAAGCTCCCTATGAGCCCACTATGATTCAGTACGTAGAGTTGCTGGGCGATCATCACCATTCACATCTGTTGTCCTGTGATTTACGTGGAAATGGAGTAATCCAGCAAGATAACTCCAACTCTCACAGGTCCCGGTTGGCTACTGCCTGGTTGGATGAGTATTCCTCTGAACGTCTGTCTCATAAATTGATCCTGACTTAGTCCTAGAAGTTCTGATTTAAATTCTACTGAGCACCTTTCGGATATGTTGGAGAAAGGCGAGAAACCACATCACACAACACTAGAGACCCTTCCTAAATTGTGGACAGCTCTATCCGATAGTTGGCAAACCCTTCTCATAAAAATTTCTCATTTGCTTCCGCAAACTTATTCAATTTATGACTCGCCGTGCGGTAGCCATTATCAAAGCCAGAGGAGTCCCAACTCGTTATTGACTAGATCCTTAATCAACTGGCACTTTAGTGTTTAATAACTACAGTCATAATTTTTTAGTTAGATGAAAATATAGGCTTACCTGATTAGGGAAATTATTTGGCAAATATGGGTAAATAGGCGAATGATGAATGGAGCAGCGTGGGTAAAAACACGTTAAAGGAATGTTAAGAGATAAGTGATATTAAAACACTTCAACTGACCAAACATTTGTCTCTGAGAGAAGTTTCTTGTAAGATATATATATTTTCTTGATTACAGTAGAGAAATTCCCTTTTTCTTTGTACTTTGTATTATATATGTTGCTTCACCAGCGGTCGACTGGTTAAGAACGCTAAATAATGTCCAACTTACCTAAGTGATTCAGCTATTAGCTATTCAGGTCGCTGAATACAGCCATCTCGCGGGATGGCTATATGGTTGGCTTCCTGTTTTTCCTTCTCGTTACGAGAATATGAGGTAGTTTCCCTTAGAAAGCCTTCCACAAAAGCATACGTTCCCTTAACTATAGATAGCCCTCGTGTGTTTCGCCATATTTAAAATAATATAACGTAATCTAACCTTGCGTAAGTTGCCTCAGCGGTCAGAGGAACTGCAAGATGCAAGCGTATAAAAATATTTATGACATTAGGAAAAATGTTGTTGAACATGTATTTATGGTTTGGCTTATTTGGTGGTTAATTTTGAATTGCTTAAAGATTAAAATATAAATCAAGAGATTTTCGTCCAGACAATAATGAAAAGATGGGTTAAAAATTATTTATGAACGAACTTCAAATAGGATGAAAGATGATCTTAAGCTGAAATGACTTTGAGAAAGATGTTCTCAGAATACATGCTAATGCTTCAACTTATAAAGAACAAAAAACTTCGTGCTGGATGAAAAAGATGAAAACATTTCAGATGTTCTCGTCAATGAAACTTTAATTGTACTTAAATTGGTTAAACAATTATGTCACAATCTAGAAAATGATAAAAGGATTGGTTTTATTTCTGGTGTTCAAACGTTTTACCAAGGAATTAAAAAAAGGCAAAATTAAGAAGGTAAATAATAAACAAGCAATGCTTCTGAACCTACTAAATAAAATTTACGTAAGGTTTTTGTAATCCTTTTTAACTTGACTCATGATGGTAATTGTTTGTATTTTAAAATGTTATTTCCTTATGTTTCTCTTCCTTATGTTTTCTTTTCGTTATGTGTCCTTTCAATATGTTTTTTATGTTTTATTTCAATATGTTTCTTTCCTTATGTTTCCTTTCCAACAGGCATAAAGAATACTAATAAACACGCGCTGATATTTTCGACGTATATGACATATAACTACATGATTATTTTCAGTACATATACGCATAATTACAGTCATTTATATTTATAGCATTTGGAATAAGATATTAATAACTAATTCTTTGAAATAAGATATTAATATTATTAAAATCTGTGAGTGTCTGTCTGTCTGTTGTTAACGTCATCTCTTTCGAAACGCAGGGAGAAGAGTGTCGAGAAAGCTACTCCCCGGATTCCAAAAATTTGGGGAAGCCATTTCGATTCTCATCTACGCATTCAGACATTCTCATCTACCCATTCAGCCAGCATGTACCATTCTCATCTACGCATATCAGCCAAGATACTAATTCGCTTGTTTGTTTTAGAACGCGCGAAGATGTATTTTAAATAGCTATTTACTTTTAATTGGAGATGCCAAATAGGTTTGACAGTGACCATGATAGTGACTGCGCAGTAAACTATGCTTCAATTTAAAATTATTCAGAATTTCATTTGTATGAATGAAGAAACTTATTCAACCGACAGGTGTTTACTGTCAGGGCTGAATTTTGTTTTTGCCAACAGCGTGTCGAGGACGATGGAGAACAAAATGTGTTTGTAATGTAAATTGATCACCCATACTAGAGCACTGTGGAACTTGACCTCGAGATAACGTCAATGTGTTGCGACGCAATCGCGAAAGTTTCTAGAGTTACCGAGACTGTTAGATTGAAAGATTCAAACAGGCAAATTATTATTTTTAATCCGCTAGTTAAGAAATTGAGTTACGGTGATTTAACTAGTTTATTATATGGTTGCAATATCTGATGCAGAACCTTTTATTCCAGTGATTTCGTAATGCATCACAGATTCTACACTTTTGTCGTTATTATCTGCTGTCATTTGATGTTACGCATTATATGTTCATGTTATTCAATTGAATTTTTTAAAAAAAATTTTTCTTTGTTCAATGGAATGTAAGGAACATAAAAGTACCATACCTTATGCGCAAAAATCACGGAGAAGTTAAAGAAGAAATTTGCCGTCTTCGATTAGTTTTTAATGCACATCTTTGACCAAAAATTAAACTTTCTTTAAAATCTCAAAATAAATAAGTAAATAAAATAAAGGAAGATAAAACAAAATAAAATTAAATAAAAAAAAATCTGAAAGGGCTCAGATTTAAACTGTCGCCCAAAAGCTCCTCCAGAATAGAAATTACACATTTACGTAACTACAAGTAACTGTTGCATTTGACCATTATCTCGGAGCTTGAAAATATGCTTTCTTTTGTCTGCTTTTCTAATTCGTGCACAATATATCATTTTTTGGTTAGTGGAGAATATAAAAGAGCTTCATTTATCCGGAGTTGAACTATCCAGATCTTCAATTATCCGATTCGGTTCTTCTTCATTTAGGGCCGTTTAAAATTAACTTTGATGTTAACTAATTTGCTCATTTTTAACGTTTTGTCAGTTTAAATTATGGAAAAGATAGAACAATATAGTTCGTATATGTTTAAGGGGTATAATGTAAATTATTACATTTCGATGAGTATATATGACCTCCAGAGTGGTATAGAATAAAAAATAATTTATTATAAGCAAATAAGCATATCATATAAGTTAATCTACTTTACCTCAATGGCACGTCATCACCTATCAATAATAAACCATCATATGCCATATAAAGATATTAAACTAATAAATACAAATAAAATTCCTTACGCATTGTTTTTAGACCTGACATTTGTTTGCTACATCTGCCATTGCTGATAATGATAAATACTTCTTACATCAATCATTGCTAATCATGATAAACGCTTCTATTTTTAAAAATCCCCTAAACGTCGAAGTGATGTTATATCTATTGACGAGATTGCATATTTGGCTTGTTAAATATTTATATACATATAATTTCACTTTATTCTTGCATTTTACTTGAATTAGAAATGACTGATATGTTTACAAAAGTAAAAGTTAATATTTTCATTACTCATTTTCAAGAAAATAAGGTGTGTTTTTCCTGTTCTTTAAAGGAAATAAAAGTATTTGATTCTTTATTATTTATTTGTAATAAAACAGGATAAACAGAAATGCAAAATTCCAATATTTCCTATTGTTGCTTCTATTGTTACTAATATCATTTTTACGAATCAGAACAAGTCCACGAATTATTATCGTGGCAAAAAGTGCTAGGCTGCTTCTGTCATTGGCCAGAAGCCTTGAACACCATGCAGGGGTGACAGTCCGACCTTGCTCAGTTTTATCCCAGTTTTGAAGGAAAAGGACTTTCGACTGGCCGCATATTTTGAGTGCCCCCATGCCGCACAACCATTATTTACAAACATTCGTAACTTCTCCGGCATTCGAACCCGTGACCTTCGGTACTGCAGTCAGCGTCGCTAATCACTTTCCCGCCTGGGTGGCACATTTGCCTATTCCTGCTTAAACAAGACAATCCAAGTCTCAGCTTTGTTTTAAATATCTGGCTGTATTAAGTTTCAGCTGTTCGGATAATTGGCATTGGATTATATTTCAGTTCAGATATTCGTTGCTGCTGTGTTTGGGCTTATCTCATTTGTCTGACAGTAGCATCAGAAGAATAAGACCACGAAATTCATCCTCGCAAGAGGAGCAAGATCACGTCTGTCTTTGGCAAAAGCCTTGAGCACCATACAAGTGACAGTACGACTTCGCTCTGTTCCACGCCCAATTTTGTTGGATTACGGGTCCGATGGTCTCCTACCCCTCTTCCTTTACTTCTAACCTCTCGAGAGGACCTTCAACTCGTCATGTATTTAGAATGCTCCCGTACTCAAAGACACTACACTACACATTTAAAACATCCATATCTTCTCCGACATACACTACACATTCGGTGCGGCAGTAGGCTGTTGTAATCATTACACCGTCTGAGCGGCCCTTAGCTTTTTTATTAGTGTTGTAGAGACGTTAGATATTTTTTGAAAGCAGAAGATGTGAAAAATGAGCAATGTCCTCGCTAGAACTCGAACCACGGACCTCTCGAATACACGACGAGTTTGCTGACCATTACATCACGAAGGCATGCTAAGAAGGCGGGAGAAATACCTTATATACTTCCCCTTTTAAAAGGCGACTGCGGATTAGGGGACCCAATCGCCAAATCCTGGTGTGAAGAATCATCATACATCACCTTTTTTAGTTCGGACGGCATTGTAAAGACATTAGGTATTTTTTTCGAAAGCAGGACAGATGAAAATTGAGAAATGCCTTCGCCGGGATTCGAACCACGGATCTCTCGAATACACGCGAGTGTGCTGAGTGGTACACCACGAAAACATGCTAAGAAGGCGGGAAAAATCCCTTATAGCGTTCACATTTTTTAGTGCTACCGAATATGGGGTTTCATGACTGATATGCTAATTCACCTCAGCAGAGGGTTATCCTATTAACAGGGTAAAAGTCTTAATAAAGTATTACTAAAGAATAAAAACATCCTTCAAGGAGGTGTAAAATATATTCGGCGTCAAATATAAAACGCGTAACAAGCCAATGCCAATGAGGAAATGTTACGGAGTACCTATGGTTCGAAACCATGTACCTCCACATCG
>KK122188.1:413574-437167 GCA_000611955.2 Stegodyphus mimosarum
GAAGAGCAAAACAATTAAAGATTGTTTACGCAATGAAGATTTTCTAAAACTTTTTTTGCACACTTTTTTCAAAGCATCAAGTTTATACCCAACGCAAATTCGGACATCAGAAATAGTTTAAAATAATAGCACTTTACTGCGTTAAATATATTGTAGAGTCATTAGATTATTTTGAAGCAGGAGATGTGAAAAATGTGCGCTGCCCTCGCCGGAGCTCGAACATGGCTCTCTCGAATACGTTCTGAGTGTGCTACCGTTACACAACGAAAGCATGCTGGAAGGAAGGAGAAAATACCTCATATACTCCCCCTTTTAAAGGGCGACTGGGAATGAGGCTGTAATGGCCTTATTTTCTTCTTATTTTATTTTAACCAATTATTTTTAGTCTTTCCTTTGCCTTCTGATTTCAGTTTCCTGCCGAAACGTACATTTTAATGACGTAATATGCAAAATTTAAATGTGTTAGAAAGCTGCGTTTCAAGAGCTCGTGAAGAGTAGTAGCGGAGTTAGCTCCGAGTTTATGCTACGTGTTTGAAATAAGCTCTCTAGTTAGTGTTAGACACTTTTCCGATTACACTGATATTCTAGGCTCGACTTTGCTATGTGCAGCCGATTTAACGGTTTAGATAAGCTAACAGTATCTATTCTTCAAAGACATAGCGAGAGTTCACTACTTCGTCCTCTATATAGGGTTCACAATTTAAGCTTTAAAAAAAGACAGGGAGTCTATAAGGGGACCCAAATGCCAAATCCTGGTGGTGACGAATTATTGTCCGCCACCTCTTAATACGGGTACTATTTGTAGAGTCATTAGGTTATTTTGAAGCAGGAGATGTGAAAAATGTACGATGCCCTCGCAGGTCCTCGAACATAGACCTCTCGAATTCGCGCCGAGTGTGCTACCGTTACACCGCAAAGGCATGCCGGATAGAGGAAGAAAATACCTTAAAATATGTAATAAAGAATCTAGATATTAGTAAATATCACGTCAAATTTGACAGTGACTTATATAAAAGGTCAAAAATAATATTAAAATATTTAATTAGTCTATCCTTGGTTTTTCAAAGAACAAAGCCATATCGGCTAAAAGTGTGCTAGTATTCAAAAATGGTGTTTTTTGCTAATAAAATTTAATACAGTTAAAGGAACGTATTAGTTTTTATCTGCTTTGAAGTCTAAAAATTGTAATGTCGTCGGTAGGAGAAAACAAATGCAGTACTTACAGTCCAGTCACATTAATGTGACCACCACCTACTTTCCATGTCAGAGTTAAATAACCAATCACAGAAGGCAGGTGGCAGCACAGTGCAGTTGAGCGTATATAAAGGGTGTGTGAGGGCTTCGGAAAACATTTCAATCGTTGGCGTAATGCAGAAACGAAGCGATTTATCCGACTTCCAAAACGGCATGATCATTGGCTTTCGGGCCAAGGGTGGAAGCATTTCCGAAACGGCTGAGTTTGTGAACTGTTCGCGTGCCGCCGTGGTAAAAGTGTACCGTGCATGGCAAAATGGGACTGTCCAAAATCAGCGACGTGGCAAATGTGGTGCACCACGGGCCATAGATGACAGAGGCGAACGACGGTTGCGGAGATGCGTTCGGGCAGATAGACGGGCTACCGTTGAGCAACTGACCACCAAAATGAACCAAGGGGCTACCAAAAGTGTCTCCCAAAGTACTATTCAGCGAACATTGCTGCGTCTGGGCCTCCGAAGCAGACGCCTGGTTCGTGCACCTATGCTGACTGCTGTTCATCGACGGCGAAGGCTAGAATTTGCACGCCAGTACAGCAGCTGGACGTCCACTGAGTGGCGACAGGTTGCGTTTTCGGATGAATCGCGTTTTATGCTCCATCGGACAGATGGACGTTGGCGTATAAGGCGTGAAACCTCTGAAAGGAACCACCCTGCAACCATTGCCGGAACGGTCCAAGCTGGAGGCGGGAGCATTATGGTCTGGGGAATGTTTTCCTGGCATTCTCTAGGTTCACTGATCATTGTGGAAGGCACAATGGATCAATACAAGTACGCATCTGTCCTTGCGGACCATGTTCACCCCTACATGCGCATTGTTTTTCCTCAGGATGATGGCATCTTCCAGCAGGACAATGCGAGGTGCCATACAGCTGCCAGTGTACGTGCGTGGTTCGAAGAGCACCAGGATGAGTTTACCGTCCTCCCCTGGCCAGCAAACTCACCTGACTTAAACCCAATCGAGCATCTGTGGGACCATCTCGATCGAGTTGTTCGCGCCATGGATCCTCAACCGCGTAATCTAGCGCAGCTGGCCACGGCATTAGAGTCGGCATGGCTCAACATCCCACAGAACACCTTCAGGGACCTATGTGACTCTCTTCCTGCACGTCTCGCAGCAGTCCGCTCTGCGAAAGGTGGTTATTCTGGTTTTTGACAGATGGTCACATTAATGTGACTGGACTGTGTATAACCTATATATTAGAAGTGGAAAAATCCTAAAAAATAACCGTATGTCAATTAAATGTAAGAAAGAAGGAAAAGAAATTAAAATAAACATACGATTCAAAAATGTGAAAACGTAAAAAAATAAATGAAAACTTACTTCATATGTCTTAAAATGAGAAAAATATCGGTCTGATTTTTTAAAAAATGAAAGACGGAGCTACAAGATAAACTTTTAGCTTTCTTACTGAGAACAAGGGAGGCGGGAATGGAATGTGTTTGCCATCAATGGCTAAAATTGCTGCACAAAAGTGAAAAAACAACCTAAGATTGGTTACCTTTACATTGTACTTCTATTGCGTAAATGTAGCTAAGGTTTTGTATTAAAAGGTATTTGCTAGAAAATTAACATAAAATAGTAGAATGGTCAGTACTGCGAAACAAAGAACTTAAAGGCTGTGGTGAAAAACAGGAATGCTTTAAAATTTGAAAGTTATTCGAGGAAACCGTACAAGATGGCTACAAAACAAAAATTAAAATAATCTGGCAAAAAGTTACTGAAATCGAAAATAATAGGATAAAAGTTAAAAATCTTCACGTATATCGCCGTCTATGAAAAGAATGTCCTTTTTAGCAATAGTAAAAAACCAGAATTATTACTACAGAAATTATGCTTTTTATGAATAAAAAGAATTAACTACATTATTTACAAATCTTAAGTTAAAATTAGAATTTCTAGTTAAAACTGTATTTTATTCTTTTTATTCACGAATTATATATACTGGATATTTTTATCATTTTTGAATTAAACATTTTTCAAAAGTCTTAAGATTTCATAACAATTTTCATTAAATCCTTTAATATTTCATTACTTTTTACTAAAAACTAACTAATGAGTTATTAATTAACTGTTTAATGGGCTTACTTTAGTAACTAACTATTAATGAGGCCATTTCCTTCATAATTTTCTCACTGGCCTTGTTTGAGCATAGATATATTTCTGGTTTAAGAAGAAACGAAAATATTTTTAAGATAAAAAAGTTTTTCAACAGCCTTTTTCTAGCTATAATAGTTTTAATTCTATTACAAAAAGTTTTTAGTATTGTTTAGAATTTTATGCATGTGTAAATAATTTTATTAAAGTTATATGTAAAATTGCAGTATCTGATGTATAATGTAATCGGAAATCCCTTAAAAAATGCAAGTATTCGTCGGGGAAATAATGTTACAGGGGCAAGTCTATTTAGCATTGAGATATATGGCTCGCAGCGAGATAGCGGCAAGCTATTATTTAAGCTATTATTTATTTTATAAAATATAAAAAGTAACAGGCAACCTCTAATTAACTTTTCACAATTTCAAGATCTTCTCCTTAGACCAGTACTTTCCAGAACACTCTAGCATGTTATGTAACCGTTACTATAAATAGCTCTCGCGCCATTTTTCGTCAGACTGCTCACTACCATTGCTTGCTATACAAACGCTTTGCTCTATCTCTTCGTTTTTCCTTTGTTAAAAACGTTTATGACGTCGAGTTCTAAATTTAATAGTATTACTTTTTAAATTATTATTGAATATGTGATCTTAGTCTAAAGAAAATGATCAGCCATGTTAATTGAATAAAGATGTGGAGTTTTTAAAGTGAAATTCTTTTGTCTTCAGTCCTGCTGTCTTCCACTCGCAACGACAACATCCGGACTCTTGACTGCAAATATCACATACATAATTGTAGAATTATCAACAATTTTAAAGGTTTAAGTTTCACTAGGCCTAATCTGGCGGTTGTTTGTTTACACTTCAAATTCTTAGAAGTATAGCATAGTGAATTAAGTCAGTTGATGCATCAGCTTCAGTGTCTTTTTACTCAATGGGATCAAAAATTAAAATTTTTGTTTTGAGTTTTTATGTTTTTTTGTCGTGCCACAAAGTGAGAACTTATTTCTCATGAAATTCGAGGAAATAAGTTCAAATGAAGTGCAGCAAAAAGTGTAATTTAATAGATTTTATAAAGAACTCATGTAGTGTTCACATCTCACTTTTCTATTTTTCTTTAATTTAAAATTTTCCCAAGATTTTTTATTTTAAAATTTTTTCTACTTGTGACAATTGGTACAGTAATTTAGGGCACTTTTTACACTTTTGCGATTTTCTACACCAATTATTTGTTGGAGAGGAGACTTTGTCATTGAGAATAATTTATTTCAATGTGCGTTGATCCTGGATTTGAATTTGCTTTGTTTAGAACTCTTGTGGCCTTGCTCTAACATATAATTCAGTGTTTATCAAGTAGTCTCCAGTCCTGCTTTGTAAGCAGTAAGTTAGATTTGTTCAGTGTAATTTAATAATATTTCATTTTTCTTTCACTAAGCACCGCAAACCTCTATGAGAATAATAAGTTTTTATATGCTCAGATTTCTTTCAGTTCTTTAATTTCCAGAATTGAGCAATAAACAGCGAAAGTCTGCTTAGTTTATTGAATCTTATTTTACCTAATCTTAGTTTATTATTTATTTTTCTAATAAGTTTGCTTAGTTTATTGAATCGTGTACTAAAAATTCTTTGACTGTTATTACGGTAATTATGCATTAAGTCTACACTAAAAATAGAAAAATAAATTAACAATAGGTAAAATAAAATAAAATAAGATATAAACAAAATTATTCCAAATACCTAGCGATGCTTATGACAGTATATACTCATTAATATGGCTAGCTTGAAATTTATTTTTAGATGTCTTTAAAAATTTTGACATTTAAGTTTGTTTCCTTGCTAAATTTAGGTTGCTAGAGGGAAATAATCAGAAGAAATTTACAATTTTTAGTTTCTGTAAAATAATATCAGCTTATCATCTTTTTACAGTAAATGGGAATTTAAGAATATTCCCTGTTATATGTAAATGCACTGAAAGCACTGGAAAGGACCTTCAGAAAACAAGTATTTAAATCTGGTATATCATCTGAGTCTTTGCATAAAAAATGAATGACATTAGAAATCATTTATCTCAACCGGTTCCTTCATTGTGTTCACGTGAACACTTCCTGAAAGAACAGTTCTGCTAATGCTTTACGGTAACACTGAATTATTTGATAACACAATAAGGATAAACCTTTCTTTCTGTGAATACACCTAACAATTTTGGAATATACATGTATAAAATTCTCAGAAAGGAACTTGCCGATTTACTTCCAAAGGTAAGAGTTCTACTTCACTGCTGGTTCTAAAGTTCTAATCTTTTACTTCAAAATATTTCTAGTTTGGATCAGTTATAAAATAATATACGAATTTGTTAATTTTTATAATTTTACCTAATAACTCAATTTGTTTCATATACTGCTGGAGTGAAACTAATTTTTAAATGAATTTTTTTTTCAGTAAACGAAAATGCATTATTTTCTGTCGTTGTACAGTATGTTCATTTTAAAACAGGAGCATACAGGGATTTTATTACTTTACTTAACCAGTTACTGTGACTTAAACATTTCAGTCACTTCTTCTTTCTGTTTCCACGCCAGAATGGAAAATATGCAGGTTATCATTAATTAAGGAAAAGTTACAAAAATGACGATTACTCAAAAATTTATACGTAGAATTTAATGAAACTGACCCACAATATGCAACACATAGTAAGGTATGAAATAACATGAAATGAAATTACCAGAAAATTATGGTGTTATAGTAATTCGCGTGTGTATAAAATGAAGACATCGGATGTGTCAGTTTAATATAGGAAAATTACATTCAATATGGAATATAATCTCACTTAGAAGCAATACAAAACATGCAGCAATGTGTGATGCTGTCAGTTATGCAGTCTATCAGTTCTGTAGGAAGTGAGAGCTGTAGCTCTTGCAAAGCAGTTGCAAGGGTGGCAAAGGTCTGAAGTGGATAACTGAGAGAAGCTACGCGTTTCCCTAAATAATTTGAAACATGATCGATAGGATTCAGGTCCGGTGATCGAGCTGGCCACTTCATGCGCTGAATTAATTGCTGCTGAAAATAATCATCCACGATGCAAGCCCTGTGCGGTCTAGCGTTGTCGCCCTGTAGCAGGGAATTATAACCAATTGGCCCGGCATAAGGGCACAGATAAGCATCAAGTATGTCATCTCTAGGCCTAAGCATTCGTGGTTCCACATGGAAAGACATGGAGGTATGTGCGTCCACCCAAAGACATACCACCCCAAACACAGACACTACTTCCGCCGTATGTATCTTTTCCACGGACGTTTGATGGATGATAACGGATTCCAAGTTCTCTCCAAATCAAATAACGCCTGCTATCGCTTTGGAGGCTAAACCTGGACTCATTCGTAAAGATAATATCCCTCCATTGCACCTCAAATGTTCCCTTCTATGAGGTGACGTGACGGCATTCAAATAGCTGGCGCCTCGGGTACTGATCTCCTTCGCGATGCCTTCTACACACGGTTGACGTTGGCACCAACCTTGTAGTGGCTGCAGCAAGGGAGGATCTGAGGTGAGGTTGTATTCCTTCATGAGCATAACAACAAATATCGGTCATGAGCGCTTGTCGAAGCGGTTGGCCATCCTTAGCTGAACCTCCTGGATGCCAAATCTGTGGTTAGAAATTATTACCAAAGTCTATGAACCACAGAAGGCCTGACATTTAGTTATCTGGCACATCTGTCTGACTCTGTCCTCCCTTTAGTCTCCCAATAGCTCGCAGTTCTTTAGGCAAATGATGCCTGGAGGGCATTGCTACAAATTGGTTAATCCGTAGTTCTTCCTTCAGTATCAGAGCGAAATTTGTAGGCTTGCTCTGAAACTTTCGCAATTTCATGCTCCTCGCAGGTAATGTATTTCGATTGCAGCGCAACTAATTTGCATACTACCGTTTTACTGAGCAGTCCTTTTTTGATAATATATTCAAATTTCATACGGATTGGCTTAGTTTTGAACGAGTTACCGCTGTTTTTGTGATTTTATCTTAATTTTTGGAAACATGTGTAATTTGCGAGTATTTAAAATGAGTTTTTAGATTGTAAGACAGAGAGCGGTTTGCCCCTCCAGGCCACAGTGCTAAGTTGGTGCTAGCTCAGATAAGATTTGTTATCTTCTGCCTTGCGTTATAATTGCCGATATTTTAATATCTACGCCGGTTAGATTTAAAAACCAACTTCTCGTTAAACTGAATTGTGTAGTCTTTGACTACTCTTAAGGTTGATCTTACTGTTATTTTAAATTATATCGCCACAAATGATTAGCGGAATTGTAAACACGAGTTGTGCGTTTATGTTCAGGATCTGATTTAATAAAAAGTTGTATCTAAACCTTCTCAACTCGCTGTAGTAAACTTCAAGATAATTCGCTGTCAGTCCATCTAAAGTTTGGTTACAGTTTATCATAGCTAAAAAGACTAAACTTTACACAGGTATGCAGCAAAATCATTATTTCGGTCTTGTATTTCTATTACTTCTCTTTATGCATCAGTTCTATTCATTATAACAGTTGTCATTGAGATTTTATACTCACCCCTATTTTGTCTCTTTACTCTCTCCCTCCCCCCCAAAAAAAACAACTGCAACGATCGATGGTATTGAGGAATGAAGTCAAATAATAGAAATACAGGACTCATAAAAGGATTTTGTTTCGCGCCTTTTTTTAAAATGAATGCACTGTATAACTATAAGATGATGATTACAATCACTTTCAATCCCTTTTAATTTCTCGACAGAAAAACCGCAGGAAAAAAAGCTGAAAGAATAGTCCCTACGTATTTATTTTCGAGTAAATACTGAAAGTATGGCTAATCATTGTAATACTTTTCCGAGTTTCTATTCTTTTGATACTGATAATTTCTAATGCATTTTTAATCTCTTTAGAGTCAAAGCGAAATCAAACAATACTAAGTAAATCACTGAGCTAGCGTGGAATGAGGAAGCGCATAACAATAATATTAAAAAAAATTTTTTTAAAAAAACGAGCATGACAATTAAATAACAATTAATGATAAAATCGTTTATAGATTGTTACTTAATAATAGTGATAATACATTAATAATAATATTTTCTTATTGAGGTTATCTGTTACTATTCAAGTCAGCATCAGTATTTAAACACAGAACCCAAACAAAAGGCATAAAAATTTGTTAAATAAATTTTTGGCAAGATGGAGCAAAATAATAGCAAATATTGCAATTTTTCGTAGATCTGAAGATTTATACTTGCCTCATCAACATCTCATTAAGCGGAAATTCAGAAAATGGAAACGGTATTAATATTAGCTCCTATTTCTTAGTAATAAATAGTCTTTTAAATATGTTGCAATAAAATGTAGAATAAATATATGAACACATTTTAAATTATCTGTTCCGATTCAAAAGTTCAAAGCTTATCTGTTTGCTGTTGCCTCTAAATTTACGAAGCTATTATCTTTTGTTGAAACTCAGATGAATACTGCTTCTCTTGAGTAAGGAACTAACCCCTGCCAAGGAAATGGACTATTGACTGCCTGCTAAGAATAAATTTCAGAACGATCATCTAAAGGAATAAAAAATTTTAATTAAACTTTTTTTAGAATAAATCTTCAGAAACCATTGTAGTAGTAACCCAAGTATTGCTATTACTTAGAAAATTTTAATTAGTTTTCAAAAATTAAATAGAAAGTTTCAGAATAGTAGATAAAATTCCCAGCAAAAATATTTTATTCTAACTCATGCAAACAAAAGATACTAAATGTGAAACATATGCAATCAAAAGATACTAAATGTGAAACTTATGCAATCAAAAGATACTAAATGTGAAACTTATGCAATCAAAAGATACTAAATGTGAAGCTTATGTAGTCAAAAGATACTAATACTCAATGTGAAGCTTATGCAATCAAAAGATACTAAATGTGAAGCTTATGCAATCAAAAGATACTAAATTTGAAGATACTAAAAGAAGCACTGGAATTATTTATTAACTATTTTTACTAGATTTTGTTAAAATAATGAATACTTAAAAAATATAAGATCTGCAGCTAACAAATGTTTTAACTTTCTTCGCTCCTGTTGGAGGATATCCATTTGCCAAAGATATTTGTTACTTATTCCCTTATTTTATTCAAAATTTTTTGCCACCCCTATAAGTAGTCTAGTCACGGCTTATGAAAGGAAAAGGTGTAACACCGTTTTATTTAAAGTTGTTAAATTAGGAAGCATTTGTTTTCTTGGAGAATTTTCATTTAAGTGGGAAAAAGAAAGCGAAGCATTAAAACTTATTAAGTGCTTCTGTGGCCTTCAATACTTATTTTCCCTGCGAAGCGCCTCATAATTACTTTTTTCTATAACATTCACAAAATTCAAAACAATTAGCATTATATCGCAAACACATTCCGAATTTCATATTTCAAGGTTCATCACCGTTAAATTTTTCAAAATGGGATCTCTGAAATTATATTCATTTAGAAAACTGACTGCAGACGGCAAAAATTTTATTTTCCAATGTCTTGTATTTTTTTCTGGAACTTTATTGCATGAGCTCATTATAGAAAACTCACTTCCGTCAATTGCTCTGTACGTTTCCTGAAGATAAGAGTTAGCACGCAATGATTTGAAACTGAACCTTATTAACTCAAGTTTAGATTTATTTTTGATTTTGGTAAAATGAAAAAAGCTGGTATGTACACCACATGACTTCCTTGTACGGAATATTAAATTATGCGCAATTTTTCCTGCACTTTAAACTTATTTCCTCGAATTTCATAAGAGATATATTTCCCATTCAATTCTCACTCCGCTGAATGGCAAAAATAGATAAAACTCAAAATATTTTGATTCAAAATTGAAAGTTCTAGAAAAACATAAAACACCAAATATAGTTAAAACAATTAAAAAAATTTACAATTAAAATTGCAGTTTCCGCGAAAAAACAAGCAATACGGCCAGCAGGCAAGAAGGCAGATTTTTTCAGTGCACAGAACTGAAAGTTTTCTTTTGGTCTCACTCGGCGAAAAGACACTGAAGGTGCAGAAAGAATTAATTCTCTATTTTGCTAAGTGTCAAATGTAAACAAATATTGCTGCTATGGAAAACAAATAGGCTTAGCCCCACTTAAACAGCTTTTAAATTGTTGATAATTCTACATATATTGCATGCAGATTAACTAGAGGCATAAAAACTTAATCGAAGATAAGAACAACATAATTCAATAATTTTTAAAGCAAAAAATGCACAATTTACCAACATATAAGAATAAAAAAGCTGAGCTCACTAATCCGAGTAACAGAGTGTGTATATATATTTGTAAACTTTTGGTGCAGCCGATTGCAACCAGAAAGGGAGGTGCACACATGTTTTAGCAGTCCTATATACAAAATTTCAACATTCTGAGGCTACTCTTTTTTGAGTTAACTGTAACGTACGTATGCATCTGGCATAACTGCACGTACATACGTGCGTACGTACAGACGCTAAGTAAAAATCTCTTCTGAATCCATTTTAAATCAGTTTTATATTTCGTTTTGGGAAAATTTCGTTAATTCGTTTTAGGAGTCCTTTATATTGTCCGTACGTATAGATGTCATGGAAAAACATCGTTAAACTGCGGTCAAAATGGGTATTTTCTTTGGAACATGGTACCCGGAATTTTTCGTTATAAAATACTTCCTTTACTTTACAAGAAAGTAAAAAGGAAAATTGTGTAATGTACTATATACATATATATATATAGTACATTTGTCAGGAGTGCGTGTTCGGTGCATATTCTTGGCGAACATCTTCGTGAACTCCTTAAGTCCTGATCTGGAACAGGGAGCTGAATGCAACTATGTTCTGTAGTAGAAAACTGTGGTTAAGTGGTAGAAGAACTGCACTTTAAAGGGATTTAAAATCCTCTTTTATTAAACCACAATTATATACAGCTACTTCCCAACTCGGGAGGGATACAGAAAATAATGACTTGGGTCTAAACTGAACAATCAAATGATTTAAACTAAAAGTAATTAGAAATTAAGTAGTCGTTGCTCACAGAGCTATAACGCGAGGTTGGCCTCTAAGCAAAATGGTGCGTAGCAAGATTTAACTAATACTAACGCACTTAGAATTACTTCAGTAAGTAATAGAGTAACAGCGCTAAGGCTTAGAATTTAAATACTAGCTGGTCAGGCGAACGTTGAATAAAGTAACAGTGGTCTGAGACTAAAAGCTCTCTCACACTGAGAGGTTCCTACCTCTCGGTTTAAATAGAACTTGGCTCCACTTCAAATTAGCATAAAGCTGAAACGCGCACTTATTCTAACGGGAAGTTGAAATCAGAAGAGATAGAAAAAAGCAAATTAAAATAAAACTTTGTTAGTTTAATTAAAACCTTACACATTACGCTTTCATTTTTTCTTTATATAGATAGATAGATAGATATGTTATATATATATATATATATATCGATAGATATAATATATATATATATATATATATATGTTATATATCTATAAATATATTTTCGGAACACAATCGGGATGGAAGAGAGGGAAAGCGAGAGCAAAGAGTTGATACCAAACTAAATTCAGCCAATTAACATGTTTATTTGCAGATTTGCAGACACACTAGAATAATTCCTTGTAGACAATATACTCTTTAATCATAGCAATTGCTATAATTTCTTATATAGCCAGATAAAAAAAATGCTACGTCATTTCAGGCAGAAAAGCATGAGCGGCGCAGATATGCTTGCAGGGCAGAAGTCAGGGAAAAAAGAACGTAGTTGCTCGCGAAGCAGAATTTATACTGCGTAGATGCAAATACGAATCTAAAGCCACGATTGCTCAGTTTTACTTTTAGTTACCATTTTTCAAGCAGCGTTACGTAATTTCGAATGATCTCGAATTTGGGAGAACAGATGAATTTAGGGGGAGATCACTAAATTTAGCATGTTAATTTTAGATCGCCAATTAGTTTTTAAAACAGCTATCATATTTTGTTATATCTTACATATATATGTGCACCAACTTCAGTATCTTCAAAAATTACATTTGGGAATTGACACTTTCAATTTTGAAGGATGAACACTTCACTTTAAGAGAGATTTCCAAGAAGATGATATTCTCGTTGACTAGAAGTGAATTTTGGAAATGTTAAAAATTGCGCAGATTTTTATCTAGAAGAAAAAAACCTAGAAGCTCAGGCAGATTTGAGTATTTCTTTCTATTTTGGTTTAACTTTTGTGGCGCAAACACTAATCGTGCCTATTCAAGAGCGTTTACATTTTTAATATCGCTGTGGTAAGAAGAGAACAATCTAGATTGCGGAGAAGCAGAAAAAAAGTGCATCATTCAGTATGGAGGCTTAGTGAAAATGAGAAAGGTTTTGGTGTTTCAAATTTTGGTAAGTTCTGAATTACCTACTCATTCAGCGCTTTATGTAATGTAAAGCGGAACTATCCAAAGTAAAATAGCATGTTAAGGGACTATTGCAAAATTAGAATTAGTATTTTGATTTAACATATTTTTTTCTTATGTATGTATATTAATATGCGTTTGTACGTGTGATGACTTGGATGTTGATGCATAAAGACCTAAAGATGGCGACAGACATTTTATTCCTATTGGTTAATTTTAAATTTAGGTTCCCAGATTTGAAATTATTAATGGGTGAAAAGTTATGCAAATATCTGCGTCATGAACGTTATATAAGAATCATGCGAGGAGCATTCATTAATTTTGAGATGACGCAATTTAGAGAGATTTATGATAAACAGCTACTATTTTTAGAATTGAAAGGGAACGTGACTAAATTAAAAGTTATTGCAAATTAAAGTTAGTACTAAATCTTACCTATTGTTTCAAAAATATAAAGCATCTCACAGATTATTCGATGGTCATTTAAATTATCCATGCATTATTTTGATATTAAATATAAAATAGCTTCTATTAATATTGACATCTGAAAAAATATCCAGTGCCTGCTAGGAATTCCTCTTAGGAAGGAAATGTTCACCTACCGAATTAATTGTTGTACTTATTCTCCATTTGCAATAGGTTCTTCATTGAAAAAGGTGATACTATGCTTCATTTTTTTAACGTCAACTTTGTCTAGGAACGATAAATCTGCAAACTAATGTGATTAGCTTAAGGGTTTTCATCACTCACGTCATTAGATTCAAGAAGAAAACGAAACAAACAAACAAAAATCTATTTTCAAGTGGCTCTGGTTAATTTCACTGCGTGCCCGCTATTGCTAAACATCTGGATGTGGTTCATTTCCGGTGATAGTTATGACCACTTTGCTGTTTATGTGACTATTCAAAGGGAAAGAAAAGGCCAGACAAACTTTGCATCAATTTTTGTAATTTTTTCCCTTGTTCATATCAGTTGGTACCGAAATTTATATGATAATTTAGGGTAAGTAGTTCAATTATAATTTCATTTTGTCTTGTTTAAGAGCTCTTGTTTAAGTTAATCTAGCGCTAAACTTTATTTCAGATAACGTGCTGAATTTAGACGACTGTTAACATAACTTTAGTCTGTATTAATAATTAAATGTTTTTGTGTGTGTATTTAAATATTTTCTATTTTCGAAACTTTTGTTAATAAATGTGTTTTCTAAAAATGTGTTTATCCTATATATGGATAAAATGTAGTCTTATGAACTGCAAAAATATAATAAGACGCATTCGAGTGAGAAGATACACATGCAGACTAATTGTTTGCTTACAATAGACTATTATTTCTAGTGTAATAAACATTTCTTGGATTTTTTTAAACATTTCAAATTTTTCAGTTTCTCTTGAAAAAGACTATATTTATATTTTTACGTATATTCAACAATGAATTTATTTCAGTGCATCAGGCTGGAGGCTTATGATGTTATGTTCTTCCATGTATCATCTTTTTGAAAATGGAGGAATCAACGACAGCTCTTGAAATCAAAGATAATGTTCTGTGCCCAAGCATAAGGAGGGATATTTCGAGACTGAGGTAAAAATAGCTAATATTTATGGCTTAGAAATCAAGTCATGTAGTTATTGTTTTGAGTTTGAAAAGAATGCAACTGATAGCTTTGAAATTAATCATAATATGCAGCTTATTGAAACAGCGTATTAGAGTACGTATCGCTGAATAATAATAACAACATAAGACATTTAGATATTTGTTTTTGCAAGTTAATTGGTACATATTCTGAACAAATAATAAGTAAATTATCCCTTTATTTCAATACGGGACTTTAAAATCCCATCAATAAATTTGCTCATTTATGTCCCAACGGGACTTATTAAGCCCCAGATTTAAACTGAAAAAAGGGAATGAGAAACTTATAACATTTTTGTAAGTTTAATATGAAATGTTTCTCATGCATAAAGAAATGTCTTATAAAACGTTTCAAACTCTTTTTCAAGAAAAAAAGGAGTCTGGGACGTAAAGGGTTAAATATAATTTTTCTTTCGCACGAGAGTCAAACTTTTTCTAATTTTATTTTTTCATGATGAGCATTAAACGTACTCAGATATAAGTTAAGAACCGGGAGATTGCATTAAAAGTTAGATTCCGTTATTTGCCGCATTTTGTTAAAATTTGATATTGCCAAAACACGAATATTTTCGTCATTTAAAACACTTCTGTAGCTGGAATATATGACTATGATCAACGATTGAGAAAAGGCGAGGTGAGGACTTTTAAGCCGGGTAAGACAGAGGGTATATGTATTTGGTATTGCCAAATGCAATAAAAAAGAAAAGTGCGCAACTAGATATTATAGTAGTTCCGTATACAAAATTTTAATGTTCTATAGCTAATCGTTTTCCAGTTATGCGAGATAAATACATATATACATATATTACGTATGGACGTACAGACTTCCGGAAAAAAACATTTTGAATCCATTTTAAATCTGTTTTACAATCAGTTTTGGATAAAAGAGTTCGCTATTTTGTCCATACATACGTACAGCCATAACGCAAACAATTGTCCAAATGGATCTTGGAGGGATTAATATGCAAATTTTCTTTGACATATGATACCGAAATTTTTTGCAATTATAATACTTCTTTACTTCGTACAGCGAAGTAAAAATGAATTACGTTGCCTCTTCACAAAATAATACTCTTTCTTCGCTTAAAGAGAAAATAATATAGATGGTATGAAAAATTGTTGACGAATTTGGAAAAGGAACGAACTGAATGAAAAAATTGCAAAGCTGTTTTTATCAAGGGCAACCTGTTTTACATTCATTATGCAGACAATGTAACGAACTTCTTTTAACTTCCAAATTTAGATGTCTTTGAAAAATGACCTACGCTTGCGAAAAACAATTAGTATTCAGTTTTCCTTTTACCTTGACAGAAATGTATAAAATGATTAAACCATCATATGAGGCTACAGCAAAGCCAGCTTGTCAGATTTTTAAGTGGTTAAAACTGAGTATCAAATACAAATGCGCTGAATCCTAAATCTTCTCGAACCAAAATTTTAGAACTTTCTTGAAGATATCGAATCTTTTGAATCCTTCGTTAAGAATAATAATAAGAAGGGAAAGCTAAAAAATACTTAATATATTAAACGTTATTATTAATTTTTTCAAAATAATTTAACAGAATATTTTTGAGTAATAACTCGATTTTTATTATATTTTTTAGAATATTTTAAAATTAAACGAAGTGTAATAAGAAGAGAATTACTTCAAGCGTTAATACAGATGGAACATTTAACACTGTTGTTGTGACAAATCTTACTTGTCTGATATCGAAGGAAGCGAGCGAAGTTCATCTGCCGAGGTAGCAATATTGTGCTTGTCATTGACAAGAAACTTGGGCAACATACATGTGACAGTATGACTTTGCTCACCCCCCCCCCCAATTTTGAAGCAGAGTACCCCGGGGAGGACGAGTCCTTGGGGCTCCAACGCCTCTTTCCTTACCCCCGACTTCTCGAGAGGTCTTTCGACTCGCCGCATATTTAGAGTGTCGGCATGAGTCACAGATACTATACGTTTACAAACATCCATGTCTTCTAGGGGATTCGAACCTGGACCCTTCAGTACAGCATTAAGAATCACTAACCACATCCCTGTTGGGTGGCATACTTAACATGAAACTCTCAATTCTCTTCAGGAAACTAGAAATATGGTACTCACACTCCCAGCTTGGTAACTCTGGTAGATTCGGGTTTACTAAAAAGTAGCAAGCTTTTTTATGAGAGTTTCTATTGGATGTCAATAATACTAATCTTTACAAAATTTCGATTCAAAATGAATAACAATTTTTAATTTAGAATTTGAAAGATTCGAATGACAGAAAAATGACGTTGGTTCGAGTTTTCGAATCTCGAATTGTTTTCAAGAAATGTAGAATTGGAAGCTGAAAATTTCCAGCCAAAACTAAAATTTAAAATTGTGTGTCGTATCTCATCTCTGTTACTGCAGTTTAACTGAGCAGAAGAACCTTATTTTTTTTTTAAATCGAATATCATATTCCAAGAAAGCAATCTCAGCTTGCAGCAAAAATCTAGCAAAGTTGTATAAAAGTGTCATAATATCATGTATTTCAATCACTGTTAAAGATTTTTAAGAAAAAGCATGCAGTTACGTATAGCTAGATTATAGTACAGGGATTACTACATCTGCCCTTTTTCATTCCCACAGATGAAACGAAAATAACGGCTAAAACTCTTAATTTTTTAGTCTGCAGACATTGGCTGCTTCGTAAATCAAAAGAGCAGCCTTAAGATCTTTAGACGTTTTGAAGAACCGTGCAAGAAACGGCCTTGAGTGAATATTCAAACAGTGACGATGTAATGTTATTTCATTCCAAGGAGGATATATAGGACGCAATAAATGTTCTATAATATCAAATCACAGTGCATGCTTTAATATATGATGCCCAAATTCCTTTCGTAAAGACCATTTCTCTGAGATCCATTCTTATAAATGACTAATATTTTGAAAACATAAACCGACAATGGTATTGAGCGTCACCTCTCTGAGATGAACACTCCCACAGAAATTCAAAATCATATTGAACCGTAAGTAGTCCTTTTAGAGAGGATTCACTCGCTTCATTTGCAACTTAGTCTTTCTTGATTATTGATGCTAATAAGAAAATATCACTTACATTTACTTGAATAGCAAATCATTTTAGTGTGATCATTTATAATAAACGTTTTACGTTATATAAGTTATTAGGACTGAGTGTTCTGTGCATACTTTTGGCGAACATTGTCGTAATAGTATCAAAGTCCTGATCTCGAACAGGGAGTATACGTTCTGGTATGTGGTAGAATAACTGCACGTAAGAAGGATTTAAAATCTCCTTTTATTAAACCACTATTTACAGCCACTTTCCAACTCGGAAGGGATAACAGAAAATAATGACCGCACTTGGGTCTAAACTGAACAATCAAATAATTTAAAATAAAGTGAGTAGAAATTAAGTAGTCGTTGCTCTCAGAGCTTTAAACGCGAGGTTGGCCTCTATTCTAAACTATCAATGGTGCGTAGCAAGATTTGGCGAATACTAACGCACTTAGATTACTTCAATAAGTATTAGAGTAACAGCGCTAAGGCTTAGAATTTAAATAGTAGCTAGTCAGGTGGATGTCGAACAGAGCCGAAGCGATCTGAGACTAAAAGCTGTCTCACACTGAGAAGTTCCTTGCTAACCTTTAAATACAAAACTTGGCTCCACTTCAATTAGCATAAAGCTGAATCACGCGCTCATTCTAACGGGAAGTTGAAATAAGAGTTCACAGGAAAGAGAAATTAACGTAAAACTTTGTTAGTTAAAACTAAAACCTTACAAAGTAACTGAATGAACATGTTGCTTCAGTAAATGCAGTTCAAAATTAGATCAATTTTTTGTCCAGTGTCAAAGAAGTCATTTTAAGTTGTTGAACAATACTTTTGAATTATAACTTGGTTATTACTTCCAACTAGAGTCGAAAAAATGAAAATAAAGTTATGATTATTTGAGTTAATTATTTATAAGTGAGTTGTTTTTATGTCATGTGATATATTAAAGAGCTGATATTTTAATACATTACTATAATTTATAATTAAAAAATATAGTTTCCTATGTTTAAATCGTGAATAAAAATTAAAATAGTTTGGGTAATCTTATTTCATTATTTGACATAATTGCCGAGATTTCTCTCTAATGCGATTTACATGATTTCAAACGATTTTCCTCTTCCTTGGAAGTGGTCATTTTAGAGAGATGAGGTTGAATTCCTATGCTAATTTATATTAAACAAGTTTGCAATTTTCCCAAAATCCTCGTTTTGAAGAGCTTGTCGTCATGGGAATGTTCAGCTGTTCTTCTTGTTTTCCAGATTTCAGTGAAAACATTGAATTGAACCTCTAAACTAAGTTTATACTTCAAGTTCCCTAAAAAGATTGTAAAAAATAGTAAATGTTTAGATTATATTGCACTAATTGTGGCATTTACTTTCATTCATAGGGCAGGCATAAAGGCAGTAAGAGGTCCAGATGGCTGTCGTGCATGCATCGTAGCTTTTGCCATTTTCGCCATCAATTGCATCATCATTGGATTTGGAAAAATATCAGGAATACTGTTCGTTGACTTTATGAAAGTGTTCAAAATCAACAGAAAAGCAGCTTCAACTCCGTTTAGCATTCAGCTCTCCATTAGAAACTTTACAGGTATATCTATTTATAAATTTATTCGTGTTGCAAGGTATATTTTAATTTTATAGCAGTTACTATTTTAATTTTAAAGTGTTTTCTATTAATTCTTGTTTCCACTTACAACTCCCTACCAGAATGAGTTTTTAGTATCAAATAAACGAATGCAAATAATTTAGAAGTGGTATTTAACGAAGGTTCTGCTTACTTCATGAGAGAGAGCTAGAAATACTGAGTAGCGAATGTTTACCTTCGGGGTAAATCTCTCTTGAAGCAGTTACGTTGGGCCGTATATTACGTGCTTTTTGATATTCGCCGGCTAGTTTAAAATTAAAGGCCAACTACGTTAGATAATTGTATTAGCTTCGGCTAAGTCTCTTAGTTCTAATTTAGTTTGCTTGGTCTTAAAATAAGACCAAGTGAAGGCCTTGCTGTAAGTCCAAGAAAGAGGCCAACTGTTCGTCTTATTATGAATAAAATGAAGGGGAGTTAACCCTTCTTAATCTACGTCTTTAGTTATCTGAACTCAGTGATAAGTCGCTTAACAATTCACTAGGTTCCTCGACATTTACTTTATTCAAAAAGAGTGAGGTTCCCTACAATGTATTAATTTCTATGTAACTATTTTTTATTAATTAGATTTTAGATAAAGGTCTTCACGTGTTGCACAATATCCGACCTCTTCTAGGCGTTATTCGTGAATATCCTTAAATCAATCCCTGGAAAGATACGCCTGAACACTTTCAGAGCAGTACTGTGTATAATCTTTCATTATTATAGAAGATACGCGGACATGTACATTGCTGAACTGCTAGATATATTCAATGCTTCAAAATCTTCGAATTGTTTGGCAAGTGCCAAGCTACATAAAATTATAACTACATAAAGTAACTATAAAGTTGTTGCTCAAAGTTAAGGAAACACATTACAAATTTCGTATGCCAATTTGTTCTACCTTTCGTGTATGACTCAATTTTTGATTTTGAAATCCTCATATTTCGTAGAACTACACCAGATTCTTGAAAGTTCCTTTCCGCAGTGGTGAACAAAGTGGTATCAATTACATGTATGCTTGAGAGCCTCATAATTTTCAGCAAAAATTTCCTAGAGTTGAATACATTGCTTGTAAGTAACAGGAGCAAACAATATCAAAACGCGTCAAAATAGTCACGTCGAAAAATGAGAATGCAAAGAATTTAGTTACACATAGCATCAATTTAGTTACATTGCTACATGTTCTAGAAATTGTTTGAAATAAGTATAAGGCAAATGTATTTAAGTGCTTGAAATGTTTCTCAGTAGTCAAAATAAACAAAGAATGCTATGAAAGATTGCGATGAACTTAACAGCAAGTTGAAAAAATCCGTCATATTTTTCTACATATCTCGCATACCTCTGTAATATCTGTTGTGGAGCTCAGTAGTAGTGCATCATTGCTATTCATCGAGTTTTAATCAAGAATCTATGGTAACGAATATTTCTTTTCGTTTGTTTTCAAAAACAAGAAAAATTGGAACTTTACAGAAATCAGAATTAGGACTGAAGACAAGGAAATCCATTCCTTGAATACTATCGCGATTGGCGACGATGTGATTGGTATTTTCATTACGAACCACAAAGGAAGATCTCATATTCGATGGAAAACCGTAGGTTTCTCTTAGAAAAAGCCAGTTCTCTTAGAAATGCCTCAATTAATGCTGATATTGAAACTTTGTTCGATTTCAATGGAATTCCGAAAGAGTTTACTTTTCAAATTCTGTTCAAAGTTTGTGAAAGAACTATTTAACATTTTTAAATTTTTAAGACATCCGTCCTAGGTATAGCTGTTAACATATCAGTATCCTGTACACCGAAGACTTAGGTTTAATGCCGATGAGCATACAGCTAATTGCTCTGGATTCTTCTCTCTTAAGGTGCTCTTAATTTCTACACCGTGGCACTCCGGTCATATCATAGTGGACAATTATTCTCACCACCATGGACTAAGCGATTAACGGTATCTTCCTCGCCCTAAATTTGTGAAAAATTTAATGAGTTAAGCATTTATCTTTATTTATTAAATATGTGTGTAGTCGCCATACTACAATCTGGGACACCAGAGATTGCATTTGATTCCTGATGATGACAGTACAACCAGTTTCGCAAGACATTTCCCAAAACTTCTTCTCATGTCTCCGCGAACAGCATGTGGAAAAAAATATATAAGATTTCCGTACAAAATCGACAGCAAGACTTACTGTCGTCTATGTCAGAGGGAAACCTAACAAATTCTGTCTGTCTGCATTACGATGTACCATGTTATTGGTTGTGATATTTTCGTGATATTAGGTTTTTAAGGAAACTGTTGCCTTTTTTATTGCAAGATTTGGGTTTTCTATTTATTTTCTGTTATCTAAATTAAACTAAAAATTTAAAAGCTATTTATTGATATTAAGGAGTTTCAAACAGTTTTGATTATGGCATTCTGGCACTATTGAATTGCTGTAAGCGTACTAAGATAAGTATATTTAAGCATGAGGAATATATTTAAAGTATGCACTAAGCAACCTTACAATTTTCAATTTTTGGGAAAGCGAAAGCAATTTTTGAACTTATGAGAGTTCATTCTATACGATTCAGGAAATACTAAAAATGCGAGTTTTTTATTCGTTACTCTCACTGTTGTAAACTTTATAGTATATAATATTTAGCATTTCTAAGGAAATTATACAGCTTTCAAAGTAGCATCTAGCATACTGTTTCTCAATCAGGGGAATTCTCCTTTGAAGTGAATTTAATAGTTTCAGGGGGGAATGCAGGCAGCCTTATTTTAAGTATTTAATTTTTAGTTTATGAATACAAAAAACAACTTTTATTCAACTTTTGATATTTATCAACATTTTCTATACATTTTGCTGTTTAATTTATAAAAAGAAGTTAAAAAATAATCTAAATCTAATTAAATGTATATGCATTTTTTGAGTTCTGTAAAGTAGGGAGAGATGATCTTCTAGCTATGGTGAAAGGGGTACATAGGACAAAAAAGGTAAAGAACCATTGGTTTAGTACAATATGATAAGTTGATACGTCCAAGTACTTCAAAATGTAGCTGTTGCTTAGCTAAAAAGGTTAGCAAATCAGCTCCGAAAATTTCATTTTTGTGAACTTTAGCTCTGAAACCGTATCATATTTACAAAATCTAAGTTACTATTTTCATGTAGTTGAGAGAAAACTATTTTCTTTTTTGCTGTACAAAAAATTCGTCGAATTTGTTTATTATTGTTGACATTAATCAGAAGTAAAAATTTTCAAATTATGTTTATAGTCATAAGACATGAGAAATAAAATGCAATCCAATTTGATCATCAGGACCTGTTGTTGGAATAGTAGGACAAAAATGTGGAATGCGATTGGTAACGATCACAGGAGGTCTCATAGCAGCAATTAGCGCTGTATCATGCAGTTTTGCAACCAACATCGAATGGATGATTCTTCTGTGGGGAGCACTGTATGGTCAGTACCACACTTGAGAAGTTAATGTAGTTGAATATGTATTTGTATATTTAACAATTTTCATTTTTATATTTTCTTTCAAACTTATATGTAAATATTTAGCTTTTTCACAATAATTAGTTTAAAATTAATTAAAAATTTAAAATAATTAGGCTGAAATTAGCCAATGAAATTTAATACTTCAACTCCAAATCTCAACATAATTTTTATCAGATTACGACAAAGCTTATGGTTAATGGGAAGATGCTTTCAAGGAGAATTTTATGAAGAGTATTGGGATGTATTCACATTACATCTGTCGAAAATCATAAACCACATACCAACCCATTAGCCGATTCACGAATCGCGGTTGATCTAGAAGTGTTCGGTGATCTTATTTAGTTGGCCACCGGTGGTCATTTTCTTAGAGGCCTTTGCTTATTCTTAAATTCGTAAAAAATAAGTAATAATGGAAGCTTTCCATTATTCGAAACAGCGCATCGAAATTCAGTTATGCGAGATTAAAATAGCGTGCGTACGGTTTCGTAATGGATTGAATGCACACAGAGCCCATGATAGCTTGATAAAATTTACTTTACCAAAAGAAACACAGTTCTGGAATTTTCCACAAAACTATTTGTACAGCTCTTCTCAGTATCGCAATGCGAAGCGCATCTAAAGAGTCGTGAACTAAACAACTCAGAATCTGATGCTCTCTTATATATAGGTATATATATAGTTTTCCACCGGCCTCCAAAAAATTTCTAGTACCTTCTGGAAAATACTGGAAGGCATATGAGGGCCGGTTACAGTTACATATCTAGATTCATTATATTTATATTTCGTTTCATATTATACCAGTTACAGTTATTACATGGACTGGAACAAAATGTCGTCAATTTTGGCTACCCTTGACGATTACTCGCCAAATTTGGTAACAAAAATTAGTTGCCAAAACTTTTCCAGCTTGGCGTATCCGTTTACTCAATGTTAAATAGACTTACCCTTGTATTTTTATTTTTCCGAGAATGCTTCTCTTCTTTAGATTTTCATGTTATATTACACAAAAAATACTACTTTCACTAAAGTTATTTACATATATATATAAAAATTACATATATGTATATATCAT
>KK122188.1:443999-457186 GCA_000611955.2 Stegodyphus mimosarum
ATATATATATATATATATAGATATATTATTTGAGATTTGGTAGCTGATACTTTTAAATTGCTATAGATACAAATTTCGTGTATTTTTGTTTACAGCTGTTAGCTTACTGTCAGTTCTAACGTGGGTTGCAATAATAGCCATTTTCGACATACACAGTCCAGTCACATTAATGTGACCACCACATACTTTCCATGTCAGAGTTAAATAACCAATCACAGAAGGCAGGTGGCAGCACAGTGCAGTTGAGCGTATATAAAGGGTGTGTGAGGGCTTCGGAAAACATTTCAATCGTTGGCGTAATGCAGAAACGAAGCGATTTATCCGACTTCCAAAAGTGCATTATCATTGGCTTTCGGGCCAAGGGTGGAAGCATTTCCGAAACGGCTGAGTTTGTGAACTGTTCGCGTGCCGCCGTGGTAAAAGTGTACCGTGCATGGCAAAATGGGACTGTCCAAAATCAGCGACGTGGCAAATGTGGTGCACCACGGGCCATAGATGACAGAGGCGAACGACGGTTGCGGAGATGCGTTCGGGCAGATAGACGGGCTACCGTTGAGCAACTGACCACCAAAATGAACCAAGGGGCTACCAAAAGTGTCTCCCAAAGTACTATTCAGCGAACATTGCTGCGTCTGGGCCTCCGAAGCAGACGCCTGGTTCGTGCACCTATGCTGACTGCTGTTCATCGACGGCGAAGGCTAGAATTTGCACGCCAGTACAGCAGCTGGACGTCCACTGAGTGGCGACAGGTTGCGTTTTCGGATGAATCGCGTTTTATGCTCCATCGGACAGATGGACGTTGGCGTATAAGGCGTGAAACCTCTGAAAGGAACCACCCTGCAACCATTGCCGGAACGGTCCAAGCTGGAGGCGGGAGCATTATGGTCTGGGGAATGTTTTCCTGGCATTCTCTAGGTTCACTGATCATTGTGGAAGGCACAATGGATCAATACAAGTACGCATCTGTCCTTGCGGACCATGTTCACCCCTACATGCGCATTGTTTTTCCTCAGGATGATGGCATCTTCCAGCAGGACAATGCGAGGTGCCATACAGCTGCCAGTGTACGTGCGTGGTTCGAAGAGCACCAGGATGAGTTTACCGTCCTCCCCTGGCCAGCAAACTCACCTGACTTAAACCCAATCGAGCATCTGTGGGACCATCTCGATCGAGTTGTTCGCGCCATGGATCCTCAACCGCGTAATCTAGCGCAGCTGGCCACGGCATTAGAGTCGGCATGGCTCAACATCCCAGAGAACACCTTCAGGGACCTATGTGACTCTCTTACTGCACGTCTCGCAGCAGTCCGCTCTGCGAAAGGTGGTTATTCTGGCTTTTGACAGATGGTCACATTAATGTGACTGGACTGTGTATTTTACCTTTTCACAAAGGCAAGAATGCGACTGTGGCTCACAAAAAGATACGTGAAGTTTATGGCAACGATTGCTTAACAGAAAGCATGTGTCCGAATTGGTTTTAAAAATTTCGTAATTTCGTTCTGGAGATTTTTCACTTGAAGATGATCAGTGTTCTGGCGAATCTTCTGAAGATGATGATGAGAAAATTAACTGTCTTACTTGGAAAATTAGGAATGAAAATTCTCTCTTACCCCAGAATCCTCCATCTCTTATCCATCATAACACGTTGAACCATATCTTGTTTAAGAATTTTCTTAAGAGTCAGATGAGGAACAATTTAGTTGTATGAAAAAATAGCAGTCGATTAAAGGGTTGCATTATCAAAACTCCTTTCTTTGCCAATGTATCGGCTTTTTTGTTGGCCATAATTCCACAGTTGGCTAGAATCGATTGGAGATAAATTTTGTGTGCCATTGCCTTAAGCAAAGGACTACTGCCTAATATTCTTTGGAAAATATTTCGATTATTCAGAAGAGTTTGAAGAGCACTTTTGGAATCTGTCAATATGAATGCCTTTACAAAAGAGTGGCTACGAACTGACAGTTGTTGAATAGCCTCAGCAATGGCTTCGATTTCCGTATCAAAGGTGCCCCATTGGTAAGTAGAAACTAAAACGCTCGCTATGGATACCTGCTCCAGCACCGCGCTCTCTCCGTAACATAGAGCCGTAAGTGTAGGCACTGAGCCATTCATTTTGAGGATAGCGAACCCCAATAGTTTCCATTGCAATAGATCTTAATTGGGAATTGCTCATTTTGTTTTTAACAACTTTTTGTATAAGATTTATATTCGAATTCAAAAGGTCCAAGGGACAATAGGGAAGAGGTAAGATTAGATAATCTCGGCTCAACTCCAAAGCATCAGATTCTCTCTGAGCAGCCTGAATAAGGCCAATCTGAGTTTTAAGATTTCTTGAAATTTCATTATTATAGTTCCTTCAAAACGTGTTGTCGGGCAAACGCACAAGCTTCTGATAAAATAGAATCGCTTTTCTGTTAACAAAATCATTAACAGGTTCCAAACCGATTAGAAGCTGCTTTGCAAGAACAGAAGTAGATCTCACTGCTCCAATAATTATGCGCAACGCTTGATTCTGGAAGACTTCGAGGATCTGCGCTACATTCTCTGGAGTCGTGATGAGGATTTCGCAACAATACCCAATAATTGGTTGAACTTAAAATTTGTAAGTAGTCATCGGCGTCTCTCTGTCACAACACCCCTTTGAGCCAGCCATACGTCAAGACAGAGAGTCTTTTCACTGCCCCAAATGCTCCACATCCTCCAATTTAAGTATGGATTGAGAATACAACCCAAATATTTAGTAGAATCATTTTGTTGAACATCTAAACCTTTCGGGATACAAGGCTGTCTGTTCAGAGTGAAGAACTGGTACGTGCTCTTATCCTGATTTACTCTCATACCATTTTTAAACACCAACATTCTAGTTCTTTTAGAGCATTATTAAGAGTCACATTTAAACCATTATGCTTCTTTTTAGAAGCAGTAATCTATATCACTAAATCATCAGCAAAAGGGGCAGAATCCATCCACGGTTCCAGAGTGTTCGGTAAATCATTAATAAAAACATTAAAAAGAATTTTTTTTCACTTTTACACTGCTAAGGAGGACTACTGACTAGGTCCTTGCAGGATGATATCCGCCCTGCAGAAGCCATAACGGCATTTATTGAGTCTAAAAAAAAGAACTGAGTTTATAAGGTATTTCTACCGCCTTCTTCGCATACCTTCGTGGTGTGTAACCGAGAGGTCCATGGTTCGATTCCCGGAGAAGGCGTTGCTCGTTTTTCACATCTCCTGTTTGCAAATAACCTAATGACTCTACTGGTTGATAACTGTTCCCTGCGGGAATCCAGTTTCAGTCTGTTTAAATCTAGAAATGTTACAGCCAAATCTAACAGCAGGAAAAGGCTGTGATAAGAAATTCTTAATCCACAAAACATTCTGTCATTTATTCCTAAGTTATGTATTTTCTTGACGTACATACTTGTACGTAGTCTGAATAGTTTATCATAAGCTGATTCAAAGTCTGTGAATGTTGCCAGGGCAGACAGACGTCTGTCTAAAGAATCTTTACTTGCTTGACTAACATAAGATACCTGTTGGACAATGGAATAATATTGCTAAATCCAGCTTGTTTAGGATACAAAAGACTATTACTCTACAGAAGTGATTCTTAACCACTGTACCGCGGCACTTTTGTGTACCGCCAAATTTTAGAAATGTATATAGTAAAAATTACAATGGGTTTTTTCCTAGTATACGGTGCACATGAGAATTGAATTCGGGAAATTCGGTTTTTAAGACAATAATAAGAGCATACTAATTGTGGTATCCAAGACGATTTTGGTGCTCTGGAGGACAGCGCATTTTGGAACATTTTCGTTATTTTTAATAACATAAATTCAAGTATGCAAGAGCCGAAAGAAAATATATTGAACTCAACATAGTATAAACTGTTGGGATTCCAAAAACAAATAACTTTATGGAAGAATAAAGCTCAGGAAGGCAATTTGGAAAAGTTTGAGTCAGTCCCAAAAGATTTTAATAAAACCGTTCATAAAATTGTTATTGACCATTTGACAACATTAGAAGAGAGAATTATTCATTATTTCCCAAATTTAGATATAAAAAAATTTGGTTCGGTTCGTAATCCATTTGTGATAACGAATACTTATGAATTTGAATTAACTTTGAATGAAGAGGAAGAACTAATTTCGCTTTCTAATAATCGAGTTTTAATTTTAAAATATTCGGAAGAATCAACTAATTTATTTTGAATTAACATTAGATACGATTATCCCATG
The DNA here is from genome assembly GCA_000611955.2 of Stegodyphus mimosarum. Taxonomy (NCBI): domain Eukaryota; kingdom Metazoa; phylum Arthropoda; class Arachnida; order Araneae; family Eresidae; genus Stegodyphus; species Stegodyphus mimosarum. Next base: position 448,242 of record KK122188.1, read on the forward strand.
AAGGCCAAAAAAGCTTTAAAAATATTATTACAGTTTTCTACATGTTATTTGTGTGAATTCGGATTTTCAATATTAACCAACATAAAAATGAATAAAAGATCGAGACTGTTAAATGTAGAAGACGATGTGAGAGTAGCATTGTCATTTCTACGACCAAATATAAATGAAATTATCAAAAAACATCAAGCTCAAATTTCTCATTAATAGTATTCTTACTATTAACTTGTAATTAATCCCTTAAAAACGTACTGCTGTTTATGTAGTACATATTATTTTATTTTACATTCAAAATTAGTATCATAAACTATTTTACACAGTGTATTATAGGTAAGTAAACAACTTTTAAACTTATCTTTTACTTTGTGGGCCGCAAAATTTTGAAATCGTTAAAAGTGCACCGCGACAAAAAAAAAGATTGAGAATCACTGCTCTGCAGAAACCAAGTTAGTCAATAAGATATTTCTCCCGCCGTCTTCGCATGCTTTCGTGGTGTAGGGGTCAGCACGCTAGACGCGTAACCGAGAGGTCCGTGGTTCGATTCCCGGCGAGGGCATTGCTCTTTTTTTCATCTCTTCTCCTTCTAAATAACCTTCTAATGACTCTACAAGTGGCGCCCGAATTAAAAAAAGCAGGTGGATGATGATTCTACACCACCACGATTTGAAGATTGAGGACTCTAATCCCCAGTCGCCCTTTAAAAGGGGGAGTATATAAGGTATTTCTCCTGCTTTCTTGGCATGCCTTCGTAGTGTAGTGGTCAGCACGCTCGACGCGTAACCAAGAGGTCCGTGTTTCGACTACCGGCGATTCCCGGTGAAGGCATTCCTAATTTTTCATCTCTTCTGCTTCTAAATAACCTAATGGCTCTACAAGTCTAGACACTATCATTTTTTCCATAATCTTCGACAGAACATTTTTATAGTTTTAGACACAGACATTTTATAGACACAGTTTAATAGGCTGATACCTTTTAATATTATCTGGAGATTTATCCTTTTTCAAAATGGGGATAATAATGTCTTTTTTCCACAAAGTGGGTATATAAAAGTTCCAATTATAATTAAAAATAGATAGAAAGAACGTCTGAGCATTGTATCCTAAATGTTTAATAAACTCTGGGTGTATATTAGTTGGGCCTGGACTTTTTCCTTATCTTTAGGAAATCAGTAGTTTCTTCTAGTTCCAAAATCTCAAAGTCTCTATTAAAAATCTCTTGTCCACTTCCCATAGTTCTATAGAAGTCCTTGATCAATTTCTTCATCAGCTTTTGATCTCTCTTAAGTTCACCACTAAAGCGCTGATTAGAAGCATAAAAATTCATAAAAGCGTTAGAAATATCCTTGTCAATTTTAAAGCCTTTCCTTTAAAAATGATTGGCAGTTTTGGGGAAAGGGGGTTGTTACTTTTCAATTTATTTACAAATTTAAAAACCTTACCGCCATCTTTAGGTAGTCAATACTATTTATGAAAATTAAAACTCTTGCACTTTACTAAATTGATTTCTTTACGGATAAATGCAATACTCTTTCTCCAATTTCTGACATCTTCTGGGTTTTCAGAATTTTCAGCCTTAGTACGGGCCTGAACTGACTGTTCCTTTAACAAAGTAAGTTGATCATTACAAAAAGGTGTGTAGTTGTATTGTTTATCTCTAAGTAATCCAACGTTTAGCCATCGTTGAAATGGTCTTTCACAAATACAACAAGGAGGAATCTATATTTTTTTTCTATAGTTTGTATGTCTGGTAAAAAGAACATCTAATTCATCCCGGTAAGCCTTCCAATTGGCCTTCCTAAAATTCCACCTTTTCTTAAAATAGTACTTCTGTCTAGAGGTTTTCTCCTTAACTCGTAATGAAGTAACAACCCAGAGCTAGGATCATAAATTATTTTTCTCTTCGCCTCATCTGATACGTCGTTTGAAGCCAAAGTTAAAGCAGGGTTAGTAATACTTCCATTATAGTGAAGGTCAGTAGGAATGTCAGAATTTCTGTAAATCAGTTCGAGAGTATCTGTAAATGTACTGCAATTTTATCTATCTGTAAATGTACTGCAATTTTATCGGCAAACTTATCGCATTAAGTGGTTTCAAATAAATGATTTGTTTACTTTTATAACAATTAAATTCTAGTATTTACATCTTTTATTTCTTTGCAGGCTATTTTCGTGATATCCTTGGATCTTATGATGGTCTCTTCTACAGCAATTCTCTTATTTGTACCTCAGTGGGACTTTTATGGGTTTTTGAGCCTTTAGTTCGTCGCTGCTCTTCTGCTTTACGACATATGGATTATGAAAATTTGCCTTCAAACTGAATAATTACTTCTATTTTATGTGCCTAAAGTTCACCATTCTACTAGCTCGCAAAGTTATAGGTGTTCGGTAATAAAAGAAGATTGATGTAGCATGGATAGGAAAAGAGACGTAGAAGTTTTCAGTTTCATAATATAATAATTAGTAATGGATCATTAAATGCAAAATAGTTAAAAGATTTTATAGGTAATATTCGTAGTTTGCTTAATGAAGCACTGCTCACTCATGCATATACTTATTAATTGATCACATGCATCATTTTGATGTCTCAGTGCTTTACTAAAGAGGGTGGAATCATAAGAAAGAAATAATAGCCACCCTCAATTCTCTGCGTATGTGTGTTACTCGCAGATAAATTTCAGCTGATATTAATTAATGACATTGAAGAAGGTCGCCAAACTGAAAGTCACATGTTGCAAAAAATTTTAATTTCCTTGTTTTACTCATTAACGATTGACAGATATTCTAAACTAATTCTACGGATTTTCAACACTTTTCTAGTCTACTATAAATGACTCTGTGGTGCAACCTATTGAAAAGGGAGAAAATGTAAAATAATTCATTTAAACACTTTTAGAAACAAAGGGGAGGAAGAGGAGAGATAAAGCTTTTAAAGATACTGAATTGTAGACCTGGTTCAAAAAACTCCTTACTAATGACGATACTTATTGGTGAACATTGAAGGCTTCAAATAAGGGTTATGTTGCGCAAGTCTTACATTTTAAATATAAGGAGTAATATCACGCCAATTGCATCTCTTTTGGCAAGAATGAGTTACACACTCATCAATCATATTGTTTCAAATCATGTTCGTCTCCCTGCAATATTTGTGAGGAAGACGGAGAAGAGAATGTAACTCAGTGCCTAAAATGCAAAGGATGGGTACACGAGCTGGAGTTGACAAGAAATGGCACATGTGCGACTGTTGTTGTTTTGATAAGAAAATAAAAACATATCTATGTGATCATTGGTGTAATTAATTGTATAAAGAAATTAATGGAAAAAAAGGATTTTTTATCGCAATTGTTCAACTTTAAAGGTAGTAAGTACGACGTACGATTTAAGGGTTACGACGTAGAATTTAAGTCGTATTGAGTTCGTGTTCATAATTTTTATTAATTTTATCAAAAAAAAGTAGACTGTGTGGAATTTCATTGTAATAAATATCAGCAACGGCAACCCAAGCCATTATTACCATACATAATTTTTATTTTTTTCACAGATCCTAAGATTTGTACCTATTTTTTTCTTACCGAGTGCGACTTACCACAACCTGCACTACCTAACTTGCCGTATTAAGAATTATTTTTCCACAGTTTTAGCAACAGAATAATTGAGAAAGGTGATTGATATGATTAGTAGATCAGAAGTTACTAATCTCTTCGAAAGTTGTTGTGTTCCTTAAAACTAACGGCAGTGTGTGAGATTGAGTTTTGTCTAATTATATAATATTTGTGATTCAATAAAGAATAAAGTAAGGGGTACCACGATATACGTCCAGTTGGGTATACATCCTATTAGGAAATTAGGAAGAGAGTTTTCTTTTCTTTTTTCTTTCTTTCTTTTTTTTTATACGACATTTGATTGGATTACGACTCGAGTTCGATGAGTTACGACTGCTCGCACTATCCTTATTTACCTCTTTCGAGATAATTTTTTTTATTGTCTACCGTGTCATCTTACATACATTGCAAAGTAGTATTTATTATGTTACAATCTAACTAAGAGTTTATGTAACACAATAGTGCTAAAATGACATTGTACAAAATCTTTGGATTGAACCATTTTATAATGGTTACGTTGTGGGGTTTTACTTATTTAATCCTAAAGTTGTAACTCAGAACTCCACGAACACTAACAAGCGAATAATCGCTTAAGTGTGTGAACGAAACACGTAAGACTTAAGGAGGGTTCACAACACTTTATTTTTCAGTATATTTACAATCAGTTCCTACTTGGAACTTTACACAAAGCCTCCACTCGGGCTTAAACTTAAATAATAATGAATTTAAATTAAACTAAATTAAACTAGCTTAACTAAGCTATCTGAAAGGTATAGCCGAAGCTATCAGGAATCTAACTAGTTGGTCCCTAAGTATTAATTAAATCGGCGAAGCCAAGCAAGGGCCTAAGGTATGGCCGAGCGTAGTAACTAAGAGAGAAATTAGTCAAAGGCAAACGCGCCCTAGTCGGGGAATCAGACTCTCTCTCTAGAAGTCGGTGAAGTATCGACTTAAATAGTATTCTTACTCATTTGCATTTACTGCATTTTGAAATTACATTCTGGTTGGAAATTGTAAGCCGGAATTAGAATAAGATAGGAAAGATATAAAACTTAAAATAACTGTTAATAAACTTAGGATAAACTTTACAACGTCACAATCTAATTAAGAATTAAATTGCTCATTATAAAATGGTTCAATGCAAAATTTTTGTACAATGTCATTTTTGCACTATTGTGCTACTTTAAATTCTGAATTAGATTGTGATGTAATCATTATAAAATGATTCAATGCAACGTTTTTATACAATGTCGTCTTTTCAATATTGTACATCTAATTAAGAATTTAATGTAGCACAATAGTGCACAAATGACATTATACAAAAACTTTGTATTGAACGATTTTATAATGAGTACGTCACAATGTAATTAAGAATTTAATATAGCACAATAATGCAAAGACGACATTATACAAAAATGTTATATTGAACCTTTTTATAATGAGTACGTCACAATCTAATTAAGAATTTAATGTAGTAAAATAATGCAAAGATGACATACACAATTTAGCAATGTAACTGCAAATGTTTGCTATTGAGCAAATAAATACCGATGATCTGCGTGGCATGTCTTGGCGGTGGCAGCTGCTATGTGTAGATTACTTTTTCCATTGTGTGAACATTATTCAAAAATAAATTTTAAATTAAAATTGTTAAGAAGGATGTTTATTGCTTTTAAATTTATCATCCTATTAACCGATTATTCTTATAAATTAAAAGGCAAATTAAAGTGCCATGTCGAATGGCAACAGTCTGGAAATTGGCCTATTTTCTACACTGAGTGGCAATCGGATTAAAGATTTTAACGTCACTTGGAATGCCAGTACTTGTCAGGTATCTAATGATAAGTTCTTTGATAGTATTGCCATAACATATTGGCGATAAATTAGAAAATTGAAAAAAAAAAAGCTAAAACGTTGGAAAGATTCTATCATAAACAGTTTTAATGCCAAAATTTTTCCCTAAATATCAATATAAATCATTTAAAATTCATAGTGATGAGCATTTGTTAATGAGAGTTTTATATCAGGTTCTTACTTTATTATATCTGCCTGTGCTCGTATTTATATATCTTCATCAGTCATTGAATCATTTTAACCATTTTTTATTAAATTCATTTTAAGGCAATACTTTTAAACTTCCTTTATAAAATTCATTTTTGGAAACATTAAATCACAAGGATTTTTGGAAAACATAACCCTTTATAGTCATAGCAGTTTTAAGCATTTTAAAAAAGTTTCGTTCTGAAACTGACTATATCTAATTTATTTCTCAAATAAGCAAAATTTTGTTTCCATACAGAGCTAGAATTAAAGATTGAAAACGCTACATTCATTATATTTTAATGTTAATTTCCAAATGGCCTTTATGAGATAATGCTAAGTGGGTGTCAGATAAAAAAATTCTTCTGTCTCTCTTTTTTTTAAAAAAGAAAACTGCTTAAAATGTGTAAATATGAAAGAAACTTTGTTGATGATCTACTGAATAATTACTACCGAAAACTCTTTTGTCTACACGAAAGGTCTGGCGGGTAAGCGGAACTTCGCCTAGAATTTCAGGAAATTTTACATCTAGGAGGAATTTTTTTATTAGTGTTGTACCACGCGCTATCTTCTTTTTTAACTGCATGTCGTTCTTTCTGTTATGTAATATGTTTACTTGATTTAATAGGACTAGAAAATTTTATTTGATGTAAAAACATGTGAGGTCAAAACAGTTCGCATTAAAAAAATTCGTGTATTCCAACAATTAAATTCCAACAATAAAATTTAAACTTGGGACTCAAATTTTATTTTTGGATTAATTCTTTCTACGCATTAAAACACTACGTTGTTACATTAATTATTGTACTATAACTGGAAAAAAGGCACTCACGGATCGTTTTTTGGTGAAACATTCCTGTATATTGCTCTGTAGCAGACGGGAACGAAAATACCTGGTAGCTTCATGGCCAACTATACTCATGTTTTTCTTAAAACTGACGGTCAATTCGGATGTTGCATCAAAACATTCTACAGTGTACAAGTCATATGACATTTTCTGGTGGGTAAGCGGAATGATATTGTCCTCTTCATTTTGTTCTGATGACATTTCTTGTACCTTAGAACCAACTGCTTGTACATCAGATACCTCTCGATCACATACGGCAACATCATCATCTACATTAACAAACTTCTCGAAAGTAATAACGAGATTCGCAACGTCTATTCTATAACGTGTAGACTATTCATTCGTCAGATGAAGTGGTATTGTTTTCACCACCTAACTCGCCAACAGAATTAGCTTCTACGTATGTCTCCAGACTCTGCTGAAACAATTCTGTATATGCTGTGACGACACAGATTTCCAGAGTGTGGCGATAACTTTTATTGCAACAAGCGCACTGCAAGTTGGTGTTTCCGCCTCCTTTTCAGCTACGCAAATTGCAGTTCTCACAAATCATTTCCGATAAGACTGTAGAGACATTAGATGTTTAGAGGCCGGAGCGATGAAAAATGAACAATGCCCTCGCCGGGACTCTAACCACGAACCTCTCGAATACGCAGCAACAACACTACAACACGAAGTCATGCTAACAAGGCGGGAGAATTGCCTTATAAGGCTTCTTCCTAACTGCTTTGATCCAAAGGATGAAGATGACTTGTTACATTTGGAGGGGGCTGGAAATGCAAAATTTCATTTAGATCATCTATGTTATAGGCTGTACTCTTGCCTAGAATCATACGAAGATGTCTATTCTAAGCCATCATTCAACTATTAAAACGAAGAGGCAAGTTACGAAATGATGAGCTGTCGATCCGAACTTTGATATGGAGAGAATAGATGCAAAATAAAGTGCTTTATGTTCTTAAAAAACGTAATTTCTCGTACTTACTGACCATCCAAGGATGATGTTTATCACTGCCCATTTGCATTACCCACAAGACAATATTTAAACATTTTTTACTGCGTGCTCCACCATGGCACTTGTCACCTTTTGTTCCGAGGGTACAATTTGGGAAAAGGTCGCAAAAACGTCCGGTTTCGTTCATATTGCACACGTCACACAAGACGTCACATTACATTTTTCTCTTACTTGGTCAAATTCATGCAACCAGTTGTTTGCTCGTTCTTCATCAATTTTATTTGATCTACCACAAATCCCTAATGATGAAATTAAGTGTCTCTTTTGGAAGCGGTACAGCTAGATATCGGAACAACTGAAATCTTGAATGTCTACATTTTTTGCAGTCTCCTTTGTTTTGAATTATAGGTTCACTTAAAGGTACACTGAAAGTGCGCATATGATTTAACCATTCGAGAAGACAAGTTTTGACATCTTCCTACTTAATACTGCGAAGTCGCTTAGATTTGTTCCGGAAACACGATGCTAGAGCATTAAAATCTTTTTCGCGATTAATAAGTATTGCGAATAAGGTAGATTTGGTAATAATTCCATGCTTTGCGGCAATTGTACATTTCTTTAATTCACTGCTGTCTACTTCCTTTAGGATTTTTAGTTTTTTACTTCCCTGTACGAAGTAAAAAGGAAGTATTGTAATCGCGAAAAATTTCGGGTGTCATACTTCAACCAAAATATATAATTTGGCGGCTATCGAATGCAATTTAACGATGTTTTTGAGTGACATTCGTACGTAAGAACAGAATAAAGGACTCTTTTTCTCCAAAAAATTATAAAACTGATTTAAAATGGATTCTGAAGAGATATTTTCGCGGCGTCTGTGTGTACGTAAGTACGTATGTATGTTTGTATCTCTCGTAACTCGAAAACGAGTAGCTTAGAATGTTGAAATTTTGTATATAGGACTGTTATAACATGCACATGTGCACCTCCTATTTTGGTTTCAATCGGCCGCACCAAAAGTATATAAATATATGTACATATATATCCACTCTGCTACTCGGCTCAGTGAGCTCAGTTTTTTCCTTATATGTTGTTAAAATTTACTAAATCTGCATGAAAGATTTGTAGAATTATCAACAATTTAAAAGACTTTTAAGTGTGGCTAAGCCTAATCATTTTTCTCATGGCGGACATATTTGTTTACATTTGAAACTTAAGAGAACATTGGATTTGTTGCCCATCTAAAGAAACTAAGGTTCTCAACAACAAAGATAATGCCTTCTCTTATTATTGCGAATTAAATCATGCTTAATGCATTCTGGAATTTATTCTAGGAAATAAATGTTTAAGATTTACTTCCTAACTTTTAATATAGATATTTTTTGTGTATTTTTGCCTTTTCGCGAAGTGAGAACTGAATTAATTGAATGAGAAATACTGAATCGTTTGCGAAAAACTGTTTGTTCTTTCTTTCTTTCTTTCTTTTTTTTTTTTTTTTTTTTTTTTTT
>KK122188.1:457214-488443 GCA_000611955.2 Stegodyphus mimosarum
TATCGTATTTAAATAGAACATGTGGCAACGATTAGGTGATTCTCCAGATGATATGCATAATTTTTGTGCGTTCTGATGAGTTATAAAATTAACTAGATGTAACGCTGTTAAGTGAAGCTAGCGCCAGAATGTCGCTGTGGTAAACAAATATAGTGAAAAATAGAACATGTGGCAACGATTAGGTGATTCTCCAGATGATATGCATAATTTTTGTGCGTTCTGATGAGTTATAAAATTAACTAGATGTAACGCTGTTAAGTGAAGCTAGCGCCAGAATGTCGCTGTGGTAAACAAATATAGTGAATTTTAAAGAGCGCATTTATTCTATTGTGGTTTATGTGCTATCGATGAAGTAGATTTAATTCAATCCAATAAGTTTAAATGAAATGCAATATGCGTATAATTTAATATTACGTACAAGGAAGTGATGTGGTGTACATCAGAATTTTTTTTTTCTTCTTTCATGTGGTGTACATCAGAATTTTTTTTTCTTCTTTCTCTTGGCCATAAATCATTCCGTTATTGCTTGCTGTTTAACGCAACGTCCTGAAAGTTACCAGAGTGCCATCTACAATAAAGTGACCACACGTCCCGATTTTGGCGGGATAGTCACGCTTTTTGGAGGACTGTCCCGCGTCCCGCCGATTTTTAAAAATGTTCCGCTTTTTAGAAAATATCTGCATTTCTTATTTTAACTATTATTTATCAATTATTATAGTGAATATAAAGAACTAAAAAATACATAACTAAGAAAAAAACACATAAAATGCATGCAGAGTAAACTGAATTAGGCGATGTAGCGAGTTAGATTTACTCTGTGGTATTAGATCATTGTCGTTACGTCTCGCCAAAGAATATGTATTGTTAACAAGAGCGTTGCCAAAGCAGGAGTTGCTCCATCACATTGTAGAGGTAAGCGCTCGAGCAAACCCAAAATAGCTGTCGAAGCAAATTCAACCTTAATACTATTTTGCGTATGTGCGGAATAGTTGTCGAACCGGTGATCGGTGTCAAAGGTCACGTTTGTGAAGAGTTCATACTTCTGTGACATTTTTTTCCCGTCTGTATCGATATAAATCAAATTCCTGTTGGTCTCGCAGATAAGTGCGGACTGCTTTTACACAGTGCGGCTTGTTGTTTTCGATTTGACGTTCGACTCATTATTCGATTGACGAAGGAAAGGCAATAGTGTCCACAGCGTAACGGTCAATAAGGTAAAATTTAGTATTCTTCTTTAGCCCTTATAGTAAATTATTTATTTATAGTATTTACCCATAAAATAAAAGATGAGTAAAAAAAGAGAATGCAAATTTAATGACGAGCTAAGCAGAGAATTTCATTTTATTAAGAAAACCAAAATAGACTATATGGTACGGTGTGATAAATGCAACACTGAATGTTCGGTGTCACATGGTGGAAAAAACGATATTAATAAACATCTAGCAACAAGGAAGCACAGAAAACTTTTGAATGATGCCGCTTCCTTGTCTAAAATGGAACAGTTTTTTCCCAGTGCTAGCTTTGGCAACAGGGAGGAACAGCTAGCATTAGCTGAAGGGCTATTTGCTTTTCACACCATAAACCACAATCAAAGTTTCAGATCAATGGATTGCACGTCGCAAATCATCAAAACATTGTACGACAAAAAATTTGCATGTGCAAGGACAAAAACCGAAGCAATTATTTGTAATGTTTTTTCACCATATTCGTTTTCACAATTGCAGAAAGAATTTGATAAATGCACATTTATATCCATATATTCTGATGCTTCCAACCACAAAGATTTAAAATTATTTCCCACAATTGTTAGATTTTTTGATCCAGAAAAAGGAGTTAAAATTAGATTATTAGATCTCGTTTCATTGCCGGGTGAAACTTCACAAATAATTTTTGATTCAATAAGTAATATTTTAAAAAAGAATAATTTGAACAATAAAATTACTGCCTATTGTGCGGATAACACTAACGCAAATTTTGGTGGAAAAGCTAGAAGAGGCATTAATAACGTTTTTACGAAACTGAACGAACATTTGAACCAAAAAATTATTGGAGTAGGTTGTGCAGCGCACATTCTACACAGTACTATTCAAACAGCATCTGACTTACTTCCAGTTAATGTTGAAAATATTATGGCAAAAATTTATTCGTATTTTTATATATATACTGCGCGTGTTGAAAGTTTGAAGGATTTTTGTGAAAGCGCAGAAATCGAATGTAAAAGAATTCTTACTTACAGCAAAACACGATGGTTAGCTCTTTTACCAGCTGTAGAAAATATTTTGAAGTTATACGAACCATTAAAATTATACTTTTTATCACAAGATAAATGTCCAAGAATATTGAAGCTCTTTTTTGAAAATGACACATCACAAATTTGTCTTCAATTCATCCACAACCAAGCTACATTATTTCACAATGCTGTGAAACTTACTGAAGGGGAGAAAATTTCAATTACGGAAGTGTCAAATGAAATCAATAATTTAAAAACAAAATTGTGAGAAAGAATTGATAACGATTACATTCCTTTAGTGATTCGAAAGGACATACTAGGTTGGAAATGAATTCATCATAAGAATACATACCAGGTTTAGTGATTGGAAAGGACATACTAGGTCGAAAGGACTCACTAGGTTGAAAGAACAAGGTGCCATTAAACGACTAGATTTTCTTAAAGAAGTCAGAAATTTTTATAATAACTGCTTAGAATATCTTGAAGAATGGACAGTTCAATTCGAGGATATTAAAAATTTTCATTGGGTGACATTAAAAAAGAAGATTTTATGGGATTATGTGGAAAATTCTTTTGAATATATTAGTAACCATTTTCCAAAAAATAGTATTTGTGAAAATGATCTTTTTGATGAGGTGTCACTGGTAAAAAGATACGTTACTGATAAAAAAATTAAATGTTGGTTGTCTGCAAATGTGGAAACAGACAGAAAATGGACAGAGTTATTCCTTCATTTTAAACAGAATAGTATTCCTTATCAAAATATTTTGAAAATAGTAGAATACGCGCTCTCCCTTCCAGGAACAAATGCAGCAACAGAACGTGTTTTTTCTAGTATCACTAAAATATGGACAAGTGAAAAAACCCAGTTGAACCTTAAGACTTTAAAATCTATATTAAGCGTAAAATATATTTGACCAATTCATGTGAGAAATTTCACGACATTTTAATAAATGATCCGGATCTATTGCAAAGTATTCACTCGGATCAAAAATATGACCGTGAAAGAAAATCATAATTTTTTTAAATAAAACATTTAAATTAATTAAAAATCAGAATGTTCAAATTATTGTTTTTTACAAATATTGATACAGTAACCAAAAATTAATAATAAATACATTTTTGTATATTTATAGACTAATATATAAATGTATACAATAAAATATTTTTTTGAGTTATTGGTCTGCTTTCATAACTAAATTATAATTCTCATTTCATCCTATTTGTCCCGCTTTGTTTCAATAAAAATGTGGTCACTTTAATTCTACATGTCTTTCGAAGTGTGCCGCTAGAGCTTTCCAAAAATAAGAACATGTTGGTGCGCGCTGACAATTCATATGTAACTAAATTACAGACCATTAAATGCATTTAAATATTTTATTTTAAATGCAATTCATTTAAATTTTTACTAGGATTGCCGTGCAATGTTACTCATGCTGGCTAGCTTAAATTGGCTGGAGTTCACCGGAGCCCTGTTCGAGTACTTCTCAGTTTTAAAGGTAAATCGTAATTCTAGCCGGAGTGCACCGAAGTCCTAAATAAAAAGGTTAAGGTACTTCCTTTATGTAAGTTAAACACAGTTTCAGCAGACAAATTTTATTTTGATAACAAATATCCCTTCAAAATCGATTTTAACTTCTGAATGCTCGCCTGTGTTTCCCTAAGGGTTAAACACTTTTGCGGAGGTTGACACTTTTAAGGTAAAGAAAGCACCCATCCACACGTCAAAGGCTTATTCTTCAGGTAGTTCAATGAATGATGACAGCGAATAAAATTTTTCGTTCCCAAAAGTATTAAAAGTTATTACCTTGGAGTCCATATCCAACGCTAATGATCTCTCACTGCAGAACTTCTTCAGGTTTGAACTATGTAACAAAATAAGGGGGTAGAAAATTGTCACTTGTGCGGACCCTGAACTTATTCTTATGCTGTTATCGGATCGAATTTTTTTTCACAATCGCACTCTGCTTGACAACCAGAATCGTATCGGCTGGGCTTCGGGGTCACAAAGTTTCGACTCTTTGTTTCAAAGCTACACTTTTGCTTTAAAATTTCTTTCCACACTCTGATAGTGTTCTAGCATTATCTGTAGTATCACTTTAAGCATTAGTATCACGTATAAGCGTTTTAGGCTTTTCCACTCGTGGGCTGGAAAAAAAAATAGATTTTGTTTCTCTCAACCATGCCAGGCCTTCAATTCAGTTGGAGTTTGGTTGAGCTATTTCTTAGTTTTTTAATGCAATTTTAAGCCCAGCCGAAGCCCCAAATAAGACGAGGTCCGATATATTATTTCTTTCGTTTGACTGTTTATTATGAATTTAATAGTTTATTAAATTTGTAACTATATCTTTATATTTTATGGAATTTTAATTATAATTTAATTATTTAATGTATTTTAGTTATTGGTTACTTTATTTATTTATTTTTCTTTTCTTCCTGACGGCCTTCCATAGAGCTTCAGCTCTTCTGATTTTAGAAATTAAGCCTTATGACTGCTTTTAAAAGAATACAATGTACTCTCTGAGGTTTTCAATTAAACGTGACGGAACATATATGAACACAGCTGTTGCAGGGAAACAACAGGGGGAAAAGTATGAAAAATTTTGAAAGTTCATATTAAATAATAAAATCTAACAACGCAACGAATTAAAAGGCAGTTCGTAATTCGTGGTAATCGGAATTCTCGTTAATCTCGATCATATACATCGTTGCCAAGACCGAAATTTTGTTCATGTCATAAGAGGGGTCAGCTGTATATCGCAAATTGAAAAAAGAAAATAGAGCTAAATTCTCATCATAAAACATTAAGTTTTCCAGTAATGGAGCCATACTAATATTAAGTTTTGTGCACTTGACGTTTTTTGATTACACAAAAAATGTTATTATTCGCTGTAAAACTCCAGATTTTTGTAGTCCTTCCCGTAAAATATGTGCTTGCTATATAGCTTCCATCTCGCAGATGTACACATATTTTTAGTCAGGTCATTCATTCTGAAATTAGACGTCAATAATTACATTTCGAGGTTGCTTTTTCCCGCTAATCGTGCTATGTGCATAACTGATGATATCTGATAGCAATTTACCAGATTGTTCATCAAATTACGTGGCTGTGGAAATTGCAAAGCATCATGCTTGCATTCTTTAGAATGAATGACATTAACTATTAGTAACGTAGTGTTCTAGCCTTTAGTATTTTAAGTATAAAATTTAAACTAACAGTTACAATAAAAATGAAAAATTGTAAAAAAAAGTGTGAAATTTATGGCTTTATTTGATATTAATAGAAAAATTCTATTTTCGTGAAATTTATGGAAATCCTTACAAAAAAAGTACGCAAGCAAGATTCCCATCACAGTACCCTTAAAATACGTGCATAAATACCGTGGATTAGACTGAAACTAGTGACGCCATCTACTGAAAACATGTGCAACTAGAAATTACCATGAACAACAAATAAGAGAAAATATTACTACTCTTATTCTAGTTGTTCCCAAATCTTTCAGTGTAGGATGCAAATTCCATCTGCTTATAAATGTTTGAAATAAATATTTCACATTACTTCTGATTTTTTACAATATTTTTATTTCAATAACGTAAATAATGTAATAAAATAAAATTCAATGAAATGTAATGTAAATAAAAAGCAACAACAAAATTGTTCCCTGATAGATTTTGGAAACTATCACGCTGGCATTTTCATATTATTCTTCAGAAAGATCATCTAAAAATAATATTCATTGTCTTTTTAGAGTAATGTTCCTACCACAGATTCATTATGGATTTTATGTACTAATCGTAAGCCCCCATTCTCTAACGAATCCAATAGTGCTTTAAATTAAAATGACCAACCAACATATCTGTGACCTGTCCAGCGTTCAACCCTTGTTTTCAATACCCCAATGATCTGTTTCGAATAAATTTTTTGATGTGCTAACATTTATGTTAATTCGTCGAATGCACGGAGAGAGCTAAGTTTTTTTTTTTTTTTTTACTGCTTGGTCCTTGGCTACTAATGCTCAAACTAAATTATGATTAGAAACAGCAAAAATTACAAACAAATAGTTAAGTTTATTGCTTTTTATTTTTCAGCTCGCTACTAGAAGAACAACGTTCGGTAAACCAAAACCAATGTAATCATGAATCAAACCTCGTTGCTATTTAGCATAAAGAAATATAAATATAAATATGGACTACTTGTTGCCATTCAGAATAAAAGAAATATAAATATGAATATTAAAAAGAATTTAATTTTATGAAATAATTAAACACATGAAAAAATATAAAATACTCGAAATAAAAAATAATTATTTCTCATGCAATAATTGGGCCACTACATGTTAAATAATCTTTCTCGGATTGTTTTTCATTAATCTCATTTTCAAAAACATTACTTATAAACGTAAACATTGATCAACTGTCTACGTCCATGCCACACACATTTTTTCTTTATCTTGCCTTTGTTTTTACTTTGATATTTTTTTCTCTTCGCCTGTATTAACCACGACGCTGTTGTTAATACTAACCTTGGAAAATATAACTAAAGTAACAATGAGTAACTTCCCTTTCTTTCCGCCATCGATGGAACAGCTGGCCCACTGGATTAAAGCAAACAATAACTATAGTATGAAAATCTTTGCTTAAAGCTAATTCATCTCATAACATTTTAAACCTAACATCAAAACAGTTCGCAGAGTGCAAATCATAAAATTAGATCATAATAAAAAGGCTCATAACATCCTATTGATTCTATCTATTATTGAAAACTTAAAATTCCCAATTTTAAATATACAAAAATAACATCTTACCAGTTTTCTATAATAAAAGTTTTAAAATTTAGGATTTCATTTTAAACTCCTTTGCAAATTGTTGCCTTCCACAGCTTCAAAACAAAGAAAGATTCAACTAAACATTTTGATATTTTTCAGTGTTTTCAAACACTGGATTACTATTTTTGTGTGTTAACAGTTTGTGTAAATTGTGTGAATAAATATGCCAGAAAATCTAAAAATATTAACCACAAATTAGGAACCATTTTACGACTCCAGTAACAATTTTTAGTGAAAATATCCGCAGCAAATTCGAAAATTTTCATCATCCGGATACTTTTATCAATTTACATTAAAGATGTAAATAATATAGTGAATGAAAAAAAATCTCTTGGAGTCACCACATGACTTCCTTGTAGAGCCTATTAAATTATGCATATTTTTTGCTGCCCTTAATTTAAATTTATTTCCTCGAATTATTCTAACTTAATTAACCAATTTAAACACAGAACAAATATTAATTTAGAAGTCAAACAACAAAAATCAGCTTTATATTTTCAAATTTTCAGATGACTAGTTTCGATGGTTTTATCGAACCATCATCCATTAGCTGCAAAAGCGCAAATGAACGAGATAAGATATAATGATTAGATAAGATAAGAGAAGAAAGCCTGGACAGTAGACAAGCTACTGGCGCCATCTGTTGATGAAACCAGAACTAAAACATAATTTCTTTAAAGGCTGATGGCAAAGATGGATTGGAATTAGGGTCGTTAACCAGAATAAAAAGATTTTTTGGAGTGTGAAATGCCTCTAGAAAATTCAGTTCACCAATGGAAGATGTTTTTTGAACAATTTTGGCAGCAGAAAAATTGAAAGTGTGATTTTCAGACCAACAATGTTGTGCAACAGAAGACTTCTGTGTTTCCTTTTTTCTAACATATGCCTCATGTTCCTTAACGCGAAATTTCAAGGTTCTCTTAGTTTGGCTAATGTAAATTAAACTTCACTGACAAGGAATCCCGTAAATACCCCAGGAATTCATATCCAGAATGGGGTCCTTGAGTATGGAACTCGACCGGAATGAGGTCCTTGAGTATGGAACTCGGAATTTTATTGATGGGAGAATAAAAGCCCCGAAAGTTAAATTTCTGTAAAATACGTGCAGCTTTATAGCTAATTGATGGAAAGAAGAAAATGACAACAGAATTTTTATGAGCTCCTAAAACAAGAGCCTGATTTTTGGTGTGTTGAGATGAGAATTTTTTAACTGCTTGATTAATAATGTTGGGTGTTATGGTTAAACTGGTTCTAAAAAGACGCAATAAAAAGGGAAGATCACAACTAGATGTTATAGCAGTCCCATACACAAAACTGCAACATTCTACGACTAATCACTTTTAATTTACATAGATACGTACGTATAAACAGACGTCATGAAAAAAATTTTTTAAAATCCATTTTACAATAAGTCTTAGAGTAAAGAGCCCTTGATTCTATTCGTATATACATATGTAACTCAAAAATAATCAAAATGGATTCAAAACGGTCAAAATGCATATTTGCGTTGGAATCTGATAACATAAACTTTTCCCCATTACAATACTCCCGTTACATCATACAAGGAAGTAAAACAGTTCTGGTAACATTTAATACTCTGTAAACGTAAACATTGGTTCTGACTGAATCTACGGTATATGCGTATTTTTCTCTTCGCCTTGCCTAATGTAACCTAATATAACCTTCATACAAATAGACTATAAAATATGCGCTAATTCTTGTAATTAATCAGTGTAATAAGAATTAATAAAAGTAAGGCAATAACAAAATAAAAATAAATTAGCGTATGTGATTATTATTTTTATTAATATTAAATATTTGAATTCCTAAAATTTGATTTATATGTAATTATTAAAAAATCCGAAGTCTTTAGTGATCGCTTAAAAATTGCCTGCTGATGCGCATTTTGGGAAAAACCACTTAATTTTTTTATATCTTTTTCAATGAAATCGAACAAAATTAGTTTTTTAAGCCTCTTTAGAAGAGTGTTTGTGTTGTAAATTTATTACACATCTTTTGAACTACAATAAACCCTTGCCGAATGTGGGGTTACGTTATTAACACATGGCGCGTAAGGCAAAGACAAACCGGAATGTTATTGTAATTAAAGGGGGGAAATGAAACAAATATTAATTGAAAGATTTCAATTTCTAGATAATTATTCAAGAGGCTAGATTCACTTTTAAGGAAAAGGAGGCATGTAGCCTCTCTTAATTTCGTATTTCGAACAAACATATTATATTCTATAATCAGAAGTTTTGAAAATTTCGGTGATTTTTATTCAGTTTAGATCAGGTTGTCATTCTGAAGAAAAAAGGATATCTTCATTAAACAGCCTTTAAGATGTCATAGTAAAATCACTTTTTATCGAAATTACTTAAATATTCTCCTTAACAGGAACATAGAACGGAATAAGACACAAACAGAGCATATTTTAAGAGGAAAACAAGTGATCTCAGCGTGTTACATGCAAAATTATTAAAATTGGAAATCTGTTCAGCAAATTGTCCGGAACTAAATTTATTGGTAGGTCTTATCAATGTCTTATTCGAAAAACCTACCTGAACGTCTGTAAACGATTCCAAAAAAATTACCAAAAACACACACAGAACATCCACAAAGTTCATTCGCCAACATGGGAAAAAGTATGTCGGTGTAAATAACAGTCCAATTGGGACCTTAATGAGTGATTTCAAACTCAAACTGCATGAAGGCCAAAACACGGTATAAAAGCAACTGACAAGCCGAATTATTTTTAGCATTATAATTTCTTTAACAAAACACGCTTTTTTAATTAGATTTAAAATGTTAATTACTAAATATACTATATCAAAACATACATAAACAATCATAAGAATGATGCAAAGGAAAAATTCCAATTTTTATTTATTTTCTGCCTGAAATCTAAAGGTTGGTGTCTGAAAGAAATTTCTGTTGGTTACATTTTGTAATTCAAAGGTACCGATAGCTTAGTATTAAATTTTTAGACTAACATTAACTTGAAATAATTCTAATATGTTGAATTAATCAATTTTAACTTAATATAAAAATAAACAAATTAGGAAAATTTTCAAGAGAAACAAAATTTGAGAATAAATAATGACAAAATATTATCTTTCTTGTATTTATTAAGAACTTCTTAGACGCATACTGAAAAATACATATATTTTTATGTAAATAATTATAAACTTCATTACTCGTTACTAAAATTTCAGCTACAGGACCTCATCGCGTTGCGGTTTTGATAAAAGTTGTAACTTCGGAGAAAAATCACTAGACACTATCTTTATCAAGAATTGCAGATGCTCATCGGTCAATCGTGTTCTTTTCTTATTCATTTTCAACTGTGAAAAAAAGAAGGCTATTCACATACAAATGTGTTCCCAAACAAAGCGATTATTCTTAATACAAAACTTCGTAATTGAGCATATTTTGTAAGCAAATACAAATTAATATTAATCAAATCTATGTTTTCAAATATTTGAATAAGATTTAATATCACACTATAAAATAATTAGCGCATTTGTAGATTTTCTAGAGCGTCATTTGCGTTCTTTTTTAATGGCAATGAAAATAATGTAATGCTGAAGTAAAAATTTTAAACATTTCTTCAAATTTTTGTTTTAAAAATTAATTTTATAATAATGCTCATTAACGTATGGAAAATGCATTCTCAAGCCGAGTAAAATTGTTTAGGGGCCGCATGTGGGCATCAAATTTGAGACTGCTGATAAAGACAGTATTCCAATGCTGGTTTTGGAAGCTACTAATAATTTCTGAATAAGGCATGCATGCTCAGATTTCTTACATAAAAATTGCCATTGGATTCTTAAATAACAAGGACCACCAGTTATCGAGAAAATAATATCTCTCAGCGCTAGCAGTTCAGTCCAGGTTCAGATACCTGCTAATAGGCTGGCTGCCAGGTTTCTTGTAAGTAAACTATAAAAGTATTCCTTATGGAATGTCCTTTCAGGTTTTTGTTTTTTTTTGTTCTAATCGACTGACCATCACGTGACTCCGACATTCAAAACATTAGCGTAAAATACTGTTCATAGTACGGCAGTTCTGTTTATATTAAATTATCGTGTCACCTTCAAAATAACTTTGAATGGAATACATATACTTGTATCAAAACTCTGACAGTCCCGGAGTCTTCTTTTACTTAACTTAGAAGGCCTTTTTCATAGACTGGACGTCTTTTGGGTAGCTCGGAGAGTCTGAAAAATTTGATTCCGTAAAAAAACATGTTAACGAGAATGTTGGGGGTCTGAGAACGAAAAATCATGCAAATAAAGTGCTTATGGCAGTTCCAAATCTTGTTTCTGAATAAATAAATAAATAAATAAAATAAAATAAATAAAAGTGCTTTAGATAAAAATACGTCATCACGCGGAATGTTCGAAAAACATTTTGTCTGCTTTTGCTCTATAACGTAGATTATGTTGTCCTAAACGATATAAAACACATCATCACATCGCTTGTTTCTTACATTAGAAAGCAAACTGACATCCTGTGGCAACCAAACCCATTTATTGCAGATTAAGCACTCATGCCATGGGTTTTTCGCGAACTTTCTCGACAGAAAAATATAAGTGATTAGCATGCTGTTGCTAACGTCCAAAGTATTAAAAAAATCGAAAGATTTCTCATTGTTTTAAAAAACAGATAAATACCTGTAAAATTATGCATTCAGTTATAGTTTTTTTAGAGAGGGCAGGGCAATATTATGATTTTTTTAGTTTTAGCTGTAACTACCTGAAGTAGTTACCATAGGTTATATTGAAAAACGTATAATCTGAGAAGGTCTCCAACTGCTCTTCCATTTAAAAAAAATGATGTTGTACTCTATTGTGAACTTTCTCTTTTTAAATATTACAAAAATTATAACAATAAATATTATAAATAATTATAAAACTATAAATAATTAAAAGATTATAAATCATTATAAATATTACAAAGATTTAAATATCACATAAAATCAAAAGCGGAATATTTGGACGGAGGATGCGAAAAAATGGTATGCGGATATCATAATAGTTCATCATCATTGGAATTTATTGACTTCTGATACGTGAGTCATGAGTTCAGTGCTGTTTTCGAATTTTGGACGGTAATCATGTTATTCTTTAGGATAACGTGTAACACCTGCATTTTGTGTAAGAGTGAAATAGTCAGTCTATAGGGTTTCCCTTAGTTCAATTAACCAATTATTCAAATTTTTGTTATCTTTTCTGAACTCCTCAACTTCCCCTCGCATTTCCTCGCCAGGATGCGAATTTAAAGTTAAGTGAAGAGCGTATAAACGAATCTAGACGTTTATTCAATCACGGGACAAGTGGAACACTCCCCCCTGCACCTTCAAAGCTGTCTTTTGGACCCATAGTCATGCATTCCTCTACCTGAAGTGCCAGTCTAAACATCAAACTGATAACAGCCGGAACACGTTGTACGAAATTACATAATAATCGCGGCTTATGGCGACACCCGCCATAAGCTTATATATACACTCATGCTCATAAATTAAGGATAATGCAAAATCAGGCAAAGGAAGAGTTAGAAGCAAAACAAATTTGACTTATTTGTAAAGCTTATTTATTAAACAAAAGGTAAAGAGCAAAAAAAGATGCTATATGTTTGATATTAAACTTCCCCTCGCATTTCCTCGCCAGGATGCGAATTTAAAGTTAAGTGAAGAGCGTATAAACGAATCTAGACGTTTATTCAATCACGGGACAAGTGGAACACTCCCCCCTGCACCTTCAAAGCTGTCTTTTGGACCCATAGTCATGCATTCCTCTACCTGAAGTGCCAGTCTAAACATCAAACTGATAACAGCCGGAACACGTTGTACGAAATTACATAATAATCGCGGCTTATGGCGACACCCGCCATAAGCTTATATATACACTCATGCTCATAAATTAAGGATAATGCAAAATCAGGCAAAGGAAGAGTTAGAAGCAAAACAAATTTGACTTATTTGTAAAGCTTATTTATTAAACAAAAGGTAAAGAGCAAAAAAAGATGCTATATGTTTGATATTATTAAAAAAATTAGCGATTTTTTCTCCCTGGAGCAAATTACAAAAAAAAAAAAAAAAAAAAAAAACCATTTACAAAAAACCAATATTACATGGTTGGTATGATTGTTAATACATTGTATGTCTCCCAATATGTTGGTATGATGGATTACATGGTTGGTATGATGCAATACAGTCCGCACAACGCCTAGGCATGCTGAGTATCAAATTATCGATCTGATCTTGAGGGATATTACAGCACTCAAAAAGCAATGCTCTCCGAAGTTCCGGTAGACATGTAGGAGGAAGAGGTTGACGGGCTGCAACTCGTCGGCCAAGCATGTCCCACACGTGCTCTACTGGATTCAAGTCCGGTGAGAATGCTGGCCAGTCCATACGGCTGATATCCTCCGATTGAAAGCATTTGCTTGCGATGTTTGCACGGTGAGGACGGGCGTTGTCATCCATAAACACAAATTGTGCGCCCATGGCGCCCCGAAACAAACGTACATGTTGTTCCAGAATGACGTCCGGATAGATTTGGCTTGCCATGGTTCCAATTTGAACATGCAGGTCAGTTCTGGAACCCAGAATAATTCCATCCCAAACGAGCACTCCTGCACCACCGTAACGGTGTCGTTCAATGATGTTTTCTTTGTTGTAACGGGTACCTGGAGTTCTCCATATAAAAGTCCGGCGAGAATCAGACCGCAAGCTAAACCTGGACTCGTCGGAAAACATCACACAAGCCCACTGTTGCGGTGTCCACAATGCATGCTCTCTACTCCAGGCTAACTGCAGGCGACAGTGAGTTGCAGTAAGTGGAACGCATCTGACAGGTCTACGAGCATATAGACCAATCTGCCCTAAGCGTCTGTACACGGTCTGCCTTGAAATTGTCGTACCAATGGCTGAAGAGAGCTGACGAGACAGGTCTGAGGCTGTGCTCCGCCTGTTTCTTTTGTCAGTAACTGCCAAATGTCTTTCCTCATTCGGCGTTGTAACTCTGGGGCGACCTGTGCTGTAACGTCTACTCACATTACCATCGTCTTGGAATTGTTGCCAAAGCCTGGACATGACACTCTGGGCAATTCCAAGTTCATCAGATACTTCCAGTTGGGTACGCCCACATTCCAGACGGCCGATAATTCTACCACGTAAAAAATCACCCAAATGCGTCCTTTGTGTCATAACTATTCGGTTATTGCACTGAAATGCTTATAAAGCGCCTGCGAACAATTTTACTTATTTGCCTGTAATCCTTATATATCACTCTCTTACACTCTCGTCATTGTGACGTACCATCGGTGTCATCTGGTTACTTCCTGAAATTTGCATATGATTCTTGAAGATGTGTGTAGTGATTTCACAGGTGATATATTTATTTTAGAGTTCGATTTCCGCGTGACTCCGAATTATCCTTAATTTATGGACATGAGTGTATAATCGCGGCTTATAGAACTTGAAAAGTTTATTTACAGAGTGATTTCGCTAACCAGCGTACCTTGGTGCCCTTGATGTTGTTAGGCTTACTTGCTGATACGCCTTGCTTTGATATCGCCGAGTGGGTTGTTGAGTCAGCCTAGTTGGCTATAAACTAATTGTTAGTGCAACATGACTACTGATCTTTGAGTTTATTGTTAAATTATTGTTAAGTTCCACCACAAGTAGATGGTGTTATTGTAAACACGAAAAATAAAAGTAATTTGTATTAAGAGTTTAACGAAGAATAAAGGGTTTATTTTACGCTTCGTCTCCACTATTTTTATTTTCACCTGTGGGAGAAGTCATCAGTTTTCCTAGTAAGATCATTTTACTGTATGGTAGTGAAGAGAGTTAAGATCTTACAAGGCATTAGAAATAATTTAATGAAAAATTAAAAAATTGGCGATTCTTTTCGCTAAGTGACTGTAATATAATATTTAAAATTTGAAGTTAAATTTGAAGGAAAGTAAAAATTTGAACATGCAAGAGAATTTTCAAGAAATTTTTTCTCGAAAGTATTTTATTTGAAAGCAATTGATTTACAAGATTTCGGCAGAAGAGTACGAAACTTAAATAGTATAATATACTATGGAATTTTATAAATAAATAACAAAGATGTTAAGAATTTTGTTTCTTGATCGCAAAACGATACTTAATTTCGTTCCTAAATTTGAAACCATCTTGTGCAATTCCCGTAACGATGTCTTGTACAGCATAAAAATGAGACATGTATTTGCAATTTTAACTGAAAGGATTAAATATAGTTTTGCCAATACGATTACTGAAATTTCATTTTGAAGTTTCTGTCATGATGACGAGTGCCATAATGCGTAAAGGACTAAACTACTAATGAAAAGGAAAAGGAATTTTTACGTCACGATGTACATATGGTACTATAAAGACGAATTTTTGAAGCTTCATAATATTTTTCTAGCGAATAAAAACGTAGAATAAAAGAAATTTTCGAATGAGATAAAGAATTTCTACATTATTCGCAACTTTTAATTGCTTAGAGATTCAAAATTCAAATAAAATTTTGGTCTCAATCTTAAATCAAGTAATTAAATGTTGAAAATGCTTAGTTCAGAGTACGATAATTATTTAATTAACGGTTTACATCTATCTCCTCTTATGCTAATGCCTCTGAATGTCAAGAAATTCTAAGATATAACTTGATGAAATTTTTTCAAAAGACTCTGTCACTCTTTTCTGAATTCTGTCATGATAATTATATCTTTTCTGGTTGACTGAACAATAATAAAAAAACAAATTTTGAAATATAGTTTCTCCTTCCCTGCAGCAAGGACTGTCACATGTTGTTGTACGGAAGCATAAATGAATTTTAAGGGCGAATCTTACTCTGAAGACGAACGCTCTTCGTTTCAAAAGCGAAGTATTTAATGAGTTATACTTTACGTTTTAAGTTATATTTGTATAAATACGTTTCTTTCAGTGAGCACATTTTAAAATGAAGATTTTTCATATATGAGCTTACGCATTTCTATTTGATATATGTCACATATGTAATCCGTTACTATTTTTTACCTTTACTAACAGCAGTAAATAGTTTCTTGACACCATAATGTGCATTTTTTCGAGCATGTTGAACTTTAAAATTTCTCTTTGTAACATGGCATCATAGAAATTCAAATTCTTAGTTTTTCTTCAGAATGATTTAAAAAAATTAAGTACTTGAGATAAAGCAATAAAATTTTTGGCAGATTGCTTTACTGGAAACGTCTATTTACTCGCGTATTTATACCCCTTTTTTACTTCCTTGGACGAAGTAAAGGAATTATTACAATCGTGGAAAATTTCCGGTATCATATTTCAACGGAAATGTCCACTCTGACCGTTCTCGAATCCATTTAGACAAACCTTTGCATGACATTTGTACGTACGGACAGAATAAAGGACTCTTTTTCGCAAAGCAGATTGTAAAATGGATTTAAAATGGATTCAGAACAGAATTTTTTTGTGACATCTGTACACACGTACGTACGAACATATGCATCTCGCATAATTCAAAAATGAGTAGCCTCAGAACGTTGAAATTTTGTATATGGGACTGCTATAACGTGCAACTGTGCACATCCCTTTTTGGGGCAATCGACCGCAACAAAAGTATACATATATATATATATATATATTATACATTCCCATCCTGTTACCCGGCTCGGTGAGCTCAAAATTTTTACTCTTATATATTGGTAAATTGTATATTTTTTGCTTTAAAAGTGGTTGAATTACCTTGTTCTCAAGTTCCAGTTAAGTGCTTTATGCCTTTAGTTAATCTTCATGCAAGAGTTAATTCATGCAAGAGTTACAGAATTATCAACAATTTAAAAGTTTAAGTTGAGCTAGGCCAAACGAGACCACCGTTTGTTCACATTTGAAACTCTTAGCAGAATGGTGAATTAAGTCAGTTTGTGCACCAACTTCAGTGACTTTTGGCCCAGTGGGAACAAAATTTAACTTTCAACTTTGTGCGCCGAAAGGTTGGCCGAATTGCGTGCTTCTGCGTAGAAACTTTAATTGTAAAATTTGTTTTTCTAACTGTATTTAACTCTATCTGGTGTTTTAGGTGTTTTTGTATTTTACAACTTTTGATGAAGAGATATTTTGAGTTTTTATGTATCTTGGCTTTGCTTGAAATGGGAACTGAAAGGATTGAATGAGAAATATATCTGTAATGAAATTCGAGGAAATAAGTTAAATGACGTACAACAAAAAGTATGCATAATCTAATAGGCCGTACAAGCAAATCATGTGGTATCCACATCAGATATTTTTACTAATTTTAATACACGAGGGAGAGAAAAATTATGACAATAATTTCATTTCTGAATATGTGGTTACAGACAGAACAAAACAAGTGAAACATATTTATGTATAAACTACTGCAACTATCACAGTACTATCTATTTAACAGAAATCTACACTCCAATAAGAATACACAGTAGTATTAACTTTAGAATATGTTACAAGATATCTTCATTTCTGCTGGTGAGACAGATTTTCTGTGGCAGGTGAGAGTGGATGCGGACACCCGGACAGCTTACAAGGACTATTTGAGTACCGTTCAGAATACAGAACTGTACGATGCAAGAACTCACTGGGGCCCCAGTGAGTTCTTGCATCCCAGTGAATTTTGACTACATACGGCCATGCAGGTGCAAGGTATAAGACATTAGTTTCATACAAGATACAGGAGACTGTTACACTGATAATGCTGTTACGCTGGAAATGTTGTTATACTGATACTGTATAATGATAATGAAAATTTTGCATTGATATTTAAACATTCTACACGGATACTTTTATTCTAACATTTTTCATACTGATTTTACTACTGATACACGTAAATATCCTACACTGGGGCTGTTATTTAAGCATATATTCCCCTTTTGCATTTTTTACGCACTTAGACACTGGGGAAACACTGATACGGACACAGTACCAAATACACAAACATTTTACACTCACATTTAAATATTTTATATCACGTTTACTCATATATATACAAACTGTACTCTAATGCGTATATTTCAACATAAATTACCCGGGTGCATTTCATGCGCAAGTATAGTTTTGGATACGAAGTTTATAGGAAAAGGTTGCTATCGATCTTAATGTTACTATTACTTTCCATACTACATATATTTAGGAAAAGACATTATAATTCTGAAATGCTTAGTAAATATTAGAAAAATAATAATAGGTGTCACTGGATTAATGAAAGAAACCGGTCGCCTTCATTGACGGGGAGTTTCTATGAATAGGTTAGTAGTTATTTTCTTTCTAATACAGTATCAACTTAATACAAGTCAATAAAATGTTTAAAATTATTTTCAGCATGATTCGTAAATATAAAATGTGATTAGAAACTAACACAGGCTGCTGAAAATATATCGAAACATATTGATAGCTTCGCATTACTCACAAGGAATTAGGAGATCGATTTAGTTTAGTCTTTATAATCATAAAATAGGCCTAATGCAAGAATCTACGAAATAACACGGAATTTCGTTTATTAGAAACAATTTAAGGAAAATGACAATTTGAGGGTAATTTGTAGTTAGGCTAGTATAAATAGAACAATAATCATAACTACAAAACTTATAAATAGCGTAAAATAATTATTAAGCCTACTATTAATATTAGTCTTAAACAAATTACTGCACCATTTATTCGTTCTTGATGACTTCAGCTGCATTTTCCGCAATAACACGTTTTGATGCCCTTTCTACACCAGCACACTTTTCATGAGCTCACACGTTGCACGATAGACACTGGGTTACACGTTAGTCTTCCCAGTGTATACTTTTGGTACACTTATACTTCTGGTACACATATACTTTTGGTACTGCCCGTTGCAATAAAAAGGCGAAGTGCAGAACTTGATGTTATAGTAATCCCATATGCTAAATTTCAACGTTCCACGACTAATAGCTTTTGAGTTAGGCGAGATGCATATATACGTACATACGTACGTACCTCATATAAAAAAGTTCCCTTTGGATTCGTTTTAAATCAATTTTACTATCCGTTTCGGAAAAACAGTCCTTTATTCTGTCGATACTTGCAGTCGTCATGCAAAACATTCGCTTGAAAAGTTAAAAATGGATGTTTCTGCTTAAAGAGGATATCCGAAATTTTTCGCGATTACAATACTTCCTTTTTACTTCGTGTAAGGAAGTAGAAAGGATTGAGGATTGAAATGCTGTTTGATAGAAATGAAGGATAAATTCATTTCAGAAATAAGCTCTAACACTGTTGAGTGAAAATTATGCAAACGTAAAGCAGTCGGAAATTTATCAAGATCAAAATTTACGAAGTCCGTTATATACTATTATATAATCAGCGATATACGAAGGCATAGACAACAAACGTAGGTAATTCTAGATAAGTTATTTTTCATTTGTATAATGTATTATTGTAAATTAACTCGTTGTCCAATGTGATATTACTTAAAATGCAATTTTTAGCCACTTTCGCTCTGTCACTATTTTGATATATCTGGAAAAAAAAACAAGCGAGTTCTTTGAAGTTTATTTCAACCAGAATCTATGATTTAGTCTCAGTTATAACGTTAAATATATTACCTGCTTCTGTTCTGTTGCTTTCTGACGTTTTAATAATTGGCAGTTAAAATCTATTTCCGTAAAGAGGTCGCTGTTGAGAAAGTAAATATTATTGTTGTTAATTTTTTCTTAGTCATCTAGAAGAGAAGCTTTGAACCTTATAGCGGACTAGGATCTCTGACCTGAGTGATTAGAGGGGCATACGAGGCTATCTCTCCCCGATAAATATTCTTCATTCCGAATTTACGCAGTACTTTTATGACATTTGTGAATTCTTTTAGATTTCATCGACAGAAGCATGAACGGTATGTATGTCTGTATTGATTGATTTATAAAAATTTATTAACAAGTTCCGAAAAGTTCCGGCTGCAAAACAAGTTCCGAAATTTTTTTTCTAGAGTCTTCTGATTTTAATAAACATCAAAATTCGATACCTTATGAGAAATGTTTTGAGTTGTCGAAACTTTCCTCTTTTTTTTTTTTCGCTAAACCTTTAACTTGCCTTAAAAATATATATTTTGAAAAAGCTGAGTTTTTTTAAATTCATTCTGAATTTAATGACTAACGTAAAAAGAAATCGTTAAATAAAAAGTTCTGAATTTTAAGACAAACGTTTGGAAGTTCTTGTAGTCATAAGAAATATTGAACAGTTTGGATTCAGAAGTACTCTCAATTTTAATATCTGTATGTGATATTAATGCTAACAAGTTATCTGCTAACTACTAAGAAATGTATATAAATTATCTGAAATTAAAAAATATTTAAATATTTTTTCCTGTTATGTTACTTTTAAAATGCACCAAATTTGACCAGAAAATGGTAATCATTGAAGACAGAATTTTTCCCCAATGACGAACTCTGGTCATACTCTAGTCATTGGCCACTACTAAGGCCGGAAACGGTGGTCTCTTTATTATGGAGGCACTTAATAGGTAGGCCACCGTTGCCTCCTATGAAGGGACGGAATTAGTAGTTCCTCTTCCCGTCTTTCAGTACTTAGCGAAGCTATTGATGCTTCATTCTTTTCTGAAATCATACCACTCTAAATTTGCTCATGGCTCACTTTTTTAAGGCAGGTATTAGCCATTATGGTGTTTGCCACTACTAAGGCCGGAAACGGGGGGTTGCTTTATTGTAGAGGCACGTATAGGTAGACTACCGTATTGTCTCCTATGAAGGTACACACAATTTACATCCATGCCTTCTCCGAGATTTGAACCTGGGTTGTTCGGTACGACAGTTAGAGTCACTAACCACTTTCCCGTCAAAGTGTATGTATCCCTGTATTGTTTCGCTGTATTGTGTCGGATAACAACATGCTCATTTTTCTGTATAACGTTAGTTACATACAGGATGTAAATTAGTGCCCTAGGCAAAATATATCATAATATTAAAAGTCCTCAGTTGCTGTGTATATTATTTTATTGATATCAACAGGTATTATACATATAAAAATTAAGGAAGTCAACATATCCTGCTGTCAATAGGCATGCCATTGTTGCCATTAACAATAACCTAAAACTACAATGTTGTAACATTAGAATATTTACCAAAAGTACTATACGGAACTGTAACTTAAGTATGCCATCGATAATTTTTTTAATTTGTATAATTAGAAAAATAACATGCAGCCCAGACGACAAATTGTTTAGCGAATCTGACTGCCTTATCGAAGGGCTCGGATTTGAATCCCGGAGAAGGCATGGATGTAAATTGTCTGTCTCTTCATAGGAGGCAACGTTGACTCACCTATCATATGCCTTCATAATACAGCGATCACAGTTTCCCGCCTAGTAGTGGCCGACGTCTTGTTCCCGCAAAAAAACTAACACGCAACCATTTTGAAATGTAGTTTATGTATGATTTAAGAATTATGCACAGTGTTAAAAGAACATGCATATTTTTGTACGCTAATCGCCTACAAACATGTAAGACATGAAAATTAATATTGGCTAATATAATCATTGGAAAACCAGTTACGAATAGCAACTACATATATACTTTATCCATAAAATATCATTCTGAGACATTGTAATATGTACCACAAGATTTAGGATACTGAATAATAATGAGCTCATTGATCCTAATGATGCTATTTTTATGATTTTAAAAAATAGGCTAAATTCATTACAATTAATGCAAGTTAGCTTAAATTATTTTTCTATGTTGTATAAAAATGACAGATCTATGTTAAAAGAGATTGTAGAATATTGCATACATCTTAATCCAAAGAAATGCATATAAAAGCATGGCATTGCTGTTTGCAACATTTACTAAGAACACCGTATCGTAACACTGTAAAGTCCGTATTTCAAAAGTAGAATGTAAGTTCATTCAAACTAATTCATCTGAAAACATGATTATCTAAACTAAAACCATGCTAGGATCTTGGCAAATCTTATAATGTTCAAACATTTTCGTAACCAAGATGAGCGTTATTAATAGAAGTTAAGAAAAGGAATTATAAACTGATACGCACTTGCAAAATTTACAAACATTAAAACGAAACAAACAAAAATTTTGTGATAGGATGCTGTCTAGTGTACTTTAAAATCATTATACCACTATTAACAGTAACAATTAGTCAA
Source organism: Stegodyphus mimosarum (assembly GCA_000611955.2). NCBI lineage: Eukaryota > Metazoa > Arthropoda > Arachnida > Araneae > Eresidae > Stegodyphus > Stegodyphus mimosarum. The sequence goes on from KK122188.1 coordinate 479,450, forward strand.
AAGCTGAGAGGACTAGCCATAATGAGTTGTATGTCGCAGCGTATGCGATTTATATTCATATCTGTTGTTTTAATGTAATTGCGTGTAAATGATATATCCATCTCTTAAGTCCATTGCAACTTTTTTATACCTTGAAACTACACAGTCCAGTCACATTAATGTGACCACCACGTACTTTCCATGTCAGAGTTAAATAACCAATCACAGAAGGCAGGTGGCAGCACAGTGCAGTTGAGCGTATATAAAGGGTGTGTGAGGGCTTCGGAAAACATTTCAATCGTTGGCGTAATGCAGAAACGAAGCGATTTATCCGACTTCCAAAAGGGCTTGATCATTGGCTTTCGGGCCAAGGGTGGAAGCATTTCCGAAACGGCTGAGTTTGTGAACTGTTCGCGTGCCGCCGTGGTAAAAGTGTACCGTGCATGGCAAAATGGGACTGTCCAAAATCAGCGACGTGGCAAATGTGGTGCACCACGGGCCATAGATGACAGAGGCGAACGACGGTTGCGGAGATGCGTTCGGGCAGATAGACGGGCTACCGTTGAGCAACTGACCACCAAAATGAACCAAGGGGCTACCAAAAGTGTCTCCCAAAGTACTATTCAGCGAACATTGCTGCGTCTGGGCCTCCGAAGCAGACGCCTGGTTCGTGCACCTATGCTGACTGCTGTTCATCGACGGCGAAGGCTAGAATTTGCACGCCAGTACAGCAGCTGGACGTCCACTGAGTGGCGACAGGTTGCGTTTTCGGATGAATCGCGTTTTATGCTCCATCGGACAGATGGACGTTGGCGTATAAGGCGTGAAACCTCTGAAAGGAACCACCCTGCAACCATTGCCGGAACGGTCCAAGCTGGAGGCGGGAGCATTATGGTCTGGGGAATGTTTTCCTGGCATTCTCTAGGTTCACTGATCATTGTGGAAGGCACAATGGATCAATACAAGTACGCATCTGTCCTTGCGGACCATGTTCACCCCTACATGCGCATTGTTTTTCCTCAGGATGATGGCATCTTCCAGCAGGACAATGCGAGGTGCCATACAGCTGCCAGTGTACGTGCGTGGTTCGAAGAGCACCAGGATGAGTTTACCGTCCTCCCCTGGCCAGCAAACTCACCTGACTTAAACCCAATCGAGCATCTGTGGGACCATCTCGATCGAGTTGTTCGCGCCATGGATCCTCAACCGCGTAATCTAGCGCAGCTGGCCACGGCATTAGAGTCGGCATGGCTCAACATCCCAGAGAACACCTTCAGGGACCTATGTGACTCTCTTCCTGCACGTCTCGCAGCAGTCCGCTCTGCGAAAGGTGGTTATTCTGGCTTTTGACAGATGGTCACATTAATGTGACTGGACTGTGTATATGATCCATGTGTAATTGCGTATTCAGAATGAAAAAAGTTAACATTGACGTAACGAATATCTGTGTCATTTCTCGATGGGACGGTTTCTAGTGCAGACCGACTGTCCGCCCAGTAGGTACAGTAATGGGGCGAAGCAATGCCCGTAAAATCACCAAGTTCTGGTGCTCCGTGCCATTTTCCCTGTCCCTGTATCTACGCTAGGCAAAGAAATGATATTATTATATTTCATAAGCATAGGATTTAAAAATAAAATAATTACATGCAATATTTTTTAAGGGACTTGTTTAATCTTTCACTGATGTCAATACCTTGAATTACCATTTTAGTTTACAAGAAACAATAATTACTTAAATAATCAGTAAAGATAGAACAAAATTTTAAGCCTTTTTCAGAAATACAGTAGTTCTATTAATACCAATAAACATCGTGTCGTTTTAAATAGATAATCATGGCTTATTTACAAATAAATCTAAATAATATACTTGTGAACTAATAATTTAAAAACAATCTTGAAAACGTTCAGATTCTATATTACGCCCAAAAGAGCGTTTTTTTAGCGTTTTGTCTGTTACCTTTATTTATTAAATATCATGTTATTCGCACTTAAAAACGCTTAAAATTCAACTCAACAGCAATATCACAAAATATTTAAAAACAGCATATCTTTAGAATTTCCGGTACAGTTTCGCTTGCTGGAGATAATTGTTTTTTTCATACAGTATTGCTATTGCTGGCTTTGAAATCGTTGAGTCTGTTAATCAAAAATTCGTTGGAGTTTTACAAAATTTGAAATAGATAATAAAACAAATTCAGAATTCTAAATTCGGGCTTTTAAGTGCCCATATTCGGTTGGAGAACTAGGTTATTCAAAATTTAATGGTTCTAGGTACCGTTTTCTCACAGTGCTAGAAACATTCATCCATTTATGAAGATTCTTTATTATTTAGCTTCTTAAAATATAACACATGGCAATAATATATGGTGGCAGCAGTTTAAAAAGTGAATCGACGCAAAATGCCGTTTTGAAATTAATGCCACTTATGGGCCCTTTGGACTAATAAGCGTTAAGTTAACAAACATTAAAACAAACGTAAGATTATAAATAACTGAAATTATAGTACGGCTAAAAGTTTTTAATGGTTTTTTCCTAGTTTCAGGTAGGTTCTCCTTCCTCACTACCTCAGGAAATTGCGATGATGCAAGCCCTGCTCATTCTGAATGCACACCTTTACTCCTCTGCAGGACAGATAATACAAATAAGTAAGTTACATAGTAGGGTTAAATGTATTGTTTAAAAAGTTCTTAATAATTAAATGAATGTGTTTTTCCAAGTATATGAAAAGACATGCCTATCTTATACTTCCCATTTAATTCACTTTTATGGGGATTTTACAGATAACACGTCTTTTCTACAATTTTACAACGATTTCGCGATTTCAAATGATGTTTAAAATGTAAATAGTACTTTTTTAATGTTTCATCTGATAGTTTTTTTTTCTGGATCATAAGTCTGCATCGTGACTTCCATAATAGATGAGCTTTTCATAAAATTTTTAAAGGTATTGATTTCCATTGCTCTTACGTTACTTTCCAGAGTACATCAGTCGTGGGGGAGCTGCGCTTAGAAAGAGCTCTTTTTAAGAGACTCCTTCCCTTATGGACAATAATCCATAAGGGAAAAATAAAGAGGATTTCGCAGACTTACGATGAAAAGGTATACATGCACTACCTGTATCAGTCTTCATTTTTTCAAGAAACTTAGTAATGCTTTCTGAAGTATGACTTGTTGCTTTTGTCTTGATGATTGTTTCACTCTTTTAAAATCATTGGGATAAAGAAACAGAATTTCTTCTGTACGTGTCGGACGCAAAATGTTCTCTTTTGATGGTTGATTTTAACACTTTTTTCTACTATTTCTATTTTTAATTTGCCCTTGTTAACGTAGATTAACCGGTAATTAATATGCACGGCCGTAAAATAGCAAGCTTAATTAGCAGAGAAACAGCGTGGCGAAAGGCAGAACACGCTCTCAATAGGCTCTCACCAGGCTCTGTATGAAGTAACTTAAACACCAGTTTAAATAGTAGATTTTCACCCTATTTTGCATACGCTCGAAACTGAAATCTCATTCTGGCAAGAAAGCGTAGGTTGCAAAATAAAAAATATAGGAAAGTTTCTTCCAAAATAAATTAGCTGTTAATAAAATTAAATAAAACAGCACATCTATGTCGTTTTGGAGAGCAAACAAGTATTATTCATTAGGAAACCTCGTCATCAGGAGCATCTGCCAGCGGATTTCGTGGCCCCTGAAGAAGATGAATTGTAGCTGTTTGCCTTCGAAATCGATCATATACTCTCTATAGCAAGTGTTAGTCACTAGAGTATGGGAGGGTATACACATATACATTCATGGAAAGCTTGGAAGCATTGCGGTGACTACTGACTAACGCAAATTCTTAAAAAAGCTTTTCCTAAACTATCAAAATTCGTGAACCTTTTCTTGTTATTTTTATTTTATAATTACTTTTTAAATTCTCTCCTTCAAAGGAAGTGATATTCAAGCTTAATCTGGACTCTTAACTCATTCTAATTATTTACTTAGTAGAAGGATTACGCTAGGGATTCAAACCCGAGCCCTTCGGTACGGCAGTCAAAGTCACTAACTGCTACTTTCCAGTCTGGGCGACAAGTTTTAATATTCAACAGAGTAATATAAGTTCTGCTTAAGCAAATTTAAAACTCGGACTTCGAACTGTAATAGTTACCATTAACCATGCTGAAGAATACAATAAAAAGCAATAGATATTCTTACAAAAACAAGAAAACAATTTTAAAATATTCCTTTTTATAACTTCAGTTAATTAAAAACTGTTACCCCTTTTCAGTTATTATTAAAAAAAGATATCAAAAGCATTTTTAATGCATTTCCGTTTTTAAATTCACAGTTCAGTTGCAACACAGTCATAACATTAATGGAATAAAATTTTATAGGCCAATCGATTAAGGATTTTACGTCTTGCTCTAGTAATCACAGTATCTTTTCAAACTTGTGTAGTTTCAAGTGAATTTTCATCCGCAGGTACTTAGCACATACTTTAGGTTCAGTTCACTGATAAGGACATATATTTATATACCAGAATCATACAAACGGTGGATGACAATTCAAAGATACCCTATTTTATTTTGGATTAAAGGAACACGTATTACCATTTTTTTGCAAACACTAGCAGAAATGACATGAGATATCTGTTAAAATGATAAATTAAAAAAAAGCTTTAGTGTAAATTACCAAAACAAAATTTTAATAACTTTTCCCTATCATTTATTGAAACTTATACGTATGTATTTATTTTGAAGGGTAAAGGTTTAAACATTAAATTTGTGATATCATTTGCGAATAAAGATTAAGATTTGAATTAAAAAGTAAAAAAATAATAAATAATCATAAAAGATAATAAAATAGTTTTAAGGGGAAAAGAAATTACGGTGACTGAAAGCTGAAATAAAATGTGAAATATATATATTAGAAATATGAATTCCAAAGCGAAAAATATTAAAATAAAAATATGGTCTTAAAAATTTAAGTTTGGGGAAATATAAGACTAATTCACCGATTGATTATCCACGCTAATTACTACAAAGGTATGGGTAGACAACCGGGGCATACGGATAATCTGAAATACTATTATGTAGAACCTTTAAACGAATTTATTCAGTTCCGACGATAAAGATATGCAGAAACAATACAACTGTTTAACTATTTGTTTGTTAAAGTAACCCTAATGATAAAAAAATCAAGATAAATTTTTCATTTTTTCCTTCTTTGAAAGGTCTGTTATATAAATATCTTTGTTGATTTTTGCTGTATATAGAAGCTTGTGTTAATGTCCTGCAGATCCTACTAAACTGAACGCAAGTTACCACATAGAATAAACACAGATCAGAAAATCTAAAGAAGGTTAAAATAACCTTTTTATTTAAATCTTAAAGAAACAAAAATGTTCAACTTGTACAACAGTCAAACGTCTACTCCTTGCCGGTGTTTAAATGAACATAAAAAAACTTAAATTTAAAATGAAGATGACGTAATTGCAGACTATACATAAAATACGCTTCTAAAACTGCCTCAGATAGATAACGGAGAGTATTTTAAACTTCAGACAGTAAGACACTAAAGCCGGAATGCAGCTTAGGAAGAATAGCGACATTAAGTAATAGCAACACGCGGCTGACAAAATCTCTAAACCAGGCATGCTCAACAAGCAGCTCTCGAGCCACACGTGTGTCGCGCGACTTTTTGATGTGGCACCTATGGTCTCTTTTCAGTATTGTTGGCAAATGCCAACAAGAGAAAAGAAAAGTCGAATTCCAGCCTGCTAAGAATGCCCCATAGAAACCAGTAAAATTTTTTATGGGTAACCATAAAATTCTATGGGTTTCTGTTGACTTTTACTGGTTTCTGTTGGTCTCTGTGAGTTTTTCTTCTGGCTTCAAAATGCCCCATAGAAGCCGGTAAAACTTTCTACTGGTACCCATAGAATTTTGTTGGTCTCTACTGACTTTTACTGGTTTCTATTGATCTCTGCGGGTTTTTCTTACTGGTATCATCTGACACCCATACAAACAACATCAATGTCAGAACTTTCTACTGGTTTGTATTGGTTTACATTGATCTTCACTGGTTTTCTTATTGGTATCAGTATAATAGAAATAGATACCAAATAAATCTTCTGTTGATTTATATGGGTTTATTCTAATTTTCTAAATGACGTCAACAGACTTCTTCTAAAGAATGAAATTAATACTGGTGTCAGTAAACCAAAATTCATTAGTATTCTTGTTGTCTACTGATTATTATTTTTTATTATTTATTTAGTTAGTTACTTTTATTTCATTTATTTGGATACTGTTGAAAATAAGGTTATTTCTGTTTTGTGACCAACAGAAAAGCTTTAAAATTAAAAAACATACATTGAACCCTCTCGTCTCCACCTCTTCTCTAAGACGATGATCAGTATTTGTAGGAATGAAAATATGATCTCTTTAAGACCATCATAATAGCACTGGAAATGCAGGTGATCGTTTTATAGAGGATTTTTACTATATATGCTCATTTATTCGATTTCTGAAAAACTTTTGTCGGAAAAAATAACAGTAGTCATATACACCACACACAGCGAGGTCTCTCTAAGGCGACCAGCCACACAAAAAAAAGCATTTCTGCAAGTGGTCGCCTTAGAAAGATGATGCTCAGTACCAATGGCTATTTATGTTCTCAGAAACACGCTTACCTTTCATAAGCGGTCTTCTTAGGGAGGTTGGCTCTACGAAACGAATCTCTCTAAGGCGATCAGTCACACTTCCGGAATTTTCTTTGCGAGTGGTCGTCTTACAGAGGGAATATTTCAATACCAAAATATACTTATATTTTCAGAAATACTGGTCTCGTTCAGAGGCGATCATCTTAGGGAGGTGATTTCACCACGACTTGGTTCTATGAATGTACACACATACACACTTACATATGCATATATCAACATTTCTGATATTACAAATAAACACCGGTATCAACCATCATCTCTTTAACGCAACCGCGTTCAAACTATTTTTCTCCGTGTTAACGTTGACATGAGGAAAAGAATTCCCCTCCCTCCCCCGCTCTCAGAAGAAGCAATATGGCGCCGTTTTTGTTAATGTTGTTATGGGATGTTTGTGTTACCGTCTTTGTAGAGAGTAGGCTGTAGTAATGCAATAAATAATTTACTACATTACAATTTTTTCTATATTTTACTGTTTAGATGTTTTTAATGAAAAATAAAATACCAACATTGACTGTGAATATGAAATAATATGAAAAGAAATAACAGTAAAGCCATGCTCGTGTAATCGTGTCTAATGCATTCAACGAACTTTTCTGACAGTTAAATAGTTCTGAAATGGATTTTCTGTGGGTGAAATTGATTTTCTATCTTTACTTTTATCCTAAAAAGCAATATATTTAAAGACTGAAAAGTGATAATTTCAGACTTGATAATTTGTCTCAGTGTGTTTACATCAGATGCACATTGCATTCTACTAAAACTGTATTTTTGAAAATTTGTTTTTTGATTATAATTTAGAAATACTTTTTAAAGCTTGTTCATGTAGATCTTTATCATTTGAATATTATGTACTAATAAATTTGAGCATACCTTACTTAAAAAAAAATCTTACACGATTCAATTTTCAATTTTTCTACTAATGTAATGTGGTTGAGCAGAAGGAATATTTTTTATGTCTTAAAAAATGTACTTATTATATTTCGCAAACAAAAGAGGTAAGTTTTTTAAATGAAGTAAACATTGAAATATTTGATGTGTGTATTACTTATTGAATAAGGTAGGCAAGACATACAAGCCAAGGAGTCTTTTTTGCATTACTAAAATTGTGTGAAAATTTAGAGGATTATAGTAGCTTACATTGTTTAAATTTTTTTTTCTCTTTTTGGTCTATATTTCTATACAAGTATGAAACTAGAACTACATTGTTACATTAAATATTTTGTGCTACTTTGTTAAAACACATACAATCAAACATTTTTATACATATTTTAATTTTCATCATTATTAATTTCATGAAGAAAATTTCAAATGTTTTTTTTCATAAATTACTTTTGAAATAGAGTTGTGAATAATTAACAGAATTTATGCAATATTAAATGTGCTAGTCTTGGGAATATAAAATATGAATTAGTTATTGGAAAAAAATTGCATTAAGTGAAACCTCATATAGTGGTTATTTTCTTAGATAACCACCTCTGACAGTGACACATTTGTCAGGAACATAATTAAATAACAGTACTTAAAATAATTGATGGTTTTGTAAGGCTACAAGAAACTGGCATTATCTGGAATTGTGGGATTAATTGTTTTAGGAAAGTTTCACTGTATAATCAATTGATTTAGGTACATCAGTTTTTACGTGGATATTAATTTTGCAAAGTAATTGAAGGGTTTTACAGAAGGTTGAAAGACAGTTAAAACCAAAGCTTTTCAAATTATGAGTCTTACAATGGCATTGTTTTAGCATTACTTTCAAATGTAGTTAGAGTAATATTTAAGTATTATTTTCTTTCATTAGTTATACTGCGGAAATGCTCGTTACAATTTTCTGCACTAAATTTATCTGATTGTACAGATATTAACGTATAAACTGTTTGTAAACAAATGTAACTATATGTGTTATATCTGCTTAATTGCGATGACAGTAATTTTAACTGTGTGTATAAGGCTGAGTAAAAGATTTATTTATATTGCTAAATACTGCACTATGTGTATGTGAATTTCATTTGGCAGTCTAAATACAGGAAATGCTCAGCACGAAGTGGTATTTTTAGAGTTTATAATCTACGGTCAATGGCAATAGCTATCTTTTCAGTACTTTAAATTTTACTTTTTAATTTTACTATTTAGAAATTTTACAATTCAAAATAGTATTTCTATACAGTTTTTAAAGTATTTTTTCTGCAATAGAAATAAATGTAAATAACTTATACCTAAAACACCGACTTAAATTTATTTCAATAATGCATCGCTTTAATTAAATTTATGTTCCTTGGAGATGATATACGAAACACCTTTTGTAATAATAA
>KK122188.1:492331-622708 GCA_000611955.2 Stegodyphus mimosarum
TCTAAGCACATTATATACATATATATATATATATATATATATATATATTATTCATTTATGTATGTTTAAAAATAGCAAAGAAATAATACCCGAATTTCTAATAACTCGCATATGTAAAGATTCTAGAAATGTGTATAAAATATGAATGATAATGCCATAAGAGAGAAAATTAATGCTACATATCATCTCAAAGATTGGATAAGTTATAAAGTGTGGATCTCTTCTTTGTATTCATAAACTGTGACTAAACTGTAGGTACACTGGCAACGAATTATTGCTGAGTAACAACTAAAACTTGGGAGGAGTATAAAAGAGCCTTTATGCTAAACTAAATAAGAACAGAAAGCACACTTTGTGCTTCCAATTCAGTAAACCACTTGTGGCGAGGCAACTTAAAGTAACATTAAGTTCAAATGTAAAATTTTAATTTAAATAATCTAATAATTTTAATTTAAATAATCTAAGGCTACACAAATCAATTAACGCGAAATTGGCTGAAAACTTTACTGGCAAGGATATTTATTATCAGCAACTATAATGCAAGTCTAGTAAGCTTATCTAGCCATCCTAATAAGCAACAAATCTTACCATATCTAGAAATCCTAATAATGTGGCCTCGAGAGGACGCTCTGGTCTAAAGTTCAAAACCTTACCTTAAATACACGCGAACTAATTTGCATTCTGGCAAAAAAGCGGCGTGGAGAAGTGACAGTAAAAATCCAAAACATAGAAAACTGGTTAACCAACATAAACAAACCGTACAAAATAATGGTATATTTTTAAGAACAACAACATTTATATTCTTTAAAATCAATACGTTCATACTCAGTAAATAATAATAAATAAATATGTTTTTAAAAATTTTTGTAACTGATAATTACAGATTAAATAATATAATTTTTTATCTTTCATTTAAATGTGCTTATGTGTCTGAACCTGAGAATAAGACAGTGACGAGATCATGGTAAAAGAAAATTATGTTTTTTTGAACACTAAAATTATTTCACAAATATTCAAAGTATTTGGTACCAAAGGAACTATACTGCTATAAGTTGGTTGGACAGGAAGTTTTCCTTCCTTCGTTTAATACATGATTTAAACACATATATTTTGAAATGTTCCTTGGTGATGTGGTGAGCAGATTTAAGTAAAAGTAAATAGGGTTATTCTTCCCAAATATTTTCGTAAAATTGCCTAGCTGTCTCAACAGGATTTAATCTCAGATCAAGGGAATTCCTTTTATGAACAACGTGTTCTTCACAGTCTTATTATTATCTTGGGATATTTGAGATCTCTTTTTTTGTTGATCAGCTATCTAAGCTGTCTTCAGAACAGATGTCTCCTAGATGTTTTCAGAGTAGTTTAGAAGCATGTTTTCCCCCATATAAATATCAGAAGATTCTGGAAAATTTTCCTCGTTAGTAGTTTCGTTGTTATACTGCAACCTTTGAGCAATATACTCAGTTCCCAGATTAACTACCCCATATGTGCCGCAATTCACTGAATCTCTCAGTCAATGTCCCTTAAACTACATAGCGTAGAACAAAACATTTTTTAACTGTAATAATATCACGTATAATTTTAAAACTGTTTTTACAATGAAAAAATAACCGATTTTCACTGAACTGGTTTCATAAAACATGAAGTGTGTGATGTTTTTATACAACCTGTTTCTTTAATTCCTATAGGGGTAAAATTTATTGATTTAAAAACTATACTGAAAGTAACGTAATATCTTTAACTATTATATTATTTTCTAAACACTGCAAATCTAAAGTTTGGATTATTTGTCTAATTTTAATCCAGAAATTAATTTGTCCACTTGAATAACTTAAATTTTGTTTAATTGTATTCATCAAAAAACTGAATGATGATTCAGTTTTATGCTTTTTTAGATTAAAACCGGTGTTTTACAAGGTTTTTTCCTGGGACCCGATTTGAATCGTAACCATAGAAATAACAGTTATGGAAATAGATCGAGGAACTTAATTTTTTTCTAAAATTTGTTTCTGTTTAACTTACTTCGTTTCATTAAAAACGAGCGAATGAAGGCTGACCGTAATTTCATTCTTCATTGATGTGGAGAAACTAAATACTGTGCGGTGGTTGCAATACGAGTTACGATCGCAAATGCGGCGGGCTGGCAGTAGCCTTGAAAAGCTTATTTTAAAACAACACAGTGCAGTTTCTGAGTAGTTAACCCCCACTAAATGCGGAAACTTCAATCTGGGTTCGATCCTAGACGAATGGGCTGATTGTATAGTTGGTTTTCGTGGTTTTTCATGTGTAATGTGAATACGAGTCAGTTTTCCTTAGAATATCCACCACCCATCCCCTAGGAAAGTAATCCTTACGTGCTTTTCTTCATTTGAATAACCTAAATGTGCGCTGTTTAAATACAAACAACTATAACTTATCTATTCTAACCATATGCAGAAAATAAGAAAGTTTAGAATGCAGAATATGTATGAAAACAGATCTCGGGAAGTGAATTTAGAACATATAAATCTAGTGATTTATGTAGTTTTCGAAAGGGAGTCTTTCATTAAAATAAATAAAGGGAACGAAATTCTAAATGTTGCATTCCTCACCAATTTCTATCAAAGCATTTCAAATAGGTACTCCTTTATAGCAAATCTCCGTTCAAACGCATTTTGCTTAACCGAAACAAAATTAGAAGTCTTCTGCAATTTTTTTATCAACTTTTCTTCATTGTTTCACTATCTAGAGGTAAATACATACATGTTTTGTCACGTAAATAAGTGTATTTGGCAGATTTTATGCAAAAATTATAAAAGTCCTATGTCCGTGTTCAGAATAGGATTCAGTTTAGAATGTAACTTCAAACTGACTTAGTCCGTGTTCAAGGTATTGCTGTCAAGCTCATTGATACAGCTGTTTTGGTGAAGTTACTTGAATGCTAGCAAACTACCAGAAGATGACCCGTCGTAATTTTCAATAATTGCAAAAAAAAAAAAAAAAAAAAAAAAAAAAAAAAAAAAAAAAGAAAAATTTAATCGTACACTTGTATTGAATTTTTAGAATTTTATGACTAAATTTATCATGGATTGCTACTATTCCAGAAATTCTAAAATTGAGAACATAAATTATTTTGGGAATACTGCAACTTATCTAACAGCTGATGGCATACAGGGTATGATAAAGGCTTGCTGTTTGAGAATGAAACAACTTATACGTTTGGTATACCCAACTTATATCGCCACCGGTTGCGTGCAAAATACCAAGCCAATGATCCAGTTCTGTATGTACGGTGTAGCATGGCGTGATCAATGATTGCAACTGTACTGTTGATTTTGGTCTTGATTCTGCAATGTTTAACACTTCCGAACAGGAAATAATGTGAAAAAGGTCCAGGGGAACGTAGCGGACATGAAATGTGTCTATTTCTCGCTATCCATCTGTTGGGGAAGGTTATGTCGAGAAAACTGCGAACATACAACGTTTAGTGTGGTGGCGCTCCATCCTGTTGAAAAATAACCTTAGGCTGAAACTGTTGGCAAATGAAATTAATCAATGTATTGAAGTAAACTTCTACTGTTATCGCTTCTTCATAGAAGAAAAATGGTCCTCTTGCAGCATTTCATATCAGGCATTCCTTTTTAAGATGTTGGGATTGAATTCCCTTGTGGCACGAGGATTTTAGGATCTACAAATCCTCCCATTATTTGTATATTAAACAAAAACAGATTGCTGGGGACAAAAACCTCGGTAAAAGTGCAATAACAGAACAAAAATTCGCAGCACTAACGTTTTACAGGGTGCTCAGAATCTTAGGGTAAACTTGTTCAGGGATTTCGTGCACACTTCGCAGTTTTTTCTCTCTCTGCTAATTCACTCATGTAAATATTGCATCTTATCAAAATGAGAAAAATTAGTCACCTATATGCTTAATCCAAAAAGAGAATTTTTAACTGACCAGGTGTTTTCTATCATGTGATATAGTTGCCAATCCATGCTTCGTAATACACTGGTGTGCAAAAATTAAGGACGAGACGGTTTTTTCAATATAACTTTGTACAAAAGCTTTCCAAATCAACACATTTAATACCGTAAGATGCCCAATACGTAAGGACATGAGTAATGTAAGCAACACTTACTAAAAGTCAGAGGGATAAAAAGAAGCTTTATTGAAAAAGTAGCATGGAGCGCAATGCCACTGAAGGCCGAAACATCCCTGTGATGGGTGTCCAGCAAGAAATATCCGGTCTTTAATAGCGGATATGATCTCCCCTGACTGCCAGGCAGGTTTCATATCATTTGTGCATGCTGGATATGTGGTTGTTAATGAGCTGTTGAGACACTGCTGCTCTTTCCTCTTGTAGCACCAATCGCAGTTTCGGAATCGTTACAGGCGATAAGTTACGTGCTGCCACGGGTCTCCCTAGTAAGTTCCGTACATGCTTGACGGGATTTAGTTGCAGAGACCTTGCCGACCAATCCATGTGTTCAATATCTTCACTCTCCAACAGCTCTTCGACAGTTACTGTGCGATGAGATGGAGCGTTGTCGTCCATGAAGAGGAACTGAGGACTCATAGCCCTTGAGAAAAGACGCATGTAAAGAAGAAGAACCTCGTTACAATAGCAGTCCCAGGTGACGAACCTCCTTGGGAGATATGAAGGTGCTGCTCGAACGAGAACTCCGCGACCTCCAAAACAGTCCCTTTTGATGATGTTGAAGGGGTTATTGCGTGTTCCCCGCTCTGTCCAGATGTGTATGTGTCTAGAATCGCAACTCAGACTAAATCTGCTCTCATCTGTAAATAGTACTCGTCCCCATTCATTGTCTCTCCAATTCCGGTGTTCCCGGCACCACAGAGAACGCCTTCTCCGATGGGCAGGCGTTAGAGGTACACACCGTACAGGGCGTCGTGCAAACAGACCACCACCGTGCAATCTTCTGGCCACGGTAAAACGCGATATCGGTCGTCCAGTCGCCTGTATCGTGTGTCTAGCGATTTCTCCCGCTGTCTGCCGCCTGTTTCTTCTGGCCTGTAAGGCAATATACCGGTCATCTGCGGGTGTGGTTCCTCGTGGACGACCACTACTAAACCCCCGGATAGCTGTTCCTGTAGTTTGAAATTGTCTCCAAAGTCGTGAAACGATGCTGTGAGCAATTCCGAACTCTGCAGCCACACTTGTCACACTGCGGCCTTCCTCCAACTTCCCAATGATTCGACCTCGGGTAAAAGCATCCAGATGTCGTCTAACAGATTGATTATTCGCCATTTCTCGCTGAGGCAGCAACTCGGTGTGATTTTAACTGCTATACGGCGTGCAATCTCTTTGCCAGAAATACTGATCTTACACCGACAACATGCTTTATACTACTCAAATAGTCCCCCATTACATCTACCTGCATATCTGCGCATGTGCTACCGTACATCACCTTACTTAATCTCCTGATTGGTCTTTCTGTCCGCTCTGCCTCTTCGTTCAGCTGATATGCTAATTTTTCGACTTCGTCCTTAATTTTTGCACACCAGTGTATATGCAACTAGAATGTATTGCCAACCTATGCTTTTAAACTTAACTCAGAATATGCATGTGCAAGTAATTTTTAGACCCCATTTTACACATTTAAAAAATGTAAGTTCCTGTAAACTTTCGGGGTCAAATGAAATGTAAAAATCAGATAGTAGGCTTCGTTTACTTTCCGTTTACTTTATGTGTTTAGTTTTCTTTCTCTACTTTGCTCCAATTTAAACAGTCATTATTTAAATAACAATTTTATTAATTTTCATTAAGCCATCTCCAAAGATCTCCTATAAGGCATTACTTTAAAATGATAAGTATAATGAAAGTAAAAAAAAAAACCTTTTTTTATTTAAGTGTGTTGTAATTGCAACTGTTTTTCATTTCTTTCATATTTTTTAATGCAAGTAAAAAGTTCAAAGGGAAAATCTGAAGTTCATTTAATGGAATGCGGCTATGCTGAAATACTTTGTAAGAGTAAAACGTATGAGATAAGATTAATTCTTTTCTTTCTTTATTTTTTACTTCCCTTAATTCTATTCTTTTGTCAATTCATTCTAAACAAACTGTGAGGACACAATGGTAACTATAGTTTTGAATCAAAGTTCGAAACAAACAAAATCATCTTTGACAGATTGTAAACAAATAGCAGCGCAATAGACTTTTAATTTTACATTGGCTGTCTGTGCATTCATAAGGTACATTATGTCATCCAGATAAATGTGAGCAATTTAGATGAAACAGATCTGTGTTCATAACGTCGACACTCTTCCTTTCGGTGTGAACGGGCTTTTAAAGCTATGATGTATGTATACAATCATATACCATATTATTGTGAAAACGTATTTCTATTTTTAATTAATAAAGAATAGCAAAATTATTTTAATAATTAATATATTACGTAATCATCATAAAAGTATGTTATTCTCAAATTATCAAAAATATTTATGTAAATTTAGAGAGTGTTAATTTATATACTTCTAATAGAAAGCAACAATCGAGAATATTTTTGTATACACCGTGTCCACAAAATGTTTTGTATTTGTAGACAAAAAAATTCGAGTTACAAAGATGTTTAAATGACATAAAGTTTCATATTTTGGAATTTTAAATTTAAAAACATTAGTTTTGTAACTTTTACGAAATCAGTCCCTATACTAATGTTTAAAAACTTACATACTCATTATAAGAAATACAATATAAAAGGTTGACTAACCTACGACAAAACCTGACCGATTTATTTAATTTCAAAAACAGCGACTTTTGACCTCATGTTCTGTATGCGTTCATTGATCAGTTAGTAAATAAATTAGAATAAATCGAGGTTGATTTTCTCGCCTTAAATGGCCTTCGGCGATACTGTTCTGTGATTTACTAGTGTCTTTAATTTATAATTTTGTTTCATTTCCTATGCTAAACGATTTTTTACATTTTGCTGCACTTCATTTAAACTTATTTTCTCGAAATATTCTAATTTAATTAACCCATTCCTCAAGACAAGTTGAAAAGGACATAAAAATTTACAAATATTGAAATTATATATCGCGTTAATTCTTGCTGTCGAGCGTCAAAGTTCTCGTATTTTTATTTTTTCATAACGAGTACTTAAACTTTCCCAAATATAAGTATAAAAACCATGAGACTACATTAAAAGTTAGATTCCATTATTTGTCGAAAATAAAATTTTTTTTAAAGTTTGATACTGCTAAAACATAAAAATACTTGCATATTTTCGTCATTTAAAACACTTCTGTAACTAGAAGTGCGCGTCTACGACTAACGATTGCGAAAATAAAAGCCGGGTAAAGGCCAAAAATAAAAGCTAAGTAATATATAGGGTGTTTATAAAGTTCCGGGACCATTTTGATGTTTAATAACTCATAAAATAATAAAGATAGATTAAAATTAATAACATAAATGGTTAGATAGACTCAAAAGTTTCATGACCCTTGTCAATGAATATCCACGTGTGCCCCCTTCGCCGCACGGAGAATATAAAGTCGATATTCAATTTCACGCCAGGTACCGGCAAGCATGTCGGCATCCACAGAGGCTATTGCGGTTGTAATTTTGGCTTTTAGGCCATCCATGTTCGACAATCTCCTCCCGTAAACGCTGTCCTTTACAAATCTCCAAAGGAAAACGCCCAGCGGCGTTATATCAGGTGATCTGGATGGCCAAGGAATTGGACCTCCTCGCCTAATCCATCTCCCTGTAAAATGGTCATTCAAAGGACTACGAACGATGGTACCCCAATGAGGTGGTGCACCATCTTGTTGCAAAAAGACATGTTGCTAAAGATCTTCTAGTTGTGGAAATACGAAGTTTTCCAACATGTCTAAGTATACGACTGATGAGACCGTCTATTCTGTAAAAATGAAAGGTCAATGACTCGGTCGTGCATTAGTCCACACCACACATTAACCTTTGAGGAATCCCTTTGTGCCTCACGGTATAGTTGCCAAAAACAAAAGAGAGAAAAATGCATTTAATAAGCAGACGATATTTAGAAAAGTGCAGATATTTAGACTGGAAAATGAAATTATCTAAAATTAACCACACGCACAGACGATATTTACAAAAGTAAAGATATTCAAACCTGAAAAGGAAAATATATAAGTTATTCCATCAATAAATGCCATAAGTTTGTTCAGATCTTCATTATTTTATGAGTTATTAAACATCAAAATGGATCCGGGACTTTATAAACACCCTGTATATATACCCAACCCCAATATATTTATATATATATACTTCTGTTGTTGACGATTGCAATAAAAAAGGAGGTTCACAACTAGATGCTATAACAGCCCATATATAAAATTTCAACATTCTATTTATAATTGTTTTTAAATTAAGAAAGATACATACGTACGTATGTACAGACGTCACGAAAAAGTTCTTTTCAAGTCCATTTTACACTCTTGTTTGGAAGAAAGAATTCTTTATTCTGTTCGTCTATTTATTTTGCGAAGATCGTTACGCAAAAAAATAGTCAAAATGGATATTTCTTTCAAATTCTGATAACCGAAATTTATTGAAATTATTTAAATTTCAGAATTACAGTACTTGCTTTACTTCGTACAAGGAAGTAAAAAGTTGAATTGATCAATATTTTTCATCATGATTTGTACGAAAAATCTTTTCACGTAATAATCTTAACACCAGAAAAGTTTTCATAAATGATATTTTATTTTAAATTGTGTACAAATTGAAATAGTTCGCTGCTCAGGCTGTGGACAGCCCCTATATACAATTCTCGAATGTAATATCAAATATCTTGGTAAATTTGTATCTTATGTTTTATTTTTGTAGCCAGTACACAGTTTTCCTAAGTATAAAAACGGGAGGAATTTTATAAAAAATGTGATTTTGTATTTTAAACAAAATTAATTTTTTTTAGGAAGACATGAATCTTTATGTAATTTAAAACATTTTCTAAGTTTAAATATACGTCTACGACCAATGGTTGCGAAACGAGAGGTCGGGTAAAGATTTTTGTAGACACGGTGTATATTTTATATTTTAGAACTGCATTGTTAGTATACTCCACTTCGATCTTAGCGAAAAGGCCGAATTAGATCTGTTTTCTGGGTGCATCATGATCTGTAAAAAATTTAAAGCAAACCGCATCATGCTACTTACTGTGTATATTTTTCAAACTGCAGAATTTTTACTTTTTTAAGCCTCTTCTGGATAATTCTGTATGTATTATAAATTAAATATATTATAAGTTATGTGAAGCACATTTGCTACTAAAAATGAAATATCAACATTAAACATAAAGGGAAACATTATTAAGAAACAAATGCGTATATTACTCTTAAAACATCCAGTTTCTTAAACAATTGCAGTTATAATTTAAAAGAAATGTTTATGCACAATATCAAAAGACAATATTATGTGTGTAAGATTTATCCTAATTTTATTAACAGTTATTTTAAGTTTATGCACCTGCCCTGTCTTTCTAGTTTCAGCTTACAATTTCCTACCAGAATGTAATCTCAGAAACGCAGTGAATGCAAATGAGTAAGAGTACTACACAGTCCAGTCACATTAATGTGACCACCACGTACTTTCCATGTCAGAGTTAAATAACCAATCACAGAAGGCAGGTGGCAGCACAGTGCAGTTGAGCGTATATAAAGGGTGTGTGAGGGCTTCGGAAAACATTTCAATCGTTGGCGTAATGCAGAAACGAAGCGATTTATCCGACTTCCAAAAGGGCATGATCATTGGCTTTCCGGCCAAGGGTGGAAGCATTTCCGAAACGGCTGAGTTTGTGAACTGTTCGCGTGCCGCCGTGGTAAAAGTGTACCGTGCATGGCAAAATGGGACTGTCCAAAATCAGCGACGTGGCAAATGTGGTGCACCACGGGCCATAGATGACAGAGGCGAACGACGGTTGCGGAGATGCGTTCGGGCAGATAGACGGGCTACCGTTGAGCAACTGACCACCAAAATGAACCAAGGGGCTACCAAAAGTGTCTCCCAAAGTACTATTCAGCGAACATTGCTGCGTCTGGGCCTCCGAAGCAGACGCCTGGTTCGTGCACCTATGCTGACTGCTGTTCATCGACGGCGAAGGCTAGAATTTGCACGCCAGTACAGCAGCTGGACGTCCACTGAGTGGCGACAGGTTGCGTTTTCGGATGAATCGCGTTTTATGCTCCATCGGACAGATGGACGTTGGCGTATAAGGCGTGAAACCTCTGAAAGGAACCACCCTGCAACCATTGCCGGAACGGTCCAAGCTGGAGGCGGGAGCATTATGGTCTGGGGAATGTTTTCCTGGCATTCTCTAGGTTCACTGATCATTGTGGAAGGCACAATGGATCAATACAAGTACGCATCTGTCCTTGCGGACCATGTTCACCCCTACATGCGCATTGTTTTTCCTCAGGATGATGGCATCTTCCAGCAGGACAATGCGAGGTGCCATACAGCTGCCAGTGTACGTGCGTGGTTCGAAGAGCACCAGGATGAGTTTACCGTCCTCCCCTGGCCAGCAAACTCACCTGACTTAAACCCAATCGAGCATCTGTGGGACCATCTCGATCGAGTTGTTCGCGCCATGGATCCTCAACCGCGTAATCTAGCGCAGCTGGCCACGGCATTAGAGTCGGCATGGCTCAACATCCCAGAGAACACCTTCAGGGACCTATGTGACTCTCTTCCTGCACGTCTCGCAGCAGTCCGCTCTGCGAAAGGTGGTTATTTTGGCTTTTGACAGATGGTCACATTAATGTGACTGGACTGTGTATTTAGGTCGATGTTTCAACGACTTCGAGAGAAAAAGTCTGATTTCCTGACTAGCACGCGTTTGCCTTTTGACTACGTCTATCATAGATATTAATACTACGCTCGGCCATACTTTAAGCCCTTGCTTGGCTTCGCCGATTTTATTAATATTTAGGGGCCAACTACTTAAAATCCTGATAGCTTCGGCTATATCTTTCAGTTAGCTTTAGTTAAGCTTAGTTAGTTTAATTTTATAATTTTTTAAGTTCAAGCCCAAGTGTATACCCCCCTAAGGCTTTGTGTATACTCCGAGTTAGGAGTTGATTGTATTTATTTTAAGAAATAAAGGGTAGTTAACCCTTCTTAAGTCTTACGTGTTTGTTCACACACTTAAGCGATTATTCTCTTGTTAGTGTTTGTAAGGTTCATAGATTGAACATTGAATTAAATATGTAAAACCCCACATGAGAACTAACTATTTGTCAGGCCACGTGAAAGATGAATCAAAGAAATCATAGCTCATACAATAATAATACTTGCTTGGTGGCGTGAATGAAAAAAGCTTGGTAGCGAAACTAAAAATAAAGTCAGAAATCTTAGAAAGACTTCGCTTCAGCCATTTTTAAAGTTCAAATAAGAAACAGGAAACACTTGGAATTAGTGGTCAAGAAGAAATTATTTTAAAATCTCATTAAAACTTAAAATCCTTACCATCTTTACACTAAATCCTTTGCAGTTTTACCATAACTTTATTCAAAATGCTGAATTTCAATTGATGTCAGATTAACTATGTAGCAAATGAAGCAACTGAATTTTTTTTAGTTTTGTTGATTTTTCTTTAATTATCCAGTACATTGCGAGCTACAAGAACAGTTCTGAGAAATTATCGCTACGGATAAATTGAAGGAAATTTTATATTGTAGTGAATGCAAAATGTGTAACTGCGTCTTACAGTCACTATTAATTATTTGTAAATGTAATATTTTATGTAATATTTTACAAATTATACTGTAATTTATACAGGTTTATACAATATTATAAATAATTTGTAGCAGTATCTTTCCAGTCTATTAAAGTATTAAGTATCAGGCCTGTAGATAATACTGTACGTAATATTTAAAGCAACGTATACATAGTGTGTAAATTAACAAACTGGTGCATGGTGTGCAGTATCTTATAGATTTCATTAATAGGCGTTGCGAGTACATCTTCGATATAAAACGCTTTAAGTGCCTGGACGTAAGAGGCTCAGTGGAGTTAATTCATAACCTTCTCCAAAGTTTCAAATAGTCTTTGAAGAGGGACTAGTGAATTCAAGGAAGATCTAGTACAGGTGTTCTCAGACAAGAGGGAATTCCCCTCTTGGGAGGAATTTCATAGTTTGAGGAGGGAATGGGGTCAGCCTTTTTTTATTTATCTGATAAATATTTAGTTATGAATATAAAAAGGTTCTTTTTATTCAAGCTTTCGTATTTATCAACATTTTCTGCAGTTTTTGTTGTTTAACTTATAAAATAAGTTGAATCATCTAAATCTAGATAAATATATATATCTTTTTATTTTTAATGACTTTCTACCAATGGCGCAATGGGGAAAATGGTGCATGGGACAAAAAAGGTTGAGAACCCTTGATCTAGTGTATACATTTTTACCTCGAAGGAAAAATATATTCCAATATATGAACAAGCAAAGCTATTTAAAAATAATACTCGTAGATGTAGTTCTTAAGAATAGCATTTTTGGCTATTAAAGCTATTAATCTGATTTTTTATTTAACTATTAAAGCTATTAATTAATTTATTTTTCAAATTTAATCTGTTTGTCATTGGTTAACAAATTAAGCTATTAAAAACAACAGATGCAGTTATTCAAAATATTTTTTAACTTTTTAATTTGATTGATTTAAATAAAAACGCATTGAATTCATGATACAGCTAATTAAAAGCATTAAATGTTCTTATAGAATTATATTACGCATTTTTTCAGTTTCGAAATATACAGAATATATACAAACGCTCCCATGTTAATCTAAATGTATATATTCATCTAGAATCCACTACAAAATGTTTCGTTATTAACCTGGGTCATGTATACTGATAAGCCATATTAAACTTTGAAACAGGCCTTTTAGGCGGCAATTAAATTCTGAACACTTCTAGATTTTTTCCCCTTTTACTAGATTATTATTTTATTTATTTATTTGAAATAACGCAAAAATATAGATCTATATTTTTTTAATGTAAAGTAATTGTAATGAGTGATCGTATGCATTTTTGTGGGGGAGTTAGTATGTCTAATTACCAGCTGGATGACCAATCCGATTCCTGACAACTCCTGTCAATTTTTCATGCTTGTTGCTTCCATTAGCTTAATATTCTTTGCAGGCTTTGGATCCATTTGCTTATTTATTTAATTATATTTTAAAAGTGATAGTATCGATAACAATGATCTCCAAATATAAAACTTTTAATATTTCATAAAGATTTGAAAATTTAATTAATCACAATAATTTCCTTGGAAAATAGGAAGAAATATTACATAGAGGATTTAGCATTTTTCTAATCAAACCAAAAATAGCAACAAACATTACTAGTTTTCAATATAGTTATAAATATACTTGAAAGTCAATTTAAGCGAAGAACTAAAGTTTAAGGAAATTTCTTTTCGGATGCAATATTTTAGTAAATGTAGCAGTAACAAATATTTAAAAGTTAGAAATTACACAACAATTTCAAATCTTTATGCAATGTTCCCAGCATTTTTAAATGACTAGAACGCAGCAGTGCACAAATTTTAGACAGCAAACAATTATCAATTTCAACAAGCAAACAATTATCAATTTCAACAAGCAAACAATTATCAATTTCAACAAGCAAACAATTATCAATTTCAACAAGCAAACAATTATCAATTTCAACAAGCAAACAATTATCAATTTCAACGTATAAAGCTCTGTGGAAAAGATCTTATTACCCATAAAACCTACGAATTAAAAACGTTACAGATCATTTGACCATGATTCTTATAAATGCAAGAATATATTTTCAGTCCAATATTTCCCTAGCAGAAGGGGTTTTAATTAAATAAATATTTAAGCTGAAAAGTGTAGATATTTGAATTATTGATCGTGATTCACGATTCTTACTAGTATTGTGGCCATTTTTGTAAAATAATCATTTCGATGAATTTTGAGTTATAATAGTTTTGAGGTACCATTCTGAATTTAAATAACACTACGCAATTATTGCAATTCTCAGCCATAGTTTAAAACTCGCCGTACCGTAACGCACTAGTAAACTTTATCTGCGTTTAGTAATTATTGTGATTGAAACTAGTGTATTTTCAAAGCCTAGCGTGTTTGTTAGCTCATGATGATTGAAATGAACCGAAGATGATGAACGACATACAAAGTATGCATGTATTAAGAGATGTGCTCCCTTTTTGTGATGTTGTAACCCGTAATTTAAATTGTTTAAGTTAATAATTTATTTCCTAATATTTTCGTAATTTTACCCATTTTGTTGAATGTACCAACAAGTCATTTTCAATGCCAAAAAAATAACATAACAAATGCTAATAACCCATTTTAAAAATGGTAAAATGCACAATTTATAGTTATTCGTGTATTTTGTCCCCTTCCTCAGTTTCTCCCTAACACAAGGCTCTGAAAAGTTTTCAAGTATTCACGTAATTTTCTACTTCTTCAAGGCGTTTAGAAAGCGAGCTCATATGAATTTTAAAATGGATTCGTCCAATTTATGGTTGTTTTTGTCTTGCTAATTAATTTGCTCATGTATTTTGTCTGCATGGGTTCTGATTGTTGAACCAATAATAGTGGAGATTTTCAAGAAAACGGGGATATCTAATGCTATTGATAATTCTGAAGATAATTGTACGTAGGAGAGCAGAATGAACTGTGGCAATAGAGACGATGCCGTAGCAGACTATACAGACAGAAATTCCAGCAGTGTTAAATGATTTTTGTAATTAAGAAAATAGATACAAAACTCCTCGTCTTCCACGAAGTATTCCACGAGGCTTACAGATGTAAGTAAATAACTCACAGTACAATGATTTCAATAATAAAAACATAAAATCTAGACCTGGAGAGAGAGAGTATAAAAAAATAAAATAGACGATAAATGATTAAACGATGTTACTATTCCTATAAAAAAATAAACCAACTTAAAATAATAAAATAATAATAATAATAATGAAATAATACTAATACAAAGGAAAATAGTTCATCAACAGGACAAAAAAACAATACATAACATAATCATACACAGACAATACGCAAAATAATACGATGACACATAAAAGATAAAAATCCTATCATATAAATAATAATGCTAAAAGTTCAAAGAGCAAATAAAGTCGCGCAGCACTGCAAAGGCCTCGGAACTTCTATCAAGATCATAGAAAACAGGAGGCCAGCAAACAGAGAGCTTCCCTAAAATCATTTAAATCCACTTCTGGCAGTCGCATACAATAAAATATGTTCCACATCTTGCACAGCATCGCTTCAAGCACAGAGTCTACTATTAACAATACTGAAATGAAGTAAGTAAGTTCCAAAATTCCCATGACTGATCAAAATCTGAGTAAGTTTATAATCTGGTTGAAACTGCCTACACTTATGCCGTTGAAGAACACTTGGGAAAAATCTCTTTGTCCACTGGATCTTCAAAGAAGCAAGATATTCAGCATTCCAATCAACCACAGTTTTCTTCCAAGACACATGCTTCTTCCAATAAGATTTGGGAGTAGACAATCAATATCACGATAATTGAGATATCACAGTAATTAATTCTCTTGCTTAGCCAAATGGTCAGTATTCTCATTACCAGGAATATCACTGTGGCTACGAACGTAGGGAAAATGAATATCTGCAGTATATCTAATCGCGTGTAATAGAGAGTGAATTTCCACCACCAGGTTTTCAGTCGAAAGTATATCACGTGGAAGAGAGAAAAGAGAGTGAATCTGTGCAAATAAGATATTGTTGCATTCTACGGGTTCATGGATTTGGAGTGATTCATTGATGAAGAAACAAAACACAATACATTAGCCAGTATTACTCAGGACACATTTACAACGTCGAAAAACTACGACAAACACGTTGAAACAATCAGCAACAGAGCCTTCAGGCTATCAGGCTATAACCCTAAACTCGCTTTACGAGGAAGCTACCTTACCGCGGCTGGGCATTCGTAACAATATTTAAATGCCTCATTCTTACGACAAGAGTTTTGTATTCGTTTGAAGGTAAGATATAAGCTCAGAAGCTCGGCTTGAAAACCAGAACATGCATCTGGTATCCCATATTGAACAGTTACATTCTCCCCGCCATCTTCATAAATTAATGCAAGGCCAACCCTTCCATTTAACTTACTACCATGTGTGAAACAACTAATACTATATTCTTGGAAAACACTATTATCATAAGTAACAGCTGTCACAGGGTTTCTGTCTGAAGGGTGAGGTAAATCTGAAAAAGAAAGCATCCCATTCAAGAGATCGCAATGGTTGTGATTAGGAATTCTATTTCTAACACCCAGATCATTTAAGATCATTAAATCAATAGGCGAAAGACCAGAAATAATGAATACTGCTTCATAAATAACAGCTCTGTAATCATGAATAATGCGGAGGAGAAATCCTCTTTGAACCCTTCTAAGAAGTGTACAGTTAATTTTCTTCCTTAAAGCTTTTCCCCAAGCTCTTGAGGCATAGGAAATAAGTGGTAGAATGGCTCAGTTTGAGAACATCACATTTGACCTCATAAGTGTTCTCTGAAATTTGCAGTAAACCAAGAAGAATTTTTTTCACTCTTACTGGAGAAGATAAGAAATATATTGCTTATACTGTAATTTATTGTCCACAATAATTCTTAAATACTTAATCAACTGCACGTTTTCAATAGGTTCACTCCCGAGAATTAAATCAATCTTTTAAGAGGACAGGGATGTTTTGTGTATCATTATAACTTTCAACTTTCAAGCGTTAAATTAAAGTTCGAAATGCTGTGACCAATCAAAAATATAGTTAAAATATTCCGAGAATGAGAACTGGCATCATTAATGTTCTTAAATTGTAAATCGTCTGCAAAAGCGATTTGGTGTCTGTTCTGGAATTTTCTCAAATTACAAAGCAAATGATTCATAATAAGATTCCAAATAAAAGGACCAGAAACTAAAACCTGAGGATACATCCTTTCTCCAAATCAAGTTGTTTCGTCATATTAACCAAAGTAATTTCAGCAATACGAAATTGCAAGAAACTCTTCATTAAATAAAATATATTCTTGGTGACTCCAAGAAAGTAAGAAACCTGACATAATTCCTACACTTGTCCTGAACAGCAATATGACATAATCGAAGCAAAGCATGATCAGCAGACCTTTGAGGAGCAAATCGAAACTTCACTTAAAAGACCAGAATGACCGAGCTAATAATTAAGTCTGTTTATACATAGTTTCTGAGGCCTAAGGAGTAGCAATGTGCAACAATGACAGCAAATGAAAGTCAGAATACAGGAAAATAGAAATGAAAATATTTTATTAGATATATGTATTCTTATTGGAATTCAAGTTTCTAGTAAATAAGTAATATTATGATAGATAACCGGTGATTTATCTATAATTGTAATAACCAGTACCTTTTCTTTCGTTGCATTCCTACTTCAACCGTGTCATTTGGAAATAAAAATATTTACGCAATTTCCCGCTTTCGGTTTTCGGAAGATAAAATTAGTAAAAAATTCTGATGTGGATATCGCATAGCTTCCTCGTACGGCGTATTAAATTATACACATATTTTGCTGCATTTCATTTTAACCTATTTCCTCAAATTATATTTAATGAACCGATATCTCGAAGCAAGGCGTAAATAACATCAAAAACTGAAATTTTTGTAATTAAATATCCCGGTAAATATTTCTCATACCGGAATCAAACTTCTTCTAATTTTATTTTTCATAACGAGTATTATACTTTCCCAGATATAAGTATAGGAACCGGGAGACTTTACTAAAAGCTAGATTTTGTTATTTGTGGAAAATTAATTATTTTTTAAATTTCACATTGCCAAAATATGAATATTTCCATAATTTAAGACACTTCTGTAATTAGACGTATATGACTACTCCAAACGATTGCGAAACTAAAGGCCAGGTAAGGATTTTTAAGCTTGGTGTGGGTGCATGTATATATATATATCAAAAATATACAAAAGTTCAGCGTTCTACGGTCAATCATTTTTGAGTTATGAAAGATATATATACATACGTACCTATGTATTTGCACGTAGACGTTACAAAAAAATTCCTTTTCAATACATTTTAAAACTCATTTTAGAAGAAACAGTTCTTTACACTGTTTCTGCATACAGAGATCGCGTAATAAAATCGTTCAAATTGATCCGGTAACGGTTAAAACAGATATTTCTGATGAAATATGATAACTGAATTTTTTTGCGACTTTATTACTTCGTTTACTTCATAGAAGAAAGAAAGGGGAATATGTGAGTAAATACTGTAAATTAATTCCAGTAGAATTTCACATATCCAGGCTAACTGGGATCAAGCGTAGCGAGTTATTCAGAATACCCTTACATACTAAATCGTCTGATTCAATTTAAGTTCTTATCGTAAAACAGTTTTTATTTCCTTAAAATATAATACAAAAACATTTACTTTTACAAAAGATTTCTTTCATTCTTTTTTAGTTCCTTGTATGAAGTAAACAGGAAGTATTCTAATCACGAAAAATTTCGGGTACCATATTTCAACGAAAATATCTATTTTGACCAGTATCGAATGCAATTTAACGACGTTTTTGAGTGACATCCGTATGTAAGGACAGAATGAAAGATTCTTTTCCCCCAAAATAATTATAGAACTGATTTTAAATGGATTCTGAAGAGTTTTTTTCGTGGCGTCTATACGTATGTATGTATCTCGTATAACTGAAAAACGAGGAGCCTCATAACGTTGAAATTTTGTATATAGGGCTGCTATAACATGTAGATGTGCACCTCGCATTTCGGTTGCAATTGGCCGTACCAAAAGTATATAAATATATGTATATATATATATCCACTCTGTTACTCAGCTCAATGAGCTCAGTTTCTTTATGCCTATAAGTTTGTTAACTGCGCATTTTTTGCTTTAAAAATGATTTAATAATGTTGTTCTTATCTTTCGGTTAAGATTTTTATGCCTTTAGTAAATCTGCATGCAAGATTTGTAAAATTATCAACAAGTTAAAAGTGCAGCTAAGCCTAATCATTTTTCTCATGGCGGATATTTGTTTACATTTGAAAGCTAGGAAAATATTGGATTTGTTGCCAATCTAGAGAAATTGAGTTTCGCAACAGCAAAGATAACGCCTTCTTTTATTATTGCGAATTAAATCATGCTTAATACACTCCGGAATTTATTCGAGGAAATAAAATGTTTTAAGATTTATTTCGTAATTTTTAATATAGATATTTTGAATTTTTATGTATTTTTGCCTTGTCACGAAATGAGAACTGAACTACTTGAATGAGAAATACTGAATCGTCTGCGAAAAACTGTTTCTCTCTCTCTCTTTTGTTTAATTTCTTTTAAACATCATTTTAGATTTATTACAGTATTTTAATAGAACATATAGCAACAATTAGGTAATTCTCCAGTTGATATACATAATTTTTTGTATTCTTGATAAGCTATAAAATGAATGAGATGTAACGCTGTTAAGTGAAGCTAGCATCAGAGTGTCGCTGTGGTAAACGAATATAGGGAATTTTAAAGAAAGCATTTATTCTATTGGGGTTTATACGCTATCGATGAAATAGATTTAATTCAATCCAATAAGTTTAAATGAAATGCAAAATGCGTATAATTTAATATTCCGTACAAGGAAGTCATGTGGATTTTTTTCAGATTTCAATCAGATTTTTTTTTATTGTTAAAATTATGGCTAAACGCGTTATCCTTTTTTCTTTCACAATAAAATCTTTTTTCAGTCAATTAATCATCAAAATTAAAATTGAAAAAATAATTTCTTTTGTTTCCGGTACGCTAAAGTTTAAGAAAAATAGGTTTATTTCTCCAAAACAAAACGTTTTGTTTGCTTTCAGTCAACTGAAATTAAACTAGGACTTTATATTTTTATTCATGAAAAATAATAAGCGAATAATACAAGCAATATTATTCAGAATTTTTGATGAAATATATACTGCATTAACTGTTATATAATTTACATGAATGAAATTAGAAATACATAAATAAATTAGAGATCAGTTTTACTTAGAATAGATTCAGATAGCTGGTGTTTCTGGCACTGCCTTTCTACTATATTTAAAATTATGTTTGCTTTGTTTTGATCAGTTTCTTAAGTCACTCGCTGTTTATTTTTTAAATGTATGTATATACTCTTTATTACTTCATTTGAATATATTTATGGAAATATTGCTTTTTTAAAATTTTCATTTGCTTTTAAAAGGACGTAACGCTGTTACTCATTCGAGATTTCTCATGAAGCTCGGCACAGTTTTCACTTATTCGTAAAATATATTTTCTTCAGAATCATTGAATTTTCATCTATCTACCCAAAAAGATCGAAATCGGGCTCATATAACACAATTTGCGTCTGCATCGCAAATGCATGTTTTTGTCAGTTGACCTAGATATGACATCATAAATCTGTGCAAGCTCTCTTGTTGCAATGTAAATTCAATACGTCGAATTATCATAACATCGTACAATAAAATTTCGTCACGTAGTGTTTGTGACCTAAATTTGACCTCAAAAAACGTATTAATGTGACGTAAAAGTATTTTTATTATTTTTTCGTTAATATTAGTCAATACATGGCTCACATTTCCCCCCCCCATGAATATGAAAAACGTATCATACTTCCGTACTCTGATTTGGTTTAGTTTATTTAATTACGACAAAGCACTCAAGGGCTACATGCCTAAAAGGAGGGATGCCTTCGTGGAGGGCTGTCTAGGGTACACTGCCTCGTATACACGTTACACATGAGAACTACGAAAACGCCCATGCAGACAACACGTTCGCCGGGATTTTAACTCCGAATCGAACTACCAGTTTTCAGCGACTTCACCGCTCGGCAGCTGATGGGCCTTCCGTACTATGACACGCCGCCTTTGCTAAACAATGTACTGTCTAATGCTTTCTGGACAGCATCAAAACTATAAAAAGTGTGTCATACTTTCAGTATTATTTTCTGGCATTAATATTAACTCATAAAATGTTCTCTGCATTTAGTACTACTTATTGCTCTAATGTAAACGCTTACAGTATTCCGTACTTTGCCACGTTTAGCGTTAATCTATGAATACTATACTGAAAAAATTTGTAAATTAACGTTAACATGCATAACATGCACTATTTCTTAGCATTAATTCATGAAATGTTTTCTGCCTTTTAGTATTAGTTACATCACTTCCTCTGAATTTGCATTAATTTCTTTAAAATTAGTTAGAAATAAAAGAGAATACTCGTCAGTTGCATAGCTACGCATATTTACGCTAAATATAAGCAGGCGAATAAAATTAATAGACATTAGCGCTCTACAACTCCCTGAAAATAGTTGGCTGATGAGCGTTTCGTGATCTGCCCTATAATTAACCTCAATACAAACTAAAGGCAAATAGCTATTATGTGTTTAGTTAAAATTATATACTCTAAACTCTCTCGTACGCGTTATTTTTGCTTCTCTTAGAAGTAAATTTTGCTTGCAATTCTAACTGTGCTTATTCATAGCAGATTTAAAGACGGAAACATTTGTTCTTCGTTCATTCAAAATTTAAAAGACACTTATTCTTGCATCAAATGTATTACTATCAAAAATTGAAAATTCTTAAAAATAAGAAAACTTCTTTGGTCACCTAGGCAACAGCTGTCTTCCTTTCCTGATATATGTTTTGTCTCTTAACGCAAGGTATCTTATGTCGCAAGTAACGTGAGCTCTCATTAAAGATCTAAATCCAGATGCTCTTTTCGACTAGCGTGTGTATCTAATTGAATTTTTCTCGCTAAATGTTTCCCCTTAGAAACACTTCTTCCACAGATGAAAAACTGCACCTGACTTGGTACAAAAATAGTACACTCTTCGGAGGAGAGAGAGAATAGTGACGTAATGGCCTTTGCTATTGCATCACAGGTTTTCAGAACGTAAATGGGGGTTGCCATTTAAATCGATACAACTTCGCCAAGTGGGACGAGCTGACTCTAAACTGACGTTTTCTTTCGTCGCCAAATACTTTTTCCCCCTAATATTACGAATACTTAATTAATTAGTTTTCGCAAGCACTCTTTACATCACATTTCTGATTGTGAAAAAAAATGTTAACTTTTATAATCACGCTTAGGTACTGATTACAAGATGAAATACTGAAATTTTTAATTCAGTACTACTGAAATAGTCTCCACGAGGAAGAGAAAGCATATTTAATTTAGAACATACCGCATATTTTCGTTGAATAAGTAATTTGTATAAAACTATTTTTATTAAAAGGATGTTTTAATAACCAATTCGAATTCTGAATAAACAAGAATATTCTTAAAAAGAACAATAATACAAGCAAAAGCAAAGGTTCAAAATCTGAAAAATTTGAAAATAAGCATCTCAAATAGTTTAGAAAATATACAATAAATCTCGGTAAATTTTGTGTCGTCAACAGAACTGGAAGTTAATATTTTGCTCTGGCATAACTTTAATAGAGAGGTTTCTATGAAATTTGTATCGAAAATAATTTCTACTACAGTATCACCATAGTATAGTGTGTTCAGATGATTATAAAGAATAACTGTATTTCATAAGAGGAATGAGTTGCTTAAATTCTTTTAAATTAACCACAAGAAGCTATTTACCAAAGGCACCTAGTTCATTAATGGTCATTTTCTATATCCCATCATTCAAAATTTCTTAATGGAATGGAACTGTTCCCAGTAAAGATAAATTAAATTTATGAAGAACGTACGTACAAGCTTAAAATTATAAATAGTTCAAAATATGTAGCCCTATTTGTCTTTCTTGTGATTACATTTTTAAACTTTCTCTTCTTCACGTTTTCTTTCAACATTTTTCAGCTTTTGCAACCTCTTATCTTCTTGATAAGTAGATTTAACATGCCTTTTTTATCTTAAATAAGATCTCTTGATCCTTTTTAAGATAAAATCTGGATAGATAAGTACTTTTAACATATTCTTTTGCTTTCGAATAGGTCCAATAGGTCAACCACAAAGTCGAAAAATTTCAATATGTTCTGAAATAAAATTCTTTAGACTAGTTTAGCGGATATGTATTTTTATTAATTAATTAGTTTTATATTACATAAAATAATCAAATTAGATGTTTTAATAATGTAGCATGCAAACGTCAGTCGTATTCTACAAAATGTATTCACTTTGCCTGCTGTTAATGATAACATTCTAAATAAAATGGTAATATAAAGAGAACAGAGTGAAGTGAACAAATAAAAATAATATTCCTTTACTTTCAATAAATGATATCTGATCACTTAAAAGAGCACAATTCTTTTGTTACATGTAATTGTACAAATACCTTTCAGATTTTATTCTGAAACTTGCAACAGTTTTGATGAAACAGCTATGATGCAAACCTTGACTAAATAGTAAACAACGCGTCTATTGCCACATAATATCATTAGCCTTCAATAAGTACTAGATTAAATAAACTTACCTTTAGATGCTTAAAATGAAATTTATTTGCAAATAAAATATATAATGATAGACTTCAGATGTTAGAAACTATTTTATTACATTTAGAAATTTGATTAATCGAACTTAATTGGCGAAAGATAGAATTTGATAAATGATTGAAAAACAGTTTAAAAACTTTTTGCAGTTTTAATGAGAGATCTGGCATAAAGATGGTATCTCTCAGGTCATATTGCGATGTTAAAAAAGTGCTTTTGATGGTTAAGTTATTCACTAATAATTCTGAAATAAGTAGAATTATGATGAAAAGTATAGAAACACGTAAATGAATTGTTCTTCATCTGTTTAATTTTTACAAGAAAAAGACTGACTTAAGAAATAAATCTGTACTTATTAATAAAATATTACACTGATGCAATTTTTTTCTGTGAAATTTTGATTATTGGGTTATTTTAAAAGTTTCAGGAACTGCTCCAAAAATAGTAATTTGAACCAAAAGTAAAATGAACCCTATTTTAATAAACGTTATACATTTTTTTATTCAGAATTTTGTATTGCTGATTATAAGTAGTATTGCTGATATAATCGTAATGATAGCCATATTTGTTTAAAAAGAATTATAAAAATATCCTATCTGCATCTGAAATAAAAAGAACTGTAAAAAGATACTGCTTATTCTGTCTTACAGTTTTTTACATTGCATCCATAACTAAGGAATTTGAGTCTGCTATATTTCTTACATGTGAAAATGATTGGTGAAGATCCATGGCATTAGATATTTTATTTAAAAAAAAAAGTCAAGTATTTGTTTTAGTTTGGTGCATTATAGTGCTTTACATTTTATTTATTATTAAAATTCAACCAATGATTTATTTAGTAACTCACATGTGAAACATACTAGCTTTTGCTGCTAACACTCGCCAAATGTGAATTTTTTTGGCACAATTTTAACCATGTGTTTAGCGAAATTATGCCAAAAGTAGTTACCCACATACAGCAGAAGCAGTTTCGAACTCGCCGAAGTGTGGTGGTCACTGTTTCAGGTTTCTCGAACCATGACATCGTGTCGGAGACAATGCTGATCACGGATGTTGCTGTCGGTGAAAATATTTAAATCATAATTAACTGACTTAAAACCCAGTGGAGGGCATGAGAACGACTTATTACAATTATTTATATGATAAGAGTTTAAGAATTTCAAATACTGTGATACATAATGGAAGTGGAACCCTGTTTAGAAGGCAGAGCCATGAAGTAAGTATCTAGCACTTTTAAAATTTAGTATTAACACCTTTTCAAATGTTTCTTTAAATTTAAATTTATGCTATTTGAAGCAGCATATGCTGGTATAAAGAATCTTATAATGAAGAGAATGCTGTTCCAACTACATTTCTGTTTATTAATTTGAAAGGCAGAAATGCGTTAATTTTTAATATCCAAATAAATACTGAAATGCGGAAATTCGTTAATGTAAATTTTAAAATTATGAAATTTATTAATATAAAGGGATACAAAAATTTCACTTTTTTTTTAATTTGAGAGATGTAAAATCAGAGAATATTTCCACCTTAAAATGAATTTGAGATATTCTGCAGAATATTTTTGATTTTTTGAAAAACACGAAAAAATCTTATTCGGTTTCTTGTTATATGGACGGATACTGTTTTATGCAACCTGTGCTAGGCTAAGGTTGAAATTTGAGTAATTATAACCCCCATTAGTGGCAGAATGGGTAGGAACACCGAATACTGGTAATTCGTTTCGGTTGCATATGAGATAACTAAAAGGACTAATAAAATAGGCGTTTCACTTTTTTTTTAATATATGTGTACAAGTCAATTGAATCCCTTAGATCAGGGGACCCCAAACTTTTTGTCCCTAAGAGCACAGTTGGACAGATTGCATATCTGTTGGACGCGACGGACACCATTTACTTTTTCAAGGAAGGTGAATTTATAGTTGGATAGAGTTAATAAATATATGCATTTATGTGGTATCTATGTTGGACGCAATTTGTATTTCATTAAAAATGAGAAAACTTTCACATGCAATTTTACTGAAAACTAAAACATTTTTATTGTGATCGCCCAGCGGCGAGGATCAGCGGGCGCTGTGGTACCCGCGGGTATAGGGTTGGGAACCCCTGTCTAAGATTATAAGTAGCTATCGAGTGTTTTGACTTAAGTTCGTCATAGTTCCGTAAATGTGTGAAAGTATCTATGAATTTTAATTAAAAATGTGTTTAAAATGCTAAATTTCAGACTTTTATAAAAAAATTAATATAACCAAATTATAAGTGATTACTGTGCATGTATATGTGTACATGAATACAATTTTGAGTATGTTTAACCATAGAATTCTAAACGCTTCCATGGCCCATCAACGGCCGAGCGGTAAAGTCGTTGAACAAGAGTAGTTCGGTGTAGCGTTCGAATAAAGGCGAATGGGCTGGTGCGTTTTCCCCATGTAAAAAGTGAGCCAGTTTCCCTTAGAAAGTCCTCCTCGAAGGCATCCCTTCCCTTAGATAGCCCTCGAATGCTTTGCCATAATTCTGTTAATCAACCTAAATGTTTCCCAGATGAATTTAGATATTTTTTTTAAACTCCTTTAGTTCAGAAATGAAATATTGGAATATAGTATTATGACTTCACTTCTGTTACAAACCAACCTTAAATTTCTCAATACTTTTCTGTTATCCGGACCAGCTTCAGAAATGTATGTGTACACCTGTGTGTGTGTATATATGTACGCATGTATGCACCTATGTACGTACGTATATGCATCCATACATGAACAGATACGTCCATATACACACATATATACATACATTTCTAAATCTGGTCCCGGTAACAGAAGAGTACCAATTTTTCTTCGATATTTATAGTTACTTCAAAGCTTCACACGTATTTGTTTCCTACATAGTGGTTTTAAATGTTGATAGCAAAATATAAATTTGTTTAATCTATTATGCAAAGCACCCAAATACTCTGCCTAAGAAGAGGGAGGCCATCGTGGTGATCTGTATTAGAGAAACCGGCTGCATTTCTCTGGTTGCGTGGGGTTATTAAAACTCCTACATATTTGAACGTCTGTCGAACTACTATATCAGTGTTCATCGGTTCCATCCACTGGGCTACTGGTTGGGAAAATGTTATGAAGAACGCAAAATGAATTCGTATGTTACCTTATAAAACTATTAAACTTGAATTTTCACAATTTTAATTTTACATTTCCTTCTAAATCATTTCTAGATCATATATAAGCTGCTAGAAGGCTACTGCTGTAATGGCCTATAATACTAGTTACTACCCAACTCGAGATACAGAACTAGAACGATTTTCCGAATAGTTGGTTGGCTTATCAGCTGCCGAGTCAGTACCAAAGTTCCTGAACATTGGTAGTTCGACCTGGCTTTGATTCCAGGAGAAAGCTGATTTCATAGATGGTTTCGTGCTTTTCCCGTGTGTAACGTAAATACGAGGTAGTTTCCTGTAAAAAGTCCTTCACGTAGGCATTTCTCCCGTAGACAGATAGCCTTTGCCATGATGATAAACTAAACCAATATCGACTAGTCTGTTGTTGCTAAGCCAAAGTGATTGGTCGGTTTCCACCTAAACGAACACGAACAGTTGAGGTATTTTTTCAGTATTATTGTTCTTGCTTTAAAAACGTTTATCAACGGTTGAAAATGAAAATTCACTCGGTAAATTACTGATTACATTGAATAAAGATTTTACAGGTATGTAAAATGTTTGTCGAACATGGCTGAAGCTAAGAGGGCTATTTGCCTAAAGCGAAGGATGCTTTCGTGGAGGACAACTTTTCCAAAGGAAACTGGCGCATATTCATGTTGCGCATGTGGAAAACCCCCCCAAAATCACTCATACAGCCAGCTCGTTTACCAAATTATAAACTGTAGTCAAACTTTCAGTATTTGATAATCTTATTCACTCGGCTACTGGGGGGACTGAAACTTAGAATGTTTTTCAAAACCTATATAGTTTATCCGTAATTGAAAGTTATTAAATAACTGACAGTATAATTAAATACTGAACTTATGAAATGAACTGAATTCACCAATAGATCATTTTAAAATTCATGTTTTATTTAACAACTTTCAAAAAATTTTTAGACAAAGTGTTAACGTAAGTGCGGTAGAATTCCAACTGGTTACATTATTATTATGCAGGTTACATTTATTCGGGTCTTATGTTTTAAATTAAGCTCAATTAATTTACGTGTTATTTTTGTTGACTTAAATAATGTTGAAAGCATTTACTTTTTAATTTTGGGATATTAAAATGTGACTTCTTTGTTTTATTTGAAGTGAAAATGGTTGGTTAGATAAGTGAAAAATTAATTTCATTTTTGATTTTTTTTAAATATGTACATTTTGTGTTTTATTTGGAAGAATGGGAAAAAACTTTAGATCATTATTTTTTAGAAGTATAGTGGTCGGAAAAATATCACTTACTCGTATTAAAATAAATACGTATCTGGTCTACAGCAAGCAGAATCCAATCTTCCAAATTTAGTGAATATTCGAGTAGATTGTGAGCCCAGTTAGCTTGGGTGTTTGGAGCTCTATTATACTAAAATATCTCAAGTAACCGAACGATAAGTAATATTGAATATGTATTTAAATAATTCAATAAATAGTGAACTGAGTAAAAATAAAAATTTCTAAAATTAAGCAACCAATCTTTTACTTGATTCAAATCTGAGTTTGAGATAGTCTTTTTAAGCAGGGCTGAAAATTTTTTACGACTACGCTAATTATTCAGCGTGGAAAACGTAGCGTCAATTTGTGTCAAGATTGCGAAAATTGCTTAACTGTTATTTATGATTTCAGTCTGTTTATCAAGGAAATGCACCAGCAAAAATGACTTGCTGGAACTTTCGAATGCAGAAAATGACTCCGTTGATGACGAAAAAAAGATCAAATTGCTGAAATAAAAAGATTGACGCCACTAACAAAAAAAAATTCTCTTGGTTGATTACTTTTGAAGAATAGGATATTTCATGTTCTCGTCATATAATTACTTTTCGAGTAAGATAAGTAAAAC
This sequence comes from Stegodyphus mimosarum, assembly GCA_000611955.2. Lineage (NCBI taxonomy): Eukaryota > Metazoa > Arthropoda > Arachnida > Araneae > Eresidae > Stegodyphus > Stegodyphus mimosarum. The sequence goes on from KK122188.1 coordinate 520,830, forward strand.
ATTGGAATTCTAGTAAGGCATTTTCACGGGTATTCAAAATCCACCATTAAATGGAAGTTCCGGTTAAATCAAATTTCGTGTGATTTCACCACAGATAGATATAATACTGCCAGCTGAGAATGACTTCCTAATGATCCGCATTTAATCATGAATACAGAAAATCATGAATACAGAAAATCATGAATACAGAAATCCTGCAAGCTTGTAGTTTAAAACAGAGTTTGATTTAAAATTTCGTTTTTTCTATAAAAGCCGTCGTAATTTGGAATAAAACAACAACAACACACACGCATCCCCCCTCCAAAACAAAACAAAACAAAACAAAAAAAGCGCATATGAAAATGGTGCGGTCGCGGACACTTAGCCGACGGGACACTTAACCGACACCAGTTAGCCGACAAGACATTTAGCCGACAGGACATTTAACCGACACGGACACTTAGCCGACAGGACATTTAGCCGACACGGACAGTTAGCCGACAGGACATTTGTCCAAGACAGAGTTACCCGTCAGAACATTTAGCTACGGAACATTTAACTGTCAAGACATTTAGTCAACAGGACACTAAGCCGACAGTGACGTTTTAGCTCACACATACGAACTAATTATTTAATCTTACTATGAATTACGAAATTTCTCGACTTATCCGTAAATTCAATATTTAAGTAATATTTTCACTATCAGTAAAATTCATTTTTCGATTGTTAAAGATCTCATATGTGGTTATAATTATTGTATTAATTTAGCATTGTGTGATATTTATCGTGTTGTTTGGTGTTTATTGGCCAAATTAAAAAAGCGCTGAAATTTCTCGTCAAGGAATATGAATTAAATTTCGAAAGGAAAAAAGAATTTTTTTTACCTAAATACGGCGGTCACTTAATTACATTTTAATATGAGATCTTCAAAAATTATCCGTAAAGCTTCTTCATTTAATCAACTGGGTTCTTTTTAACACTTTCACATCATTAATAATTTTTCTTGTTTACTTAATGATATTAATTTTCCAATCTGGCTGTTCTAATTACTTTCAAATTTGTATGAAATTAAGAGCGCGATTCTGTAACATTTTATTGTCCTGTCGGCTAACTGTCAGTGTCGGCTAAATGTCCTGTCGGCTAACCGTCCGTGTCGGCTAAATGTCCGTGTCGGCTAAATGTCCGTGTCGGCTAAATGTCCGTGTCGGCTAAATGTCCGTGTCGGCTAAATGACCTGTTGGCTAAGTGTCCGTGTCGACTAAATGTCCTGTGGGCTAAGTGTCCGTGTCGGCTAAATGTCTTGTCGGCTAACTGGTGTCGGTTAAGTATCCCGTCGGCTAAGTGGTTGTCGACTAAGTGTCACGGACCCAAAATGGTGACGTTGGAAACTGAATATTTGTCGTGCGCATGGTTGCCTGAATAATAATGGTTACCAGAGTTTGGTAAAGCTTTGGCAATTTCTACAAAGGTGGTTGCGATAATACGCAAGTACCTAAACTTACGGTAAACTATAATCGTTTAATTATAATAAGTTGCATCCCTGATTTATTTATTTATTTGTTTATTTATTTATTTATTATGTGTGTTGGGGGGGAGAAGTACGGCATATGCACGAGAGAACATTGTGAGAATATTGTTAACAGAAAATAAAATGTTTATTTTAAAATGAGCAAAGTGTTTTTTCAAGTATCGTACACTTTCAAAATCTTTCATTCCTAAACATAGTGGTAAAATAAAAAATTGTGGCTTGTTGTAAAGGGATTTAAGAAAATCCGAGGAAGCTGTAAATATTATTTCCTATGCTAAAGAAATTGAATTTTAAAATTATTTGGCTAAAATGTTCTTAAAAATCTAAACAAAATCATGCACTAAAATTATATTTTTACTACTTTTAATTTTATTTTTCTTCTATATTTTAGTATTTTAGTTTTAATTAAAAATGCAGAGCATCCCGTTTTGGACCCTGAAATTTTTAGCTTTTTGAAAGTTGAGGATGGTAAATGAGAAATTCATCAATAATTTAAATTTTTTAAATTCATTTTTATGTTTTATTAGAAATCTTATCATTCCGTAGGTGAATGAAGAAAATTCTGAAATTTATCAGTAGTTGATAATTTTTGGCGAAATTTAATACTTTGTATTAATTTTTATGCTTATTTTATTAGAAAGTGTTTCATCTACCTAAATGTGCCCTTGCGCGATTATTATGTTACTAGTACAATTGCATATCAAATAATTGAAATTCCCTGTTAAATGCATGACTGTGAAAACCCATGTACCTGTAGTACTGTATAACTACGACAAATTCCCTGCGCAAGCTTTTCGAAGTCTTTACGCAATAAAGCAATGTAAATGAAATATATTAATGAACTACTAGAATATATATGCACCTTCTCGAACAGAAAAACTAAATGAAACTTACTTCTTAGTATTAACGCTACTGATGTTAATTTTATTCTTCAGTGAGATGAATTCAGTTTCTTCCATCATCGAGTGGTATTTCGGCTTGGGCTCAAACCTCGGCGCAAGTGCTCGCTAAATGGTCGTTTTCGTAGTTTTCCTCATGATTAACGTAATTATGAGCCAGTTTACCTGAAAAAAATGCTACACGAAAGCATACCTTCCCTTGGGCAGGTAGCTCGTCTGGACTTTGCCGTAATTAACCATGGACTTTGCCGTAATTAACCAATCAAACCAATCCAAGTGTTGCGGAAATATGAGCTGTTGTTTCTTTAACGCTAGGTTAAGCGTGTGGGTGACAGCCGTCAACCGCTCCGCTGTATACACTTATGATACAAATGTTGTTGAAGACAGGAATGTTGAATGAAAAAGGAAGTCCATTATGTTCAGTAGAACGCTATGTACAATCAAAATTATTAATTAAATTAATAATAATTAGTAATTAGTATTTTACCAAGTAAATGAAAGAATCACCATTTAAAGGTGATTTCTTTATTCTAGGTACATTTTAATACGAGCCTTATTTTGCAACAGTACGCGTGTAACGCATGCTTAAAAATCATCTTAAAAGCCTGAAATTATAGCATATAAACATGAAAGCTGTGTAACTTATCTAATCATCGGGTGTTTTAACAATCTTCGCAGTTTCAAGTGTATTATATTTTTTTTTCAAGACTCATATTTTTTAAATCATTGTTTTGCATTTCAGTTTAAAATTCTACTACATAAATTTATGAAATGTTAGGATAAAAATTGAATGTAAAGTTCTTCGTGAAGCATTTAACTCTCATAAAACCGAGGTTATGTTCTGCAATAATTATCAAAGACTTGATTCCTTAAATGTTCAGTAAATTTATCTCTAATTAGAAAACTCGCCAGACTCCTCATAATTAAAAATAGATAAAATTTTAGTGCTTTATGTGAACATCAGATAGAAGATGCGTTGCGAAATGTATTTAAAAACTTATCGATAAATACCATTATTTCCGATAAAAAGGGAAAAAAAAGAAATTTTAGTTTGAAAAATAAAGATTTACTTGGTATATTTTGAGTTTACTTAATATATTTTAAATGCTTTTGAGAAAAACTTTTTAAGTTTAGATTTCGGATTACACACTTGTGTGATATTTACCTATGCTTCAGTTTGTTTGTAGTGGTGGTACAAAAAGTTTTCAATATTTGTTTAGATGGTAAGCGTTAGTCAAAAGGTTTGAGAACCGCTGGTTTATTTGATTATGGCAAAGCACACGAGGGCTTCCTGCCTAAGGAAAGGAATACCCTCGTGGAGGATTTTCTAAAGAAATTGGCTCGTATCCACTTTTGCACATTGGGGAAAACTCACAAAAACGCCCATGCAGCTAGCCCGTTCGCAAGAGTCAAACGCGTAAGTACATGTGCTGCGTACAATGAGAAATTTATTTGCGATGTAGTTCATTGATATTTTGAAATCAAAAGTCAACAAGTAACGCAGAATAAAATAAGATACACGATTGTGTTACGACATTGGTTCCATTCGCTCCACTAAGAATCTGTCATAAAGAATGTATTTGATATCAAGATCTGAAATTGAAGTTCATATCATCAAAAGTAGAGCAAGAAAAATACAGGGTGTTTATAAAGTCCCGGACCCATTTTGATGTTTAATAACTCATAAAATAATAAAGATAGATTAAAATTAATAACATAAATGGTTAGATAGACTCAAAAAGTTTCATGACCCTTGGAACTTCCACGTGGGCCCCCTTCGTCGCACGGAGAATATCAAGTCGCTATTCAATTTCACGCCAGGTACCGGCAAGCATGTCGGCATCTACAGAGGCTATTGCGGTTGTAATGCTGGCTTTTAGGTCATCAATGTTCGACAGCCTCCTCCTGTAAACGTTGTCCTTTACAAATCCCCAAAGAAAAATGTCCAGCGGCATTATATCAGGTGATCTGGGTGGCCAAGGAATTGGACCTTCTCGCCAATCCATCTTCCTGTAAAATGGTCATTCAACGAACTACAAACGATGGTACGCCAATGAGGTAGTGCACCATCTTGTTGCAAAACGACATGTGGCTGAAGCTCTTCTAGTTGTGGAAATACGAAATTTTCCAACATGTCTAAGTATACGACTGATGAGACCCGTCTTTTCTGTAAAAACGAAATGCCAATGACTCGGTCGTGCATTAGTCCACACCACACATTAACCTTTGGGGAATCCCTTTGTGCTTCACGGTATTCATGGGGGTTTTCAGATCCCTATATGCGCACATTACTATGAAAAGAGAGAAAAATGCAATTGATAAGCAGACGATATTTAGAAAAGTACAGATATTTAGACTGGAAAATGAAATTATCTGAATAAATATAAATATTTACGACGCAGGCGATATTTACAAAAGTAAACATATTAAAACCTGAAAAGGAAAATATATATGTTATTCCATCAATAAATGCCATAAGTTTGTTTATATATTCATTATTTTATGAGTTATTAAACATGAAAGTGGGTTCGGGACTTTAAAAACACCCTGTAATTTTCACTGGATGTCAAACGTAGAATATATTTGAGCGATCTTATTAAAAAAATTAGAAGGGGTAAATATAAGGGGATTTCTGAATAGGAATTCATTATAAGTAGGAATCCTGAATTTTTAAGCAACTGAAATTAAGAAATGTATTTGTAATAAGAAAAGAAATATGTACCCTGTAATAAAATGTATTCCGCGACGAAAGTGAAGTAAGCTTGTGATAACTGACTGAATTCCCATTACTTTTATAATCTTGTTGCTCAATTAAAAATTTTTTAAGACGAGCATTGTAGAGCATTTTTTAGCTGTACATAATCAATAATCTTAGTTCTAATACACTGATTTAGTAACACAGGTTATGCTATATAGTTAAATGGATTGTATATAGTACAGTTTGTCACTACATGCGCTATTATAAAAAAGTACATATCCTACAAATATGATGGATACTTTTTGCAGGTGCAGCAAATCAGTAACTAGTTTAAATATGGACTTCTTATGAGCTCACTGTACGGGTTTTCTTGATACGTAATATGAATAGGAACTTAGTTTATCTTAAAAAATTCTTCACCAAAGCATATCTTTTCTTATGCAGGTATAGGTAGACGTGGGAGGAGCACCAGAAACTTCAAAATGAATCGTACTGGTAACGCTTCAGTATCTAGCATTTACTAAATTTAAAAAGAATAGATAGACGATAGAATTATAAATATAGTGCAATATAAATATGAATAGTAACCTTAATAAAATACTTAAACATAAAAATATGGCATTTAAATTTTGTAAAAATATAAAGAATATGAAGATAAATAAAAGTGGTAGGATTATGCTAAAGAAAAAACAGAAGTTCATAAATGTTTATAATAACTAGAAAGCGTTCATGATTCAGTCAGAATTTCATGGCTCATTTTATATAGATAAACTACTAGTTCACGAATCCAGTAAAATAGTTCTATGTAAAGTAGTTCCACGTCGTAAATGTTCCATGAAAATTCCATGTAAAATAGTTCCACATAGTAAGAAATCCACATAATTCTATGTAAAATAGTTTATGAATCATTCATATAAAGCATAGCAAGATAAACTCATTCATATAAATTGGGATGTGGGTCTTCTGAAGGAGAGAGATGAATATTTGTAATTAGTATTTGAGAATTATTTGAGTTGATAGGAATAGTAGCTAAGTCACGGTGTGCAGAGATTACTGTTGAATTCCATTTATTGTTTCTAATAATAATTGCAGTACATGGAGATTTATCAGCATTTGAGGATATAAGTTGAATTATTAACCAAGAATCTGGGATTGTTTAAACTTTGCTTAATATAATGTAAGGTTCTTGAATTGGAATAATATCCACAGGATTGTTTATTAAATGTTGACACGATTGATCGTTGGTAGTTTAGCATTTTGAAGTTTTTTTAAAGGAAACGAAGATGGGTGTAGTTGATATTTTTGACTAGTAGAAGAAATATTTTGCGACTCTCATTATTCTCTCTTCTTAGGCATTTTGCCCTTCAGCGGCCGAGCGGTAAAGTCGCTGAAAACTGATAGTTCCGTATTAGGTTCAAATTTCACGAACGGGCTGGCTACATGGACGTTTTCTTGTTTTTGTCCCATGTGTAACCTGTATAGGGGCCAGTTTCCCTTAGAAAAATCCTCTAAAAGGGCATCCCTCCCCTTGGGCAGGCTTTGCAATAATCAAATAAACCTAACCATTCATAAGTAACCATTCTTGGTGTGCTTTACCATAATCATGTCTGATCCACTGTTTACAGATTGCTCAGTGATTGGTAAATTATGCAAATTATGAAGTTTTTCTAAACAAGATACAATTTCACAAACACCACATAAAGTGAACATTCAAGTTTTTGAAACCGATTCGATCCAGTGACTGTATGAATGAGTCATTTAAATTGTTCTGCGTACTTATCCTTAAGGAAATTCACTCACTGCCTTCATTCACTCACTGCCCAATGAATTAGGAATCTTTGAGATTTTCATTTGAATGCGTGCTAGGGATGAAATCAAATTTTTTTTCATGTTGTGGGTTACACGTGGTTAGAATGCTAGTATAAGTAAGGTATAAGAGTGCTTTTCATGATGAATGAAGTAAAATGGGAAAAACGGCAGATCTTTCACTATTTGAAAAAGGACTTATTATTGGTGCCGTTTAGCAGAAACCTCGATTTCGAAGACAAGAAATGTCACTGAGTTCTCGAAAGCAGCCATATCAAAGGTTTTCAAAAGTTGGAATCGGAGCCCACAGTCCTTCTCTAGAAGACGTAACTGCGATTCGAGCATAATTTTCCAAGCGACTGATCGACGGCGTCTCCGACGAATTGTACGGCAGAACATGGACTCTACTGTGCTTCAACTGGCACAAATCGTCAAACAAAGCTCGTCCCAACAGATCAGCTCGAACAGTGTGCAGAGAACTCCAGAAGATAGCAATGCATAGTCGGATGCCTGATAGAAAGCCACTCATTTCTGCCCGGCATGCAAGAATTCATTTGCAATGGTGTCGGGAAAGAAGACACTGGACATCTGAGGATTGGAAACGAGTAATGTGGTCGGATAAATCACGCTACACCTATTTTGCAATGGTGGAAGACGTCGAATTAGGCGAGAACTCCATGAAGCCATGTATCCATCTTGCCTTACTCGCACTGTGTAAGGTCTGGTGGGAGTATTACATGGGGCATGCTCTACTGGCATGGAAGTGGTGCTCTGGTATTCCACGAGATTAAACAAACAGCCATGAGATACCTAGATATACTGGAAGATCAAATGCACCCTGCAATGTTGCATTTTTACTCTAATGGCGACGGATACTTCATGGACGATAACGCAACTATACATGTGCCAGAAGTGTTCAAATTTGGTTCACCGAACATCAGTCGGACTTCCAACACTTTCCCCAGCCACCGCATAACCCGGATCGTAACCTCATAGAAAATGTGTGGGATATGGTGGAAAGACACATCTGTCAACAGTCTCCTCTTCCATCTAATCACAAGATCTGTAAAGTTACTTAGCCAATGCATGCTATTCTCTGCACATAAATGCACTCCAGAAGCATGTAGACTCGATGCCCAAGCGAATCAGAGCAGTTATCGTTGCAAAAGGTGGTCCAATAAAATATTGACCTTGAATTTTTAATTCATTGGCCAGTGTGTAATTCTTTTTGTGTTAATATCAGTATGAAATGATTAGCTCTTCCCTACATAAAATAATTCTAGAAAGTCTCTGTTAAAAAGTTGTGAAAAATTGTTTTAAAGTGGAATACTTCGTTTCACCTTTTGTGATATCGATATTAGAAATTAAATTTCCAAGAAATATTTTACGATAGGATTTCACATGATTTGGCTTCATATTGCACTGTTGCGTTTCGACCGGGTAGTGAGTAGTCTTACGTATAACACGATCCATTATTTTATAAGTATTTTTGAAGGAAGAAGGGCTTGTGTAACGATGACGTATGCATGAAACTGTTCTACAGCGAGAAACATATTTTGAATATGTTCAACAGCGAAGAAAACTAAATGGTCTGATATGCTTCCTTGAAAGGTAAAAGCTAAGAGATATGCTATATATAATTTTCAAATGTTTTGTTTCGCATATATTAAATTAGATTATTTTGATTTTTGCTAAACACGCTTATCTACCTCAAGGTACAATGCCTTCGTGGATGGTTTTCTAAGAGAAACTAGTTCGTATTCACGTTATACAAGGAAAACACAAAATTCCCCATGCCTCCAGACTGTTTACCGAGATTTTAACCGGGTCGAACTAACAGGGTGCCTGCATTCAGTGTCGTCCGTTACTTCAAAATAGGAACTGTAAGGCCATTGAATCTCTTTAAAGCGTGACTCATAACTATGGCAACGGCTGCTAAGGAAAAAGTCGAATTCTCTAATTTGCTAAAATCTCCTAACTCCCTCTGTGCAGTAATGACAAACACATTACGATCGTAAGCGTGTAAAAGGTCTCTATGACATCGAAATTTCTGTTTTAAAATAACACTGTAGTAAGTCGGTTGTGCATAGCAGGCGGTTCTTGTGGAACGGTGTTTGATACACCTGTGTGCCTAGGCTGACGCCTTACCCCATATCGAACATAGTTGAAAGTTTCGAAATATTTTTCAAGCAGTTCTTTTGGACGCCAGTATGCGGTGAGTAGTAAGTAAATTAAGAAACTTTGAAAATACATATATGAATCATAATTATTAGTCAAATTTATGAAATGGGAGTAAACTACTCCCATGTCTGATTGTAGTAAAATATATGAATTTCAGACTTTAAATCACTCGGTTTGGTAATTCAGGATTTGAATTCACTTCACGTGTTTGACGAAAACTTATTTTAATCTGACGAAATAAAGCCAGAAATTAGCTATGTCATTCTAACGCTCGAAACTTTTATCTCTGTGTTTAAACAGATTACAAAAATTTATAAAGAAAAGTGTGTTAAATTTTCAAGATAAATAAAACGTATCATATCAAGATAAACACTTGATTTATGGTGTTTGAGCTTTCCTGACGAAAGCTAATTTCCAATGGATTCTGAAAAAAAGTAATTTTTCGTTGTTTTGAATGAAAACGGTCTCATATTGTTGTTCTTTATTTTATTCTATTTATCCAGAACATGATCATGATTATAGGAGAAAATAAAATGTTGTTTTTTAACTTTCATGGACTCTCGGTAGAATTTAAGAACATAGGTGCCGTTACGCAAATGCACATTCGAAACGTTCTTTACGAATACATTCGAAATACCTTCCGGATTTTGTAGTTCTAGAGATCACATTTATGTATTTATTAAGAAAAATGAGTTTTATCTAAAAGTCTGGCGATCAATTTATTTGGTTTTCGGTTAATGCTTTGTCATTTTTGCAATTACTATTGTCACCTTTATCACTACACCAAAGAGACAAGTTCCGTTGAGTTGCTAGAGTAACGTGATTTTTTTCCTTTAGTTTTTGATTGTCATTCTCGAATATTCTTTGTAGCGGCATACGAGTATTTCCTTTTTCTCAATAGATGACCTTCAATTTTTTTTCTCGTAATTTTTTGTTGAAGACGTTTGAATAGAACGGTTTTGAGAATATCATAAATTAGAATTTCAAAATTTCACAATTCCTTACGGATATTTTAGTATCACAGAAATGATGATTTTATCCAACCTCATAGAGATATTCGACGTAATGCGTTAGCGCATTTCAACAGTGTCATGTCTAGATATTGTTGCGTGCGTACGGTTTCGTAATGGATTGAATGCTCATAAAACCGATGACAATTTGATAAAATTTATTTTCTCAAATGTTTCAAAACAATTTCTCTTTACAGTTCTGAAATTTTCCACAAAAATACTCGTAGAGCTCTTCTCAGTATCGCAGAGCACAATCAGTAGTTACACTTCAAACTACTAAGAATATTAAACATAACGCAATGCAAAGCGCATCTAGAAGAAGAAACTTCTACGCAGATCTATCAACTCCCGAACTCACTCTTGACTAAACAGCCCAGAAACTGATGCTCTCTCCGGTCTTGTACAATTTACCCCCAGCCGCAGAGAAATCTTTCGTACCATCCTTCGCAAATAAATTAACAAGACAGAAACGGTTACCAGGTGGAAGAAGCATTTTTAAAATTTAGGAGCGTCTTGAAGGGGAAAATTGCGTGAATGCTTAAAACATTTTCTAAACTTTTTTCTTAAAAGCTAGGATAGATACGCGAGGGGTAACATGAGAGTAAATATGGTATTTTTCTGAAGGTACTGACAAGCTATATTACCAGTATTGGCAAAAGTCTGTGTTTTTAAAATCTCTCATGTCAGTTATCTTAGATTTAGCCGGAACTTTTATATATTAATTCTTCCACAACAAAATCCAAATTTTTAAGTCATTTTTTTTTAAATTTGTTTAAAATTGGTAAACAACTCAAGAACACTTCAGAAAAAGGAGAAATCATTTTAAATTTCTGTTTTAACAGAAAACTGAACTGAAGAACTGATTCGAATAATCCATCTAGCAGTAATTATGGCTGTTCTTTGAATAAGCTTAAATTAAAGAAATATCAGTTCGAAAGGAAATTACTAAAACTATAACGAAAGCAAATATAAGACTAATCTGTAAGTCTCGTTTGCCGGCCAAATTTACTATGAGAAAAGGAATAAAGCAAATTTTGGACAAAAAAATTGACAATATGATGTATTTCGTTTACAGCTGTCATTTTTTAAGCTGTTGATGACATGTAAACTTAATTTTTAATTTTTCAAAAATAGTCTGTCGAATTACAATGAACTTCCCAATGTCATGAGTTTGTTGAAGTTTAAATATTTGAAATGGTAAATAAAGTTACCAGTTTACAACATTAAAGAAAAGAAATGACTGTATAGCCGTATGATTCATTTACATTCAACGTTACTGGAAAGCCATTGGGAAGCTAAGCTATTTTTTTCTTTTCCAAGAATACTGCCTTTTAACTTGGATAGTGTTCTTGGAATACAGCTCAGTTACTTCCATCGATCAATAGACACAATGCAGACATCTAATAAAAAGAATATTATAGCAGAAATCTCATTTTTTTTTTGTAGAAGAGATCGAAAGAAAGGAAAGTTGATCATCTTTTAGATGATAACTTTGCGTGCCGAACTTTTACACTCATCCAAGAAATGATATAGAATTTTAGTTTCTTGTCAAAATTAAAGGTTTAAGACTAGTTGAAGACTTTAACAGAAAGGCGAGAACAAATTCACTACATCCGTATACGTAACATTTTTTAATAAAAAAGGAAAATATTATTTAAGGAAAAAACATTTGTACTGTCTCGTATGCATACGTCCGGTATTTCTAAACCCATGTAAATAGAAATATGCAATTCCTAAACGGGCCTAAAAGGAAGGACTAAGGTATTCTTCTGCAGCAGAAACTCTCAAATACTTTCATGTGGTAAATTATTTTATTCTTAATAATTCTAAGAACTCTGGATGCTAATTTAACCTTATACTTGATTTCTGGAAATTCGATTTTACGGAAGACCGTATTCTTACTTTCTTCTGTAGCCGAAAGATATCCTTAAAGGATGGTCGCTTTCGTGAAAGAAGACAAAAATTGGAAATACGACGCTTCTATGTCTCCCGTTCAACCGGCCCGATTGACAAAATTTAATTAGCGTTTTTTTTTCATGTCTCGAAAGCGCGATTTAGAATAAATATTAATTTACATGTGGTATTGCTGTTGTAACATAGATATTTTGACGCAAAATCTGACTTTTCTGAAATGAATTTTTTCTATATTTCAATTCTATGATTCAAATTATGCCTAAATATTAAATTTTGTAAAATAAGGTGAGAAACTTACCGAGAAATTTAAAAATTTATCTTCGCGCACATTTTTCTGTCTATACCTGGAAAATTTCACTTGGCGAAATTCTTAATTTATGGTAACCTATTTCCCTTTCATTGTGCACGAGATGGAAAAAAGGTGCCTCCTTCATTCTTTCAAATAATTTTAACGAAGTGTGTAAACCAGATTTGGTATAATTATCGCTTATAACGAACGCGCCCATGTATAGAAATTCACGTATATCTTGGGAAATTTTCGATAAAAGCTAATGTTTTGCAAGTATGCTAGAAATACAAATGGTAAATATGTTATACTAATAATTCGCAAATTTTTCCAAAAATTAATAAAAATGCAAATTTTAAAAATAAAGTCTGCGTTATTTGGACTGAACCTAAATTTCGAATTGTAAGAGAAGTCAGGTAGGTTTAATAAAAGAAAAGACATATTAATAAAAGTGTACCAAATTCAATGAATATTGATGCTAATTTTTTAAAACTACCGCTGCGATTTTTACAGAATTCGGCGTTTTGGCATTAACTTGAATCGTAAAATCGAAATATAAAAAAAAATGTTATTTTAGAAAAAGTTGTCACTATGCATAAATCTAATATATATATATACACACCAAGCCGCGCTTTCAAGACACAAAAACGCAAGTTTGTCAATCGGCTCAGTAGAACGGGAGGTATTGAACTGTCACATTTCTTTTTGCAGAGTGTAACTAAAATTAAGAGTTTTCAATGTTTTAGGGCTGTTGCAAGTAAAATCGTATTATTAAGGACAATTAAAAAAGAGAATAAACAAAATACGTGTTTAAGTCATGTATCAGTGTCTCTGGAAGTGATTGAAGTTCTTTTCACTCCGATTAATGAATATATCGATAGAAATGCATTTCTTGGACAATAAATAACTCAAATACCAAAATAAGATACTCTGCTAGGGAAATATCAAAAGACTGTTAAAGGATAAAACACAGTATCATATCTAAAATTGTTGATTTGCGGTAGGGTTGACACTATCGTATATGAAAGGACGTTATGTCCATGTCTGAATGAATTCAGTTCCATGTCTGTATGCAAGTTCTTTAAGAAACTATGTCGTGCATTTTCCGCATACCTGTACGGTATCGAGCTGCAATTACCGATACTGTACAGTATCGAGCTGCAATTATCGTTTTACTCATGGAAGGACTGAATAATGAATAACACCAGAACACTACCTCCATACAGTAAACAGCATCTTCCTTTGGATGCAAAGTTGCCTTTAGAGTCTTTACTTGAGCCTTTTTTACTTCCAATGGCAGCGACAACCGTTATACACCTCTCATTCGTTATCATAGTACATTGTTGCAGAAACTTTTCTTTGATACGTTTTAAGAGATGTCTTAAGTCTCTTTGATGTGTCACTTCATCTGTGAATTCGTGAGGCACGCATTTATCGAGCTTTTTTACTTTTAATGGATGAGAAACAGTGTACATTTAGTGTCTAGGCCATCTGTTGCCTGTTTGTCGTGGATCTAATTTGATTAAATCCTTTAATCCATTCGAATCAATTGGAAAAGGACGGTGGCTACAGGATTTGCTTTGCATCCACAAACCTGCTAAATGCAATTTTGCAAACAATTGCAGGCGAGTGGATCTCTCGCTGAGGATTTCCTCCATCGTTTAGTGACCATTTTTACTGTAGCCGCTGGAGGATTTTCCAAATTGAACTCGTACATTTATAGCAGCCTTGATTAAGTGATTTACATAATCGACATAATGTCGGTAGTAATCAATGTTTAATGCTTATAGAACAAAACAAATACTACTGTCCCATCTACATTTCATATGATACAAAACATTTGCATAAATCTTAACGCTTCCTCTTTTTCACAGCAAATATAAACCTGATGTCTTTCATTCGCAGCAAGCTACTGCAGAATTTGCTATTTCATTTTCATGAGCCCGATACATACTTAAAATACACAGCTTAAATAAAGAGGTTTTGGGGGCGGGATACTTTGGCAAATGGTGAGAAGTGGGAATGGGGAGATAAAGATGAGACACCATTGGCCAAAATAAAACTAACATCTAAATTTTAACGCCTTTATTTCTCAGTCTGAAAGCATATCTTTATCATTTGAATTTTTCCTTTTTATTTTTTCTCGTATAAATTTAGTTAGAAAATCTCATTTTAGTGCTCGAAAAGCAATCTGCATTTTTGCTTTTCGGGTATAATGAGGCTAATATCCAAGTCGAAACTTTTATACAATAAAATCAGCGGATATGCGTGTGGTTTGTCTTAAATAACTGAGGCTCCTTACGATGAATAATCTGGGGCAATGTTGTGAGATGATTCTTACCCTGCGTTAGGCGCGTTCTACTGAATATAACGGACTTATTTTTCATTTAGCATTTTATATCTCAACAAAAACATTCGTATGTTTTGTTTTCGTTTTTCGGCGTGTTGATAATTTACTTGTTACGTATATAAGATTGCGGTTTACACGTCATCCAGAATTACTGGCGATCTACATTTTCTTTAAGCATTTTCATTTCTTACATTTCAAAATTATTTGCTACTTTACGATAATGCTTTTTCAATCTGCAAGTGAAACAAATACAAACGACAGTTGTTCTGAGACAAGTTTTTCAGTCAGACACTTAAATTAGGAGTTAGAAGTGTAAAATAGGATAAGAGTTTTAAATTATTATACGAGTAAAATACGCTGTGGAGAACAATGGGTTTATTTTAAGCATTGGCTAATTTAAGTTTCCATAGATTCCGGAAATATTTCATGAAACCGGATAAGGCTTGAGGAAAACCTTAAAATACACTCTTTTGCAAAAAAATCGAAGCACCAAGGACGACTTTTGTGATCGTGACGAAATTTGATATGCAAAAACATCTTTATCAAACATGCAAATGATCAAAGCTTCAAGGCAAATGAACAGGAATTGCGATCGTAGCGTGCATTTCTAGTGCGCAATTCGCAAAGTATAAAACCAGTAACAGAGGCGGAAAATTTATCTTTTTTTGTTGCTGCCATTGTAATTCCGTAAAGAAGCAACTAAGGATGCCATAACGACGATATCGAAGACCTTAGACAACTAAACGACTTCGAACGTGGTCGCATTGTAGGGTTGCGTGAAGCTGGGTGGTCATACCGAGCAAGAGCATGCAGCGTACAAACACTGTTGTGCAAAAATGTTGGCAGCAATGGTTGCTACAAGAAAATTGCCGACGAAATGAAGACTCGGGAAGGCCAAGGAGCACAAATGCGAGGCAAGATAGGATGATTGTTCGCCAGGCCCGAACCGCCTCTCAGCGGTATTGTCGACTATTCTCTTGTCGCTTCGGTAGAAGCTGAGATATCAACTGCGATCAACTTTGCATAAACGAAAAGGCATTTATTTTTTTATTATTTGGAATGGGCTGTGTATGTGCTTGAGGTCTGCCGCGAGTTTTTATTTTAACAACTCTATCATATTTTAATATTTTAGGTTCGTTTCTCAGGGAGTTGTTTTAATTGATTTGTTTTCTTGGGGGGCGCAACGGGTTGCTGTCTTCCTCTTTTTGTTTGGATTGGTTGGTTCTCCTTTTAGTCGTATGGCCGACTGGGAGCTGCGGCTGTTAATATACTATATGTATAATATGTTAAGGTAATATAAAAGAAAAGGCATTAATTTCGTACCTGCGATCAGAGGATTGAACGGCTAAGTTAGCCGTGACGAAATACCTGTTTAGGAAAAATATTAAGTCAAACAGTATATTTCGTGTTCATAATACTCAGGCTATGAGTTTTTGATAAAGGAAATGGGTAGTTTGGAAATTCGTCACCAGAAAAAAAATGGCTGCAGTTGTGGTTAATATGCATATTCCGTCAAAATGCTCATTTAAGTAAATTTCATTCACCTGCCGTGATGAGATTCCACAGGGAGTAACGTCGTTCGATGATTTACTTAAAACAACTGGAATCGTTACTGAACTTCAAAAGTGCTTGCTCACGTAATCGTGCTTAGCTGGTAAAACGTTATTATTAAAGTAGTAATGCTTATATTTCACCAGTATTCCCAGTAACGAAGGATTTACGGAAAGTTCGTAGCTGTTACTAGCTTGCGAAACATTACGCCCCCCGAAACTACGAAACTTTATAACCGGTGTGAGGATGTACATCGATTTCAAATAAACATATTACAACTATCGTAGTAGGTAATTCTGCAGATTAATATTTCTCAGTGTCAGGCAACTGGGTGTGCCATATTCAGTTGTGTGAAAACTATGTACAGAGTGCTGAAATTTTTCTTGCAAGCTAGCAAAATATTTCAGTTGATACAGAAACCCAGTTGCACGTTTCGCAGCTGTTCCTAGCTGGGATGAAATTTAATCGGAAGCTGCGAACTTTGGAAACAATTAAGCGGTGAAATCTTTTATCTGAATACCAGTGACAATACACGATTTTTGCATACTGAGAAAAGTCATACTTGAAAGCACAATCCCATTCGAGCGCTGAAAATCGGTGTGGTGTGGCTTTACTGTTCTATTCATTATTTATCCGGCCCACTAGTGGCCGAGCGGTAAAGTTGCTAAACACTGTGCGGGGTTCGAATCTCGTCGTATGTGTTGGCTCCATGAGCATTTTCGTGTTTTTTTTTGCCTTGTGTAACGTGTATACGAGTCGGTATCTCTTAGAAAGGCTTCCATGAAGGCATCCTTCCCCATAGGAAGATGGTCGTCTCGATTGCTTTGCCATAATCAATTTAAATCAACGTAAACCAATCATTATTTATTTTTATGCTTAGGAAAAAAACAGTGGGAGAAGGAACTTGTTTTCTATTACTTCAGTGAAATAACGAGAAATACTGTTTGGGTTCATTCTCTCTCTCGTGCTTTTTTTTTTAACTCTATTACCTTGGATGTACGACCACGCTTCTTCAGGTAAAGCACCCCTCACATAGGAATAACAATGCACTATTTCCTATTGCTCCAATTTGTCAAAAGTCGAATAGTTCGTCTAACATTATTTATGAAGAAGTAGATAGCTTAGGTGTTTCAAATGATATAACAAAGCTTCATGTGAAATAAATCTGTTGACAACTGTTGCATTCTAGGAAGTAAAATATTGCTTACAAAATTAAGTTTTCGGAAAATATACAGGGGTAGCATATGGATATATGAAATTGATTCGTCACACCAGTGACCAAGAGGTAAAGTCGCTGAACACTGGTACTTCGACCGCGGTTTACTTTCGCCGAACGGTCTAGCTGCATGAGTGTTTTCATGGCTTTTCCCATTTGTAACGTGGATTCGAGCCAGTTTCTCTTAGTCTTCCACGAAAGCGCTCTCCTCTTAGGCAACCAGGCATCGTGTTCTTTGCCATAATTAGATAAACAAAACAAAACCAAACTGGGATTGATTTAGAATAAAATCGCCAAGTGTTGTGGACTTAAGTCTTACTTTTAATTCTTCTAGTTCATGTGTAGCGGTGTTTCTCCCCTTGTGACGAGACCCACTAGCGGCCGAACTGTAAACTCGATGAACAGTGGTAGTTTCATTCTGAGTTCGATTCCAAAGAACGGGCTGGCTGTATGGGCGTTTTCGTGGTTTTGCATGTAACGTGTATACGAGTCAGTTTCCCTTAGAAACAAAGGCATTCTTCCCCTTAGGTAGTTAGCCGTAGTGAGCTTTGCCATAATCAACTAAACCAAACCCCTTGTGATGAATCTCTGTAATATTTTTCCTTTATCAAAATCCCTTGTAGAGTGCGTAGACCAGACTTGTTATCTGGCTAAATAAGTTTTGCTTATCGAACCCTGAATAACATATTTTTAAGTATCGACATCGTTCCAAAAGTGTCAATTTTATCATGAATTATTTATTTTCATCATGCATATTCCCCAGACTATTTGGAAGATCTTCACAATTTTCGAATTTTACTAATTTTTAGCAGTCATGCCAAAAAACTTGAACTTTGGGGATGCCGAAATATTCAAACTACGCGTAGTTGTGAGAACATGATTTAAGATTTTTGTCCTCATGATTCTTTTGTGCACACAATGAATATAATAGAAATAGACTATTAAGATTTTCGGCGCATTGTCGTTCTAAATAATATTTAGAATGTAAGAAACGGTAAGAAATTTGTTTTCTTTGTTGCGTTTGCCCAGTTAAACATTTCCTTGATATTTTGTTATCTGTTAAAAGACTTAAGAGAAAGTAAGTCCGTCGTTAATCTATCATATGACTAATCCTTTTTATCGCGAAGGACTGTTGCTTTTCCATTGTAAAGGGACAACTGTTTGCTATTAAAACATTTTCTCGACTTATGAAAATCTAGTTGTAGGTTTCTGGTGGATTTTATCAGATGTGTATTTGTTGCAAAAGTAAGTGTACTTAAATACGGATCAGTTCTTTTTATTCCTAATGGAACATCATACATAACTGTATTTTAATCTTCAGTAGTTTATTCATGTTTGATTTGGGTTTGTATTGCCTCCAGATTTTCAATTACTTTTCTGAAAAATGTAATATCAATCGATACGAATGCTGGAATTGCTTTCAGGGTCACTGTATCCAAAGATTACGGAAAAAGATCGAAAACCATCCGCATGGAAGGACCAGATGGAGGATGGGCTTGGTTGGTAGCCCTCGCTGCTTGTCTCATCAATTTCATTATGGCCGGTTTGGGCAGGATGTCCGGCATTTTGTATGTCGCTTTCATCGATATATTTCACGTCGACAGAGAAAGAGCTTCCTTACCCTTCAGCGTGCGTTCAGCGACAAGGAATTTACTTGGTTTGTTTCTTTTATTATATTTCTTTTGCGTATCTGTAGTCAGATTTAGTGCCAGATGCATGCTTTCCAATGATTAGATCTTTAGAATTAATTTACTAGCGCCTAGCGTAACTTTTTTTTTAAAATTTGAATATCATGCTAATGAAATTTACTCGTAAAATGCGAAACAATTCCCAAACCCAGAAGTAGTTTTTGTATAGTTCTTGTTTTTTTGTGTAGCGAAAAAATAAATTTCGAGGGTTAATAGATTAAAATATGCAGTATAGATCTTTTTCACAAATCTCGCAGTACAGGTAAACGAGGAAGGGGAGATTTTTTATCCAGTTGCAGCTAGTAAAGGTATTGCATAATTGTTGTTTCTTTACTTAATGAACCTTACTGAAAATTATGCCAAAAAAAATTGTTGGTTGCGTTTTTTGAGAGGCAAAATTACTTGTAACGTATTTGTGTGACAGTGTTTCTCTTTCTGTAAATTGTATTCAAAGCTCCCTGCGATTTTCCTACAGAAATATTTATATTAACAAAGTATTTATTTTAAAGTTTGCAAAAAGTCAAATAAAAAAAGTGGGAGATGAGTAATTTACCAGTGAGGTAAACTGGGAGCACCACTGGCTCGTCAGATGATTTCTACCTTTGTTGTAAAAAGTAACTTTCTGTGTTAAGCTGGTAGAAGAAATAGACTTCTGTTTAGATCTAATCAAAATTAAATTACCCAGATAAGCTTTAAATTTTGTCTTCAAAAATAGTCTTTCAAGAAAAAAGAGCACGCTTCCTACCTATTCCTAATCTAAGAAACTGTTTTTACTCAGAAAGCCTCTAGCTTCCTTTGCTTTAATCAGTTGGCATACCGATGGTAAAACGGATAGCATATCTAAGTGGTAGCTTGCTTTGAGTTTCCTGCAGTCGGCCCGATCGTCGGGGTTCAATGTTTTCCCCATATGTGACGTAAATACGAATCGTTTTTCCCTTGAAAAGGCATTCCTTCCTTGGCAAATGCTCGTCACATGCTTTGCCTTAATTAAAATCAACTAATCTAAATTAATTAGGCAGATTAACCTTGAGGAAACATAAACATAACCAGAATTGTTTAAAACGCCGCAAATGAAGCCTCATTTAATTTCAAGTTCATCGCTAGCTGAGTGTAAAGAACGCTGGTAGTTCAGCCACGATTCACATCCCAATGAACGAGCTTTGCTTTGAGGTGTTTCCTCATATGCAGTGTGATTAAGAACTAAGCTACTGTTAGAAAAGTTCTCCACGAAGTCATCTCTCCTGTTAAACAAACATCTCTCGCGAATTTCGTCATAACTGATTAAATACCAGCGCAATTTCAAGTAGGGCACTGAGTTTTCTAATAATCCTCTCCGAAATACTACTTTTTAATTTGCTTGTTTTATTTTTTATGTTTCTTTTTCTCATGCTAAGTACCTATATTTAATGAAATTAACTATAGTGGATTATTTCTGGAAACAAAGTTACATTTTAAGGAGTTTTAAAATTTGTGAATATTTATTTCTCTGACAGTTGACAAAATGTTAATGAGCTTTGCATGATTTCTTTAGGTATTTTTGGATATCTTCTAGTTGCGTAAGCGATTTGCATTTTGCAATTATTAAATTTTTCAGCGGAAAACTTCAAATGTTTTCTCGGCAGATCTAAAAAAAATTAATGTTGTGAATATTAAAATTAATAAAAAATAATAAATTTTAATTACTGTTACTGAAGTTGCTTAAGATAATTTAGATAATTACGGACATTTTGACAGATGTAAAGTATATTAATTATATGCATATGCGATATTCTTTGGAAGTGAAATATAATCCCCTCTATCCTTTACTTCTAATATGTTTTATGGATTTTTTATAGAGTAATTGATTTAAATATTGACGTATTATATGCGAATATTTTTAAATTCATGTAGGACTGGTGAATTTCGATTTAATTTCAAGCAGAAGTATTGAAAGCGACCAAGCGGTAGAATTTCTGAACGCTGATAGTTCTGGCCTGGGTTCGATTCCAAACGAACTGGCTGGCTGCACGGGCGTTTTTATCATGTGTAACGTGTATGGTAGCCAGTTTCCTTTAGAATGTCATCCACGAAGGAATCCCTCCCCTTAGGCAGATGACACTAATACGCTTTGGCATAGTCTATTAAACCAAATCAAACAAGCTTTTCATGAAATTTAGTTCCCAGTTCTAAATTTGTATGTAATTGCTTATATGTAATTAGAATGTAAACCAATTTAACATTATAATTATATTTTACAATTAAATCCAAATTTAAATTTGACTCATCAGTATCCAAGTAATTAAAACCGTTTAACATTCATAGTTCTATCCGGGTTAGAATTCCGATGAACGGGATATGCGTATTAACATTATTGTTTATCCTCGAGTATAAAGTGAATCTGAGCCAATTTCCTAATGTACTATGCATGATTGCATCCGTCCCTTGATAGACAGTACTCACAAATCTGTTTTAATTAAAATCTACTAAACTTATTCATTTAACAAACCTTAGAAATGTTTGATTAATTGTCTATGTAAAACGATATTCATGAAGCCTATCGCTGTTTTAATTGATCGTTGCCTGCGTGGATAAGACCATTAAACACGGATAGTTCAACTTGGGCGAATGGTTGATTACAAGTTGCTATAAGAATGGGCCATTTTTGCTGCGCGTCATTATGCAGTATATTTTTGTTATGTGCTCATAGTAATAGGAGGATATTGTATGTTTTGCCTTGTTCAAATAATCAAATCAAATTTAAATTTAATTTTGGGGTGATTACAGAAAGTTATTTTTAAAAATAAAAAATTATAAACTTATGCAATGAATATAACTATTTTATACTATGTACTGCAGTTATAAGGTATATTTGACTGCAGTGTGCTTGGGGAATTTTAAAGCTACGCCACACTGTAGTCAAATAAAATTACTCGCATAATTACAAACATTCGTATACAATCCTCAGATTTTGTTTTAAATTGGCAAAATGAAACGAAAGAGTAAAAAATTAATATAACAAAGCGCGTTTAAAAATAGTTTTAAATATCTTTAATATATGTTGCTTTGTTTTCAATGTTTGTCTTACAACGGAAATATTATATCTATCACAAATTTTCTGCAGTTTGTTTCTAGCTGTTTAACAAAATATTTAAGTGGAACCCATTCGACGTTTTCAGGTGAAGTTCATTTATCTTCTTTAAAGTAGGACTGAAAAAAAAGAATGCAGTTCTTTCTGTTGGGTAAAAAGACCTTGGTGTTAATTTTACCTCTCGTTGAACTTTTGGAAAACATTCTAGTGTGAATTCTTCTCAATATTTGTAAATTATAGTTTCTGAAATTTTGCAGCGCTTCCAGTATCTTTGCAAAACAAAATAGAACTGGAACACGTTGCTTGGGTTTTGTGTTCACAAATGAAAAGTACTCCTAAATGAAACTCTTGTTTTAACATATCTAAGTATGAGGAAGTTTTTGAAATTCAAATTTGCGCTAACTAAACACGCATTTGTAACTTATAAACGATTCCTTTGCATGTTGCTAGTTTCTCTTATGAAATCCTTAGTAATGACTTTCTAAGGGATTTGTAAGGCATCCTATCCTTTAGGCAAGTAGCCCTTGTGTGCTTTGCTGTATCCAAGTGTCAGTTTCGGTTCCCAATTATTATGTCGCTAGTGCTGCGCAGGACATGCAAAATGGAATGATTTAGAAATGACACAATCCAGAGAAGTTATTACAATTTTTAGGGTAGAGAGGGAGAATTAAAGGGAATTAGGGATTAGTTTAAATTTTAATTTTGATTCATGTACTTTTTATCTTACATATATGTAATGATTTCGATGAGCATAGAAGGAGAAATCAGCTTGCAGTCGTCGTAGCTGAGCGTGAAGGCTTACAGATGAAGATTATAAAACATGAAGAATTTCCAGTCTTTATTTTCACACATATAAAATCATCTCCATAGATGTTTATCCAATCATAATGAAATCCGATACATTTCTATGATTCAATCATAATGAAAGATGATAAATTGCTATTTACATTGATTCTTAGAATTAAGACGCAGGCACTTTAGACGGGGAAGCAAAGCGAGGAGTTATTAGCAAGGTGGAAGCTAGCAGAAGGGAATGACGTATCGAATCGAACCCTAATATTCCTCGAATATCACGCAAAGCGCTATGTGTCCATATTGTGACACATATTGCCATAAAGGCACATAAAATGAATGCAGTCATGATAAGTAGGGCCTGGAAGAGAGTACCAGTGAATGGAGGCAAAGGGCGGCATGAGTATCATAAAATTATCCAACATCGCAAATAAGGAAGGGCTGGATGTATGGAAAAGCAAGTCAATAAATGTAGTAAAATTAACTGGCGGCGGCGGACGAGTAGGTTTAGTCCGGGATTTTTTCCTTCTAATGATAAGTAATTGTGATTTCGTCGCATTAATAGCAATTCTCCATAAGGTGCACCATCTCTCGATATAAGGTTATTGATCTTGTAATTTTTAATTGCGTGGTTAACATTTGTAGATCTAGCCGCGAGAGCCGTATCATCAGCATAAAATCCAAGGAAGTAGTGATGGTCAAGATTTTCCTTGGGGAAATCGGCGACGTAGAACAAATAAAGAATAGGGCCAAGGATAGATCCTTGGGGGACCCCGACTCTAATGGGTCTGATGTCTGAACAGTCATTTCCTTGGGTTATTAGCTTATAAGAGTATTTATACTAGAGTAAGTGCGATTCTAGAGACAGCTATGATTGGTAAATATTAGTTTTCGTTTGCATTTTTCAAGCAACGTTACGTAACGTCGAAAAGATCTCGAATTCGGGAGAAATCACCAAATTTAGAATGTTAATTTTGAGATCTCCAATTAGTTTTTAAAGCAGCTATCGTATTTTCTTATATAATTTTATCGTATTATATGTATAATTTGACAATGATCTGTGTAAAACTGCTCGTGACTTAAACTTTGAACGCAAGAAGCATTATTCGAAACCATATTTTATATTTAGTTACGTACTTATGCAAACATTTCCTTCTTCATTTTGTGTATCCCCCTGAATGTTGTCTTGGATTTCAATGTCAATTATCTGGATCAATTGTTGTCCTACGTAAGTCATACTTTTAGTCTGTGCTCTGTTATAACGAGTATAGCACTCTGTTAAATATAAGTATAGGGAACGGGAGGAACATAAATTTTCCTAACATTTACCAACCTGATTTCTTTAAATTTGGAAATGCTAAAGCATGAATATCATAAACGGTTGTGAAAATAAGGCTTTGTGAGGACTTTCGTGCACAGGGTGTGTATATTTTTATGTAAAAACAACTTGAAAAATATAGTCGAATAGACAAAGCTAATCTCCATTCATGGAAAATGATTCAACCGGAAATTTTTCACAGAATACCTTATATCTTTGACAAAAGCGTTTAAAGTTTCCTTCGAAGATAGAGTTCTTGAGAATTCTTAGCGTAGAAGATAATAACCGAAGTCTTGCGTGTGCACTTCACTTAAAGAACTTAGCCGTTATGTAGAGCACTTGCTCAATAGTATCCAGAGCGATTACTAAATATATTGCAACTGCCTCTCACATTGTTTTCATGAACGTCTGTATGATAACTGTCTGCATCTTCCCGGCCATTTTCTGTGTGATAAGAGATAGCTCCAAGACCAAGAATTTGTCTAGCTAACAACATTAGCAGACATTAGCGTTCTGGAATGCATGGTTCGACGTTGTCAAATAAACATTAAAGCTATAGTGCACGAAATACAGAGAACACGAGCCGTGTGATAACCATCAGGAATACTTCAGTGAGAAGTTTTGAAAGGGTTATTGCAATGCCATTAAATTGGATCTGTGCTTACTACACAAACACTGGTTGATAACACGAGCAGCTATTATTGATAACACGAGCGGCTTTGTTATTCAAGAAAAATCAATATAAAATATTCCAGTTTAATGCTGAATTTTTCAAAATATCCTTAACTATTGTTGAATTTCGATTCTAAACTAATGTAATTCTTCGTTTTTAGTGTTTCCTTTCTTTCCCTCCAAATACATTTTCAAATACTATGGAGAAAAATTAGACTGCAGTAGTCTGATATGTTATTTTTTTCTTTTTATTTCCTTTAAAGAAAAGTAAAGTATAAAGTATTTTAAGTATTAAAATTGCGAAATATATCTGGTATCATATTTCAACGGAAATATCCATTTGAACGGGCTCCCGGGTCCATTGAACGTTTATTTTTTTTCGTAACGCTTATACGAACTGAATAAAGAACTTTTTTTTTTCCCCCAAAAAAAGCGATTTTAAAATAATTTTTTTCGTGACGTTTCTGCGTATGTATGCCTTTCATAAATTAAAAACGATTAGCCATAAAACGTTGAAATTTCGTGTAGGAGACTGGTATTACATCTAATTGTATGTCTCCCTTTTTTATTGCAGTCGGCAGTACCAAACTTGCATATATACGTGTGAATATATATATTACGTGGCCTTTATTTTCGCACTCGTTTCAATTACAGTAGTGTTTTAAATGAAATTATTCGTGTTTTTGCAATGTCATATTAAAAACAAATTGACAAATAAAATTGACAGATGACTTTTAATGTGATCTTCCAGTTCCTGTCCTTATATTTGTAAAAGTTTTATACTCGTTATGAAAAAATTAAAATATAAGAAGTTTGACTCCCGTGTAACAAAAATTGACCGAAATATTTAATTTCAAAATTTTCATGTTTGGTGTCATTTTCAACTTGCTTTGAAAGATCGGTTATTTGGAGAAAATAAGTTTAAATGAAATGCAGAAAAAATATGTATAATTCAATAGGCCGCAAGAAAAAAATCTCATCTGAATCAGATTTTGTATTAAACATGAGGTAAAGCAGACAAGAAGGGTTTGTCTGGGAAGTAACGAGCCCCACTTGACTGTGAAGCGACTGAACAGCGCCGAGCGGTGCTACCGGTGAAAAGAAGTGGGAGGGACCTTAAACTTTCCCAGCGGTACCGGGTTTTGTCGCCATCGTGCTCTCGGCAAGTCGGGAAGTGCTGCGGCGTGTGTAGTGACCTTGCCGTATTTACGATGGAGAAAACATTAGATCAAGGTCACCAGAGTCCGGAAGGAGCTCCAAGGGTCATTGAAACTGCATCATGACAATGCGCCCTCTCATAGCGCCTTTGTTGTGACGTCCTACCTGACCAATAAATTGTGCGAGAAAAAAATGAGGCTCGTTGCTTTTCGGACAAATCCTGTACTTTAAAAGCAAAAACGAGCCGCCACAGATTTTCGGCAACTGTTTAAATTTTAGCATCAGTAAGATTACCGGTTCTTGAAATTAAATCCGTTTGCTTTGCACTGTAATGTTACTGCGTATTTTATGGTACCTACCTTTTTAAACATTTATTTCAAGGAAGAGATAAGATACATTTAGATGTTTTAACATCTAAATGTATCTTAAATGTCTTAAATTATAAAAGATATAGTCTTTTTTAATATTACTAGAATTACATTATGCTTTTCTATGCATGTCACAAAGACGATATAAGAAAAAAAGTTACTTGTATTTCATGACATCTATAGCGATCTACCTCCTCAGTAGAATTTAGTATATAATTTAAAAAAATTCTGCTGTTGATATAAAAGTATTTTTTATACTTTTTAATGCATTTCATATTTCTTACCGAGCTTTTGTTAATATGGATGAGGTATTATAAGGTAAGAGTTAAAATGCAGTGAACAAGAGATTTTGTATCTTAACATGTTTGCAAGGAAATAAAAGGCAGTGTTATAAACTGACTGCATGGAATGTAATTTTTCGAAGTTTTAACGGAATTGATATTTATATTCTTTATCATATTACATGAAATCTATTCTTACTGCTAACTACAACTACTGCTTCTACTTCCGACATCGCTGCGCTCCTCCTCGTCCTCACGATCCATATATTGAAGAATTTTCTCCATTGTCCAAAACATTCCTCCTCCCTCTCAAGATCCACGTGCTGAAATATTTTCTCCATTGTCCAGAACGTTCCTCCTCAATGGTCGCTTAAGCTTTTACAAAAACTTTATTTTTAATGGTAGATTACAAAGACAATTTTAGAACATGCAACGATGAAAAAGAATAGTAAAACTGAAAAAGGTCCCACAGTATAATCTATCTGTGTCTAATATAATCCGTGTCTCACCCCCTAGTCTCTGTCCTTGATTGATCCAGCATTAAATGCAGGGCAATGACTTGGATATGAGGCATTTATTTCCTCATGAAGGTTGCTCAATTTACAAATTGGGTTTGGACAATGTTCATTCGATGCAGATATTTTAAAAGGCAATCATGGCCAATAACAAGACTAAAGATAGCAGTAGATTTCTTTCTGGGCCATAAAGAAGTGTCAAAAATAAGACGACACATGCCGAGTTTCTAGATTACGTAGCTATATTTCCACATTACCAGTGTGCACCGCTAAGAAGTAGATCTACAAAAGGTACGCTCCCCAAAAAATTTGTATCTCAAGTTAAAGAAACATAAGATATTTTTTTTCAACAGTAATTTAATAACTCAACCAATTACAAATTGGTTTTGGGATAAGATTCATTCGATTCAGATGTTTTGAAAGGCAGTTATGAGTACAAGACGAAAGATGGCAGTAGATTTCATTCTGGGCCATAAAGGAGTGTCAAACTAAGCCTCGTGTGTACCAAAACTGTCATCAAATTCTAAGTACTAATATTAATTACTTATAGTTAATTAAAAACGATACTTAGAATATTCGTAACTTTCCTCTTGTATCATGTGATACAAGCCTTAATTTTATCTTGCCAAAAATTTTGGATTGTTCACGCAGATATTACATTTCTTAATGCTCCGGCTTTTTAAAGCTGTGCAAACATTTTATTTCAGATTTTTCCCATTTTTATTAGTTATAAAATTTTCTTAAATCAATGAATATAACCATTAGACTTTACGTCAGAAGTGCACTCTAAGGTAATCTTACTCAATTTTAAGTCCGAAATTCGAACCGTAGAGATACCAAGTATTACGGGTCCCACCAATGGCCGATTGGTTAGGATAACTGAATTCTGGGAGCTTGAATCGGATTCCATACCAGGCGAATGAGATGGCTCTATGGTTAAATTGGGTTTCAAGATTTTCGTCGTGTGTAACGTGAATAAAAGCCAGTTTTCCTTAGGAAAACCTTCATGAAGGCGAGTGATTTTTAGTGACAGGTAACCCTCTGTGCTTTGCCATGTTCAAATAATTCAACCTATCCACGTACAGAGCATGCAATTGAAGAATGCACATATGATCCTTCGATTTCCACCTTCACCACAAATATTTCATAAAACACAATCTGTAGAGCGATTATGTAATGTACCAAAACTCCATA
This sequence comes from Stegodyphus mimosarum, assembly GCA_000611955.2. Lineage (NCBI taxonomy): Eukaryota > Metazoa > Arthropoda > Arachnida > Araneae > Eresidae > Stegodyphus > Stegodyphus mimosarum. Next base: position 549,301 of record KK122188.1, read on the forward strand.
CGCTTTGGAGGAAAATCTGATTTTAAATAAAGGCCTACCAGCGACCGAGCGGCCAAGTCTCTGAACGCTGGTAGCAAAGAATATGTACTGTTAAGAAGGAAAACTTCGCAGAAGCAGAAGTGGCTCCCTTCCAACGAAAAGGAAAACAACTGCGCATGCGTGAAATATCTGTCGCCAAAAAGCGCCAAAGCTCGAAGCTGAATGTCGAAGTTGGTTTGGACAGGTTCGACCGTTACGTTTAGCAAGAGTTTAAACAAAGAATAGGTTCTTTGGCTTCAAGTAGCGATATGGATAATGGAAGTTCAACAGCCAGTAAAAGTGAAACTTCACCTAATATTTCATCATTTCCGAGTTTAAATTATCGCGACAAGTCAGAGAACGGTTCATCTTAACCCGTGTTCCTCAATTTCCTATACACGTCGCGGAGGGGGAAAATGTCGGCTAAGTACCAAAGAACTGACACATCACAGAGGGGAAATTCTTGCCAACAGATTCCGTCGCCAAATCCCTTGGCGAATGTTCCCTTTTCTTTGTATCGGCGTTGCCGACAAAGTGGTTTACATTACGTCTATGGAGCCTTTCCTTCTTTACATAGAGGTTCTTTGCTGGTAGTTCGACCTAGGTTCGAATATCGGTGAATGGGCTGGCTTCATTTCTGCTTTTCGTGTTTTTCCCCCATGTGTAACAATGATACCAGCTAGTCTGCCTTAAAATACCCTCCACGATGGCATCCCTTCCCTAGATAGCTCTCGAGTTGCTTTATAAGTTAACCTAACCTGATTGCAAAGAACGACTGTAACGTCTACAGTCCTGAGCTGCGAAATATTTGTGAAATTAGAAGTCTCTGATTGCGAAATTTCGCAATCTCGTACGTTTTTTATCTGCGATAAAATTAGTCCTACACATGAATGATGCACATAATTTGACTTATATATTTATTAACACTAATACATTGTAATATATGTATTAAACTGCGTATATGATTGTGTATGAGAATTTGTTTTGCGATCTGTCGAAAATCCTGTACCGGTAGCTCCCGATTATCGGTTTAGCGACCACTGACTCAAATCCTGTCTTTATGTAACAAATTATTTTTTGGGATGTTTCCTATCAAAGCCACAGTTATCCATCGAAAAAGAATTGGTCACTGTCCTATTAGGCTGACTTTCTTTGTATGTAATATTGTTATGAATTTTGTGTATGTTTAAATAATTTTAGTGCTATTTCTTGTAAATACTAGTATCTTGTATAATCTAACATGAAATGTTTCAAGAAGGGAAGTTCCGCCAAAAAAATAAAATTGCAGGGGCAGCTCCATTTAACTTTGAAGTAAATGGCCGATGCACCAAGTTGGTGATGGTTTGGAGAACTAATTTATGTCGCCAAATTTTGGCGAGAAATAACGAAAAGTCGCCAAACTCGGACACAATTTGGCCATGTTTTGGTTCGTTCCCTGTGTAACTCGTAACTGGTCCTTTCGGCAATTTCGAGAAATCGAAGGTACTGGAAATTTCTCAACAGCCGGGGGGGTGATATATATAAGATCGGAAAGAGTATCAATTTTCAGTTCAGTTCAGAGTTTAGTTTAGCTCAGAGTATCGAGAGATCTCTGTGCGAGCTTACGCATTAAGGCTTTTCATATTGTTTTACTTATTTTTTTTATGTACTTAATTAAAAAAACGAATTGGGGAAACGCGAGTATTTCAGGTAATTATTACTGCACGAGAAAAAGATGAACTTCTGTTAAATTGGTGATTAGTTAAAATAGCATTCTTTCATCATTAACATCCCATAAATATTTTCATTATTTCTGCTGTGATTATGGCTGGTCTTTAATTTGAAGGTTCATTTCTCTTCTGTATACGGAAAGTAAAATCTGAGATACTGGGTTAGTTCTGTTAACTGTCTCTGAACCCTTTGACTAGAAATTAAAAAAATACCCTGTTTCCTCTCCAAGTGAACAAAATATGTCATAAATAACGCAAATTTAGCATTAGATTTTTTGACAAATGGTTTTCAAATCGAAGGCTGGGACATATCCCAGCTGTAGTTAATGACGGGATGCATATGTCCCACAATTAGCGATCGACTTACTATAAACACACCTATTATTCTGGAAAACATTACTATATGAAATAGATTTAACATCGTGTGGTACAGGGTAAAAAATTTTTTGCATAACCCAGCATTACACATTGGGCAACCCATGTTTATTCTTTTCTTTGTGTTCATTTGTGTACAACGAGCATAACGGCGGATTTATTTTTCAGCTATTGGAGGATATCCCCAACATTCAGTAGATTCTAAGTACCTTTTAACCGAGCAGTAATTTTGAAACTTTTAGTGGGGAATGCATGTCACATTAGTAGTCAAAAGTTTAAGTTTGGAACATATCAGAAGATTTGTTACAATTGGTGATAGTTCATTGTATGGAGTTAACTATATTTCATCGATATAAAATGTTAAATTCTGAAATTAATAGTGTGGGACGAACCTAAGACACTTGTGCCATAAGTGACACGCGAACTCTTTTTGGGAGACACGAGTTTTTCCAAATTTTGGCATGCCGAGCTCATAAGATTCGAAGTTACTGTACTATGGTATCCATGTTGAATCTTCATTAAATGTTTTTAACGTGTAATCCGTTTCTACATGCAGGTCCAGTTGTTGGCATTCTGGGTCAAAAATACGGTGTGCGAGCCGTTACAATCACCGGTGGCGTAATAGGCACTCTCAGTGCAGCATCCTGCTTCTATGCGAAAGACATTGTCTGGATAACCATCATATGGGGAGGTATAAATGGTGAGTACTGTTATAGAACTTTATAAAGGCCTACTCCCTAAAATCTAAGAATAGTAGCCTTTGTTTGGCATGAATTTGGTATATTCTTGTACTGCATTAGAACAATGACAGTTCTGGCTATTTTCGAGTAAGTACTCAAGCAAAGGAAATTTAAGGGTTTCTAAAATACTGAATTAGTTAATACGCCTTAATTCTCATGTGCATCACCAACGATTCACTGTGGCCTGGTTTTTAGGAGCCCTGTGCATCGAATGTGATTCACCGGTTTTGTATTGTTTGAAGCCGTGAGAGTCGTCGATGCTTCACAAACACGAATTTATGCGGCTAAAATTATTTTTACGGCCTCAAAAAGTTGAGATGTTCATACATATACCAAGTTATTCATTTTTAGTTATATATGCTGTTTTACTATTTGTATTGTAACATACGATTTGTCTAATTGTTAACTATTAAAGCAAAAGAAATCTTGTATTACTTTACGGTGAATTGAGTTGTAATCTATTTATAAATGCAAGAAATGCAGAAGTTTAGAATCATGCGACTGAAAATGAAAGGTAAAAATAAACAAAATAAAAACGAACTCAAATGAAAACTAGTTACTGACTCGCTTTAGAGTAAATGGGACAAGAAAACACTAGAATTAAAAAATGGCCCTGCAGTGTATTTTACTCGATTTTGCTGTGGCATTCAATGTATTCCTTCTGGGATATTGAGTTGCATTGAATTAATTTAAAACATTGAATTAACTTAGTTTTACAGTCTTCCTTTCTTACATATAGTGTGTATTATATTACTTTCACTAGAAATAAGATACAAGTATTCCTATTTCTAGTCTATTGTCTTTGCAATTCAAAAAAATAAATACTTACCCATTAGCCAGGCGCAGATGACCTTTTTGCTCAAGCCAGGTGATTATGACGAGAGATGAAATATCGGCAAATTAGTAACCTCAAAGTAAACATAAAAATACAAAATATAGCTTTATATTACATCGCATAGTAAAAGACTGCAATATGAAGTCTATGTTGTGTGATTAGAGATATGTCGCATAATAATGACCGAAATTTGACTATCGAAATTCACGATAGCTTATTCACTAAACACAGAAACTAAGCTGTCTGTTTCGTCATCAGCTATGAATACCGAATACTGAAGGTGCTTTCTTCTTGAAGAATCTAATCACTGAAACGAAGAATGCATAAATATAGTCTGCTGTTAGAAATCTGCGCAAAGAAGAGGAACGTAATCCTAAATGCGGTTTCTTAGATCCAGAAATCGATCGCTGAACCCAGTAACTATGTGTACTAAAGTGCCATATGTTGAACAAATATGGCACTTTAGTATCCTAATAGTCTAACGAGGTCGCCAATTTGGCGATTTATATTTCTTGCTCTTACTGTGCCGTCATTTTGTACCTGGCTAATGGGCAAGTATCAAAACTTATTTTAAATTAATTTTGCATAAACTGAAAATAGGGTTTGTTTGGGAGTTTTATTTTTAAATAATATTTCTTAAATTGTAGGAATTGGGTAATTTGGGTAACTATTTGAGGTAGATTTGATTTGTTTCATTTTGATTATGCCTTTCTTTGTATTATAATCTTTCGCTTAAACAAATAAATTTTACCTTGACTACTATAGTACAGTACTATAGTTACTACAGTACTATAGTAATCGCTTTGCACTATAGTGTGCAAAGCGATTTTTTCACAAAATTACAAATTGGTTGCCAGAGGCGCTAGCATGTCCCTCAAAGCAGTTTTATCTGCCCTAATGTCTGCTTCCTACTATGTAGAACTAGTTTAGAGAAAAAATTAGAATTATTGCATCAATTTTAAACTTATTTCGGTGAAAAGAGAAATTGCTTTTGCTTTGCATTTGTTCATTTTAGTTCACTAAAAATAGATATAATGCCTAGAAAGAGAGCAAAGATAATCGCACATCCATGATCATAAGAAATATCTTTCGCGGTTGGTGCTGGAAAATCGAGAGTTACTCGAATTACGAGAAGTCGCAATAAAACTGGACCAGTTTCTCCAAAAAAGAAAGAGCAAATGTGAAAGAAAAAACTTGAAACTCTGATGGATTCTTGCTCCGAAATAACATTATGAATCTATAAAACTAACAAAAACCTTAAAAGAAACCTATTATCTATTGCCATTGATATTCATCTTTCGAATATGAGACATAGATTTCTCACTTTGGTCGGAAGGCAAGAAAGCCGGTTAGAAAAAGATCGTTGTGGCCAAACAACTGCAAATATTGGACGATAAATGACTGGAAAAGACTATTTTCAGAGATAGGGCTCGTTTGGTTGCAAATCTAGCGTTGTGAGAAGGAGCAAGGATGAGTCAATAAAACATCAACATATGCAACAAACCTTAAAAAACCCTCAAAAACAAATGTTCACTGCTGATAGCATTGGAAGTCTAGTTCCTATTGACATATTACCTATTAATTTTTTATTATCACTGTCCATGAAGGTATGTACATAAATTATGAAACATATTGGGCGTTTTGTCCCAATTAATTTCCATACTATAGTATATCTTGTATTATATCCTGTATAAAATTAAATGCGCGCATATCCTAAATATTTTTGGTGTCAAGAAATTTGGAAGGATGAAATAGTAATCATTTAAGATAAGGAGTAAAGGTATTTTTATTAAATTTTATTAAAAAAACTATTTTAAGTCAAATATGAAGTTGTATATGAAATTTCTGCTTTTTTTATAAATTCATACATGATAAAATGGCAGAACGTATGTTATATGTTTTAATATACCATTCGAGAAATGAGAGATGAGATGTCTGAAATAGCTAATTAAAATGGCATCCAAAATTAATAGATAAAACGAAACTTGTCTAAATTACCCCTTGTAATACATTTGTATTTTGGAAACTATAATTTTAAAGAGCATTCAGTGTATTAATTTTAATAATTTAAACATGAAATTGATATGAATTTTGTGGTATTTTTTCAGTGAATCTTTATTATAATTGTTTGAAACGGTAATGAAAATATTCAGTGCCTAATTTTGTTTATAGTAAAGTTGTTAGTCTATATATCGTTAACTACTGCGATCAAAACATTAATTTATATAGGCCAAAGAGAGTTAAGCTACAAAACGGCCTTCAATGGACTGGTCACTTAAAGATTTTCGTATATATATATATATATGCAATGTAAATACTGGCCAGTTTATCTTAGAAAGTTGGAGCACTAGAGCCGGTTTAAATAGACGTAATGCACTTTGGCCATAGTATGTAAGACGTAATGTGCCTTCATCATTCCTTTCCAAACCTTTTGTCATTCCCTAGTTCTTTACAGAAGTATAACGTTGGGTTACCGGGAATAATTGTTAACCTAATTTAATATTACTCTCGCATAGAACTGTTTCTAAGCAATGGAAAAAAGAAGGAATCTTTATGTTCAAGTCTGTTTATACGAAGTAGCTACCTCATTGGTTTTCAATATCTGATTGACCCTCCACTCTCATCAATGTACGCTCTTCTTGTAAATTCAGGGGCTGAATTTTTAACTGAAACTGAAGTTACTATATACTGTTTATCAGTTAATTTAGAAACTTAGTTTGCTTTTGATTTTAATGTAGTGATTTACATTTCAAATTCAGCTAGAAATATTTGTAAAGGTAGCTTCTTATATTTTTTACAGGTGTTGGAACAGCTCTTACAACCACTCTTCCTCAAGTTGTGATTGGACAGTATTTCGTAAAGCATAGAACTACTGCTTCTGGAATGGCATTTTCGGGCGGCTGCGTTGGATCTTTCCTTTTCCCCGCACTGTTAGAATGGCTGCTGTTCGAATATGGAATGCAGGGTACTTTTTTAATCATTGGTGCCATCATCATGCATGTCATTCCAGCGGCAATGGTTCTTAAGACTGCTCCATGGTTAAAGGACAAAACAGCTGAAAATCCCATCGAACATGTTAATCTCGAAAACGAAGCAGGACTATCTAAATGCAACTCAAATAAAGCATATGATGATCAAATTCAAGTCAATGGCAAAACGAATCTAACGAATGGTGGAATAATTTCTCCTCCTGAAGAGAAACCTCTTGAAATAACAAAAGACGATTCAAAACATTTTGAAGTTGATATTGATTATTCTTATTTGCGAAGGCATAAAGATCTGGTGCTGAAGTTACTTGAAATGACAGTGTTGCCAGAAACTGTGTTAGCGGAAGTTTCTGACGATGGCAAAAACCATTGTAAATCATTGGAAGAAGAATGTATTTTAGAAGACATGGAAAGATTGTACCGAAAACTTGAAGCAGCTCAAAATAAAAATAGAATACTTGATTTGACGCACTATAAAAATGGAACTATAAAATATGAATGTGATTTTGAGGATTCTTCCTTGTGGAAAAAAAGTCAAAGTTTTACCTCCGGTAAAAAAATCTCCAATGATTCGGGCACATCATCCATATATAAAATTCAGTCTGTCCCGCAGTTTACCGCACCCAAAGAGTCCTCTCGTAATATTTTTATGAGACTGCTAAAACTACAAAGTTGTAATGATGATCAAATTTTGTCTGTCTTCTTACACGAAAATCATTCCGAAGTACTGCAGTTAACAACGGAGCTTAGAAAGATTTATATTTTGTTAAATCAGATGGAAAATATAGGGCATTTAAAACCAAACGGCGAAAATTCCACAAATTCTCATTTAAGTAATGGAAATTCTGATATAATAGAGACCCCGATTAAAACTACTAATCAGCCGTCAAATAGTTTCTGGATTCATATTAAAACTGCCTTCAAACTGCATTCGAATCCAATTTTTTTGTTAATCTGTCTTTGCAGAGCAGTTCATTTCATCACTTTTATTACTGTTGTTACCACTGTTGTTGATTTTGCCATGGACAAAGGCTTACAAGAAGCGGATGGAAAGTATGTTATTGCGGCGCTATCTTTAGGTGATTTAGTAGGCCGTTTGGGTCTAGGATGGCTTACTGACCGAGGCTACATTAGTTTAATCAAATACATGTTCTTTGTTATGATTATCCAAGGTGCCAGTACAGCTTCCTTGCCGCTGATGTATGCTAAATCTACATTTCTGCCAGCGATTGCCATATTTGCAATGCTTCAAGGGTCTGTGTTTGTGCGTCATCCAATTTTGATTTCTAACTACATGGGGAAGCATGAACAATCCATTGCCATGGGCTGTATTAATTTCTTTTCTGGCTTCCTAGGATTTGCAATTCCAAGTTATATTGGTAAGTAATTAAATTTCTGAGTTTTTTGTCTGAATCCACTGTTGCATATGGCTTGCTTAAGTAAATTTTCCTTACCTTGCTAAATGGTATTTGGTACTTTTTATCCTTTAGCGGTTTAAAATAAGTGAATGCTATTAAGTTGAACGCTGTATTTCCAATATTGCACAGATGTGAAAACCTTGAATTTGAGTTCTGTACACAGCTTCCTTTTACATGTATTTTATATGAATTTATATATATATATACACTGGTTATCATAAATTAAGGTAAAATCACAAAATTCACGATTACTGAAACTGTTACATGTAGAATTTTAAGAAACTTACCCACAATATACATCACAGAGTAAGGTATCAAATAACAAAAGGAAATTACCAGATAATTATGGTAGTATAGAAATTAGCACATGTATAAAATGAAAAAATCGAAGATGTCAGTTTGCTATAGGAAAAGTACCTTCAATATGGAATATGATCGCTTCTAGAAGCAATACAGCAATGTGTGATGCTTTCAGTTATGCGGTCTATCAGTTCCATAGGAAGCGAAAGCCATTGCTCTTGCAAAGCAGTTGCAAGAGCAGCAAGGGTCTGAGGAGATGGATTGAGAGCAGCTAGACGTCTCCCTAAAACATCCCAAACGTGCTCGATAGGGTTCAAGTTCGGGGATCGAGCTGGCCACTCCATGCGTATAATTGTTTCCTGTTGAAGATTATCATGTAGGATGCGAGCCTTGTGTGGTCTTGATAAGACGTCCTGTAACAGGAAAACATCACCTATTGCCCCGGCATATGGAAGCACGTAAGCATCAAGGATGTCTTCTCTATAAACCGGAGCATTCACGGTTCCCCTTGGAAAGACATGGAGGTTTGTGCATCCACCCAAAGAGATGCCATCCCAAACACAGACACTGCCCCTTCCGTATGCATCTCTTTCACGGATGTCTGGCGGATGATAACGAGTTTCAGGTTTTCTCCATGCCAAATAACGCCTGCTATCGCTTTCTAGACTAAACCCGGACTCATCCGTAAAGAGAACAGCCCTCCATTGATCAGGCGTCCAGTGGACATGTTGTGCCCACTGCAAACGGTCCCTCCTATGGCGTGACGTGAACGGCACGTAAATGGCTGGTCGCCTAGCATACAGACCACCTTCGTGAAGCCTTCTACGCACAGTTGACACCAACCTTCCGGTGGCTGCAGCAAGGGAGGATCTAAGAAGAGTCGGAGTAGATTCTATTCCTGCGTGCACATGATGTCAAATATCGGTCATTGGCGCTCGTCGTAGCAGTTGATAGTCCTTGGCTGAATCTCCTAGATACCGAATCTGTGGTTTGAAATTGTCTCCAAAGTCTATGAACCATAGATGGACTCACATTTAGCCATCTGGCCACTTCTGTTTGACTTTGTCCTGCCTCTAGTCTCCCAATGGCTCTCCATCGTAGTTCTGCAGGCAAATGATGCCTGGAGGTCATTGTTACAAATTAGCTAACTCAGATTTCTGATGTCACTATCGCAGTGAAATATGTGGGCCTGCTCTCAAACATGGAATTTTATGCTCCTCGCAGATGACTTATACCTAATTTGCATATTGCAGTTTTACTCAGCTACTCTTACTTGGCAAGATATTCAAATTTTACACGGTTTGGCTTATTTTTGAGGAAGCTATAACTATTTTTGTGATTTTTCCTTAATTTATGATAACCAATGTAATTTTGAAAAATATTTTTGTTAAATTTTAATTTTCAATTAATGTTAACAGACTAATAATTTAAGTTTAAATGCGTGTTTTAAAGATAGATTTGTTTATAGCTGAGGTGTTCGTTAAGTATTTTTCTCTGGAATGGCCTTAAACCTTTCCCGTCGATTTTTGATATATAATATTTTTGAATGAAATAATAAAATGAGAACACAAAAATATGCAAGAACAATTTTTAAAAAACTTTTTATTTTTGGATACATATTTCCAAAACATTCGCGTGGGACATAAAATGCCCCTTTAGGTTTCCTTAGGTTCCGCCATCAACTTCTGGTTCGATATTTTTATCACTACCTGAGCTTTCCAGATTCTCCTGAAAAAAGTTATGTTCATTTATGCCGGATTCTTAAGTTATCTCTGTGGTGAAAGAGGGGTAAAACCGCTGCTTTAAGGGATCAGATAGGAACCGTTCGCTCATTGAAGTGAATAAATTCTTTTTAACGACTGCCACACACTAAAACAACGACCTTGATGACTGCGTTCGGAATAGGCATGGATTGAGAGCGATGCGCAAAGATGCGGGAAAAAAAAGAATTGAACAAAGAGTGGAATCGCTAGAATCAAGTCTACCAAACCGCTCATTCCGTGGACTGATTTCGTTCAACTGTACTTTTGAGTTTAACTAAAAGAACCTTTTTACATAGAACAACAATAAAATTCTGGAATTAAAAATTGCTGAAAGTTAAAAAATAACGAAAAACTCATTTTTGTTTAAGATTACATTATTTTATTACTTTAATTGGTATCTTGTTGCTACTACAAAGCACAGTGTAAAAAAAATTTAGATCGGAGGTCGATTCCAATGAACAGGAAATTGTCCGCTGATAATACCGACATTTTACTTTTTTTATCTAATTTGACAAAATGATACCAAATATCGCTCGAGTTCATCTATTCGTTGGGGTCCACATTTTATTCTGCAACCTTGAAAAATACATTAGATGGAAAAATTTGTTTATAAATAACTAATTCTGAAGATTAAAGAGAAGTTCACAGCTCTTGATTACAAGACATTAGTAAAATAAGTAAATAAATAAAAATATAATTTATTTTACATAAATATTATAGTAATATTGTATAAAAAAGGTAATACCTAATATACATAGCTATAATATGACACACTATTCAAAGATTCGAAATAAAACTCGAGGAAACAAAAAGAGCAAATAATCGAGACTCCACAGAAGCCAGATCCTGGGCTAGAGCAGGTGCAATGAAAGAGCGAATAATCACGACTCCGAAGGACCCAAATCTGCGACTAGCGCTGACAGGTGGGCATTCGAGGAACTAGTTCCTAAAATCTATGTACTTTAATCAGATCGTCGCACTGCCAGATGGGAAAAAAGGTCCATCCATTTCCAGACAGGGGTGGTCAGTTTATATAATGTTTTGTTTTTTAAATATTAGGTGGAACAGAAGAAAACCAAAAGCATACATGTATACATAAATTACATACATAAACAAATAGCTCAAATTACACACATAAAAATAGTTTCCATTAAGAATGCTAGTATTTACATTAAGGGAAAGGCTTCCCAACAACAGCTGTCGGTGAACTATTAAAATAGTGCCGTTACGTTTTCGCCGGAGGCTAATCATTCGTTCAGTAAAGTGAATCGGTTCAGGAGCGGATCGTCCATGTGTATTCGGAACCACTATCTTGAAATGGATCTGCATCATTTGGGGATGAATTCTTAAAATGACTAACTATAAGCCAGGCTTGACTAAACTGACGTCACAAGATCAGCATCAGGAGAGCCATTGATATCGAAGAGAAAAATGAAGTTCATTCAGTTATGTTTGTTTTTGCAATAATTATAATTTAAATTTTATGTTTAAAGTTTAAAGCGTATTGTAATTATTTTTTCAATAAAATTTATCGTAAAAAAGGACTGTTCTAAAATGTAAATACCACTGACCCGAAATGTCTTTTTAATACACATATTTAGGTTGATTTTGACCCGCAACCAAAAACGTTTGTAGATGCCTGATTTAAGCTAATGTTGTAGGTACAGATTTAAAAAATGTAATTACCAAGAACTGATAGGTCGTTTAGAACTGCACGTAAGATTTGCTTTCGAAATGCAGTGTGAAAGCAATACTTTTGGAATGAACATGTTCCCAGAACTTGGTGAAAAAACCCTAACTGTGCTCATTCCATTTGCTATGACATACTTGCGCAACTGTCGAATTATTGCCTTTTAATCAGTCAAAACGAAATTCGGAAATCGCTTGGATGCACAAGCAGATATGTGAATTGATATTGGCAACAAAGTACAGCGATTTGAAAAACTGTTAGCCAATAAACACGGGAAAAAAGGTCATTAATTATTTTTTTCTTTATGCAAATGTTAAGTTTATTATATTTTATTATTTCAAAATTTCACTTTTATTATTAAAATTTCTACAACTTTATTAAATTTTTTTAGAAATTGCTTTGGAGGGGCAAGAACATGGAAAAGGTGGGGGGCATGCATTTACCGAAGCTAAAATTATTTCCTACTAATAAGCATTAATAACCATTACAAATGTTTAATATTTAACACCTAATCTTTGTTTTTACATTCGAGATAATTCCATGGCGTATGTTAAAATTCTAGTATTTAAAAGAATTATGAAACGAAATTGAAAACTGTTGCAGTTTAAAATACTTGAAAAATATGTATAGAATAAATTCGAAGTGGAAGTCGTTTCCTAGTAATACACTGAAATATTTAAGCCAAATTATTTATATAATTCGTGTTTATTATGGTCTTGTTACTTAGCATGGCTGATATAAAATAATCTTATACATGAGCATTGTGTAAGTCATATTTAAAAATAAGACTGGAGGAGAATGATATATATATAACAATTAAATAGATATCATTTACATATCTAGAAATCTGTTTGAACTTTATTCTGTTTGCAGTAGATATTTTTTGTCACATATATATGGCTCAAAGCTATTCCCTCAATAAAAGGTTATGCAACGCAGGACTCGGTGAGATGTTAAATTGCGACAGATAAAAAACGTTCATCAAGCTTGTATTCATATTTGTTGATCACTATAGAATTTATTTCAAGATCAAGATTTTATTTATGTCTGCAAAGTTTTCAGTTGAATTAGATATTCTTGAAATCATTTTATTGAAACATGGGCTTTCTGTTTCTAAGAGCATCATGGCTGTAAATAATACATGTATTCTTGCAGGATGGGTATAAGAGTTTGTTCCAGAATAAAGTATACTGAAACCAATTTGACTGTATAAAAGGCGCTATCCCCTGGTAGTTCACACTAGAATCTCACATGATTTTGTATATCCAAGTTTTTACATGGAAAAAACAAGTTTAGTGGGGAACTATTCTTTCTGATAATTGCAAAAATGTGCTTCCTTTTATAATTCCCGAATTGTATTTTAAAACAAATGGCGATTTGAATTTAATCTTTTTCCTCTTATGCCTGATCTTTTCTTCTGAAAACTGTCATTATATTTTAGATAATTTTAAAGTAACTGTTTGATTCTCTCAGATCTTATTATTACAATCCTTATGTATAGCAAAGTAATTTCATCATAGTTATGTTGTTGGTAATACTGAATCTATGCATCTTCTAAAGACCAAGAATGTTTTAGAAAAATACACCTTTAATGTTAAAAAAAACTTCAGGTTTTCATAAAAATTCAAGACCACTTTTACGTATCTTGTATAATAGGACTTTCTATTCTGATATACTAAAACACTCGCTATTATATTAGAATATATCTAAGTCTAAAAAGTTTTCTATTTGAAGAATTTTAATAAACTTTCTTGCCATAGCAGTTGACAAGCTCATGCCAAGGGACGAAATAGAAGTATTTTATGGTTTTCTTTTGCGTGTGTGTGTTTACATTGCCACAATTTTTATTCGCAAGTAGTTTTCCCTGCAGCATATATCCATGCATTTCATTTGCAAAAAATCTTCCACTACTCAAAAAGAACTACGCTTAAGCCATAGTTTTAACAGCCGTATGTTTCAAATATTTATCGTTCTCTTTTCATAAGATCGAGTTTTATCTTGTAGAAATGATACTTCCTGATGTTTGATATTTGGAGTTGTCATTTTGGATACCATTCAGTATTTTCTGATGTATCTTGAAATAATAATTTTCTGATATTTCTTGAAATTATAAATTCTGACAATGTATGCGACAAAGAAATTATGATAAATTTTAAATAATTTTTATTTTTACAGGTTATTTCAGGGATACCATTGGATCTTATGACAACATATTCTATATCAATGGTGCTATTGGAACTTTTATAGGGTTACTTTGGGGTTTTGAGCCTTATTTCAGGCGTTATTGCCCTCAAAACGCCGAGAAAAATAACTCCATAGAGTCTGTGTGAATACACCAACTGTATAGTATGATTCAAGTGCAAGCTTCGTATTCTTTTATACGTGGAACTGATGCTAATATTTTTGAGGACATTATTTCAGTAATTTATGCCAGAGCAAATGCAATGGATCTGTGTGAATCGAATCAATCATTGTATATGAAGTCATGTACTAATTTGCAAATACTTTATTCACTTGAACTTAATGTAATGCAATCATAAAATGTCACTAAATAGTGTAGCATATTAGTTAGATGTGAAGAAAGAGTGAATAAGATAGCAAAGTGTTATGTAATGCATTTGTTTAAAACTTTAGACTAAGCTTTAATGGTGCTTTTGTTTTAGAAATTATACAATTTTTATTAAGTTTTCCTTATATTACATTGTTTTGTGAATTATTTACTTTTAACAAAGTATTATCTTACTATTAAGTATATTGTGTTGTATTTTTAACCTAAAAACTTTATTTTAAAAAAGTATGAAATTTTAAGTACAGAGAAATTTAACAATTATGACAGCAAATGAATGTAGTATTATACTAATCAGTTAAGGTGCTTCTAATCTTGTCATTCCATTCATATCTTAACTGAAGTGTTACTTCATCAACTTAAGTATGATTTTGCTTTTTATGATGATCTCGTATAACCCATATCTTATTAAACCAAAATCCTAAATGAAGAGAGCTTTCAATGTTGCTGTGATGAAATTTTTATATGAAAAAATCTTATAAATTAAAAAATTTATCTATCAAACATTTATGTATAAACATTAAACAGTGCTATTCGGATATATTTTAAGTAATCTAAAGTTTTAACAATAAAGCCTGTGTTTCATTTAGAAGACTAACAATATAATGTTTATAATCACTCCTTTATTATAGTTAGACTTGTGTGCATCTAGAAAACAAGTCGCTTTCAACTTAAATTGTTTTTAGTTCTATTTTATGCGCACATGTTTTTCGAATGTTTTATTAAACAGATATCAAGTGAGTATAGAAGGGTTTTTAAATTGGTTATTTTTCTTAAAACTGTAGTAGGGTGATGTAAATTCTAAGTATTTTAAGGAAACTTCACTACAGGTATTTTCATTGTGTGCAAGGAATGTATGAAGTACATCATGCAATTTTATATAGTGGGGCTTGTTATGTGATATTATGTGTAACTTATTATTGTGAATATTGTTCTGTTAGAAGATGAGCCACTATTTTGTAGTTATTTATGTACATATATGTCAATATAGTATTATTTTTATCCAGAGGTTGAAATAAATTTGAATATTTCTTCCTAGAAGTTTTTATGGAAATTCTTATTTTTCTGGTGTTATTAATACTCTTGAATATTCCCGAAAAGTCATTTGTATGTATAAAGAAAAATAAGATAAGAAAAATTGCTTTCAATAACACTTAACTACAACTTCATTGCACTAGATTTTTATATCGGATAAATTACCCTAAATTTTTATTGTAATTTTCTCATACACATAAGCCTTCGGCCACCATGAGCACCATTTTTTTATATATAATTACTTTTATAAACTGTGTCGTCATTGACAATTTAAGCCTTCGCCACCATGAGTAACCTTTTTTTTTTGTATAATCATTTTTATAAACTGTGTTGTCATTGACAATTTATGTATGTAATATGGCTGGTGTAGTAATTACAGAGTGAGGAATGCTGAGCTATATAAAATAAAAAGTTAAACTTTCAAAAACTACAGAGCTGAAAAATTTCATTCAAATTTCAAAAGTAGCTACAGATATTCGGATTTACTTTGACGCATTCGGTATGCTTGCCATCAATGGCTATGACGGGGCGCAGACGAAGAGAAAAATAATGCAAAACTCTCTGGAAGTGTCGAGACATCGATGCTTTAGATGATCTCCTGAATGCCTGTTTTGAGCTCAACAACATTTCCGAGTTAATTCCTGAAACTTTAATATTGACCTAGAAAAATGACTCACAAAGACTGAGATCAGGAGAATGAGGAAGCTAAGCGATTCCCATTCCAGTGGCCTCAGGTAACCCAAAGCCAGAATGCGCTCTGCAAAGTGCTGTTCCAAGATTTATCAGTCCGTTGGGTTTGTGCTTCGTCTTGCATGATCTACTTTCAAAATCTGTGTCTCCTTGAATAAGAGGGACGGCATCATTTTTTAAAATTTATCGACAATTAAATTATTAAATCATATCGACAATAGTGTTGGCGAAAGACAAACCCTGTTCAATGGCATTCTATGGCTAATGTGTCTGAATTTCGTCTTTTGCAGGTCTTGAGCAACAGTTTGTCGCAAAGTATCCCGTTTGATTCCGACCTGTTATAAAGCTCCGATGTCCTTGGCTATTTTGAAACACAGTTCGTGTTTTTTCGATATTTCAGACGTGCTCGAAGACCAACATTGCCATCACTGTGGTAACTAACATTACCAATTTTCTCGAACGTTTCAATCAGATTTTTGATTGTTATAACACTCGAACCGGTTGTCTTCAGTTTGTACTTGGTCGCAGATTTTCTTTGAGCCGTAATCGGGCTGTGATTGCTGGAATAGTAGACGTTGACGATAAATATGCTCTCAGAAATGCTGCATTTCGATATTTGCAATGAAATTTAGCGAGAAGAATGCTCAAATTTCCAACATGCTGTATATTCAACCGCCACGTTTTAACTGAATTCCGCCAATGTTCAAAAGTTATTAAACGTTTGTTAATAGCTCAATAATTGTCACACTGTATCTAGCAATATAGGTGGTGACTAAATGTGATATAATTAAAAGCGTTTACAAATAAAAATTTAATTCTACGTAATTCAAACTCCGAACTTTAATTTAAAATATACTTTTATCCATTCCCGTAATCAAAGAAGTTTCTATATTGTAATAAATCCAGAAATATATCCAAATTCTTCATAACATGAGCAGCTAATTAATAAATTAGTCGTAACAACAATACCTCGGTTACATTTTCTTCTTTGCAGGTCATGCTTCTTTGAAATCGTATAACCACCTCAAGGAAGTAATGGTACTAATTCAGCTAGAATCTACAGTGGTTATGATACAGAAAACCATTATTAGCTCGCAGTTATCATTAACTAAATTAATATCTGTGTTTTTAAAATCTAATATATCAGGTATTTTAGAAATATTAACAAAAACACTAATAAAACACTAAAAAGGAAATTGATATTACAAAAGGTAAAACTTTAACGTTTCACAGACTTCAGTCAGTGACTTGATTAAGAATTCAGTGTATTAGTTTACTGGTTTCATTGAACTAAGACACTAAGTTTAACCCTTAATACGCTGGACTAGATAATATGCGTTTGATAAAACTTGCAAACTTAATAATACACGTGCCACTGCAAGTAGTAGTGCAAACAAATTCGAAGTCCTGAACATGCGTAACATCAACAAAATTTGCTTTTTTAATCTTGTAAAATACTATAAATTAATATTACCCACAGTAAGTACTAAAGAAAGAAGAACATTTAAAGAACAGTTCTCATGAAGGTGTTTTGAGGTGTGTGTGCCGGGATATCATAGGAAAATAATTCTTTTTTTTTGTTCTTTATATCTGATTATTCAGAATCATCCTTCCTTTTCTTAAGGCTGTCATAGCCCCAAGAGTTTCCAAGGTAATATAGAAAACCCTTGCAAGAAAAGTAGACTATTCATCCGCCAAAGCTATAAGATTTATTGAATACAATCATTCTTCTCTTCAAAAGCTTTAGCAGCTTTTAACGAAGTGAACAATCTTCAGCTTATACTTAAATAATGAAAAACATTTGAGTTGCTTACTCATCATTTCTTTGTCACGTTTATATAATAAGCTAATTAAAATTTTACTAAACCTAAAAGTTAAAATTAATTCTTAGTGCTTGTTTTCTGTTAAGCTGCTTTCATTGAGTTGCCAATGTAATAAAGTTGTTTTTCAGACGAAAATTAAAAATATCCAATTCCAGATGGGATTCAAGATAAATGGAAGGCCGCCATGTTTTTAAGTGTCTCGGTCTTCGCACGAAGGTTATGTTTCAACAATACCAAGAAAAAAAAATATTACCTTTTTTTTCCTTCACCTTTTCCCTTGTAAACAACATAAGGTATTTTTAGCAAATAACTTTTGTTTTGTTGTAATAATACAAATAGCAATTCAGCAAAGCTATCTTCTATTATATATTTTCCGCTCCAAAACAAAAGCAAATAAAAATGCTCAAAAAATGTAAACACAGTGTAGTTCAGTCTGAAGAATCTTTAGAGATTTCAGGCACTCCTGGGAACCGACGTCACGAGGTTATCACGTGGAACCACTGACTTTACGTCACATCGGCTTCTAAAATTAACTTCAGTGCCAACGGTTCACTTATCAAATACAATCTATTTCGCTGTGGAAGGTACATTCTCGATACTTCTTTTGTAGAGCAAACGCACAGACCAGGCATGGTCAAGCTGAGGCTTGTCTGCAATATGCTCATGCAATGTAGTTCGCGCTAATATATATATACTCCAAGAAAGATTATAATTTGAAGCGGAAATAGAACTATGACATATTTTTTTAACAACTCTTAACGTAAAATTAAAATTTTTTATCGTGTGTGTGCAGTAATATTAATAAGTTTCAAACCTTCCGCTATTATGAGGTAATCGTCTAAATTTTAATAAATAAAAGACGAACGCTCCTTTTCTACAACTTAAACTATGAATGCATTATGTTTAAAACAGGTAAGTATTATAAGAAACTGCAGAAAAGATCAGTTCTTTAAAGACACGCTGCCTTGATGTACATCAAATCCAACTGAAAGTTGCTACAAATATGTGTAATTTTAGTCTGCTTCAGAAGAAAAAATATACCTATTTTGCATAGAATGTTTAGCTTTCTGTGGCATAAATTAAAAGATTGATAAAATCCTATATTAAAACTATTCCTCGACAGAACAAGATGTAAAATAATATGAAAAATACGACAAAAAGTAATATTCAGAAAATTCAGATGACGTCTGAATTAAGTAGGTTAAAATTCAAATGTTGACCAAACTTAGTCTCAGCATAATCTGACGGTGCTTGCCGTGCTCGGTGAGCCATAAGTTATTGCTTATACGCTGCCAATACGTTCAGATTAATCGTACATTCGCATTCGCCTGATCGCATCTTCTAGATTATATGTATTTATTCAAATTTCAGTTCAAACTATTTTCTTCTGTACCAAATCTGCAGGGATTCTAATTTCTAAGAAATATTCCCTCCTTTTTGGAGACTATGAAACATTTATTTTAAAACTAACCTGTTTCAATTTTAAAGAGAAGTGAAATTATG
Organism: Stegodyphus mimosarum; assembly: GCA_000611955.2. Taxonomy (NCBI): domain Eukaryota; kingdom Metazoa; phylum Arthropoda; class Arachnida; order Araneae; family Eresidae; genus Stegodyphus; species Stegodyphus mimosarum. The sequence goes on from KK122188.1 coordinate 568,753, forward strand.
GATTAGAAAAGGACTGTATTTATTCAGAAATAAGATCTTAAGCCGAAATTCTGTTTCTAATAAGTGTTCGGTAATATTTGAATAGATTTTTTTAAAAAAATATTTCATTTTACAAACTGCAGAATTTTAGTTAATGTTTAAAAGTACTATAATAAAAAAGCATCGAGATTGCTTCATTTAAACTGCACAATTTCAGGAAATCCCTTGGAAATTTGTTTCTGAAACTCTTACAATTTTTATCGATATCTGGCTATGTCGTATTTGGCATCTGTCTGAGTAGAATCATGAAAAACATGTCGTATGCTGCTGCTGTCATCCATAGCACTGAAAATATCGGTACTGGTGTGCAATAGGACGCCAGGAAGGTTATTAGCTTTATTGGGAGCTTAGGCGTAAGACTTAGCTAGGAGCTTCACCCAAGAGCAAAGTACTTTTCCGAGGAATGCAATCTTGACTACGCAGCCCCAGTAGGAGTAATATCTATAAATATACCACCGTCACTGTGGTTATTTGAAACTTGAAGACTTGTATATAAAACCGTACGTGACCAAATACGTGACCGTATAGACCAAACGTGACGATTTCCAAAAATTTATTTCGCAGTATTAATGTTAACATTTGCTGCATTCCGGGAACTCTGTCAGACTAGGTGATAGTCATCTGGTTTCTTTTGATTTGGTTTATTTGATTACGACAGAGCATGGAGGACTTTCTAAAGAAATGGCTCATATACACGTTACTCATGGGTAAAAACCATAAAACCGTTCATGCAGTCAGTCCGTTCGCTTAGAGTCAAACCCAGGTCGGAACTACCAATGTTCAGCGACTTAACCGCTCGGCCGCTGGTGGTTCCGTCTGTCATCTGAGGTTGGTAGCATTAGCTATTCTCTGATCATTAGCTATTCTCTGATCCCGGGCTGTTCACTTGTCATCCTCGTAACATCAGTTTATTAGGAGTTCAATTCCGTGAGACAACGACCTTCCTTCAAATTTCTTTTTGGCGGAAGTTTGCCTGCAAGATAATTATTTAATGGATTTACTGACATTTTGTAAAGCGAGTAACAATATCTTTTGACGATTCATTCCCAGAGCATTTCATGCAGGCATAAAGAATTTTACTGTTTGGATTTTTTAAAAAGGCTGATGCAATTCCGCTATGACCCCAGCATTAAATTTTACTTCCGCAGTGGAATGTCTGCTACAAAAATATTTGGACATGTTGCAAAAAGCTTTTGACGTCAGAACGTTATCAAAAAATTTCTCCGCCTTCTTCGCATGCCTTCGTGGTATGGTGGTCTGCATGCTCGACGCGTAACCGAGAGGTCCGTGGTTCGATTCCCGGCGAAGGCGTTGTATATTTTTCACCTCTCCTGCTTCATAATAACCTAATGTCTCTACACTGGCGCCCGAACTAAAAAAGGTCGTGGATGATGATTCTCCACCACCGCGATTTGGCGATTGGGTCCCCAAAACCCCAGTCGCCCTTTAAAAGGGGGGTATATAAGGTATTTCTCCCGCCTTCTTCCCATGCCTTCGTAGTGTAGTGGTCTGCATGCTCGACGCGTAACCGAGAGGTCCGTGGTTCGATTCCCGGCGAAGGCGTTGCTCATTTTTCATGTCTCCTGCTCCGAAATAACCTAATGTCTCTACAACCTTTCGATGATGATATAAGATATTTAAGTAATTCAGGGAACGCGTCGAAAAGGAAACATTTTCTAGTAGATCATTCACTTCAGCTAATGAAAAATACATCAACAGTGTATTTACACGTGAAAACCTTGTGATACTATAAAGCCTATATCTTATGGTTGGGTAAGAGAGCAGAAGATCCTAAGATCCGTTTCCAAGGAGGTCTTTATCAAAACTGGAATTCAGCTAGGCAAAGCCGTACTGTTACCTATAAGGGGCCCAAGTCCTAGGCTAATTATTTCCCTGTTAACCATGATAAGGTTGTGGATTTGATCTAGACTACACTGAATACCAATAAGTATTTGGACACCTATGCAAATGACGATATCTGCGGTCCTAAGGTACGTCACGGACTCCGCCGGTATATATCGAGTATTAAACAGCATCGGCTTTAGTCGCATGCAAGATGTCTCGCAGTTCGGAGCTCTCTGATTTTGAGAAAGGTATAATTATCGGGTATCACAAATGTGGCCGATCTTTAAGGGACATATCTAGCGATCTGAAGTACCCAAAATCGGCAGTGGCCTATGTGATTAAGAAGTGGAAGGTGAGCGGTGATTGTCGGAATGTGCCCCGAGTCGGCAGACCAACGAAACTGGGAGATAGAGACCGACGAGTGCTGTCCAGAGAAATTCGGAAGAACCGCACCCAACCGATGGCCCTCATCCGCGAGGAGTTTCAACAGCAATACTGGAGTATTGTTACAATGAATACCATCCGTAAGAAAGCACATCTGATTTTTTTTCATGGTCGTGCTGCTGCCCATAAACCTTCGATCACAAAGTTCAACCGCGCTGCTCGGTTAATGTGGTGCAAAGCACATCGAAATTGGACCGTAGATCAGTGGAAACGGGTTCTTTGGAGTGACGAATCAAGGTTCACCCTTTACCGTTCGGATGGCAGGGTCTGGGTCTGGCGTCTACCTGAAGAACGTCTCCTGCCAGAATATATTGTGCCAACAGTGAAGTTCGGCGGAGGTGGAATTATGGTATGGGGGTGTTGCTCCTGGTATGGGCTAGGAACCTTGGTCCCCGTTCATGGTAAGCTCAACTCCGATGCCTATTTTGCACTATTTTGGATGACAATGTGGTTCCTACGTTGTGGCAGTTTTACGGGTTGGACCCCTATTACTTTCAGGACGACAATGCCAGTTGTCATGTTTCGACGTTAACCAAAGCTTGGTATGGTGCCAATGGAGTTTATCGAATGGACTGGCCTCCCAGAGTCCAGACCTGAACCCTATCGGGAACCTCTGGGACGAGTTGCATCGCCGAATTCAGGGGTGCACTACCCGTGCAAAATCGGTGAAGGAACTTCTATGTCTTCTCCAAGCCGAGTGGAAGAAAATACCACTAGCTGTCATACAACGACTTGTGGAAAGTATGCCCCGGAGGGTCCACGCTGTAATTGCCTCTCGTGGAGGCTCTACCAACTATTGATTTTGAATAAAGTTAGTTTTTCTTTTCTATCACAGGTGTCCAAATACTTATTGGTAGTCAGTGTATGTTCATATTAGGAGGATTGATCACAGCTATAACGTAACAAAACACATAGAACAAGTCAGACGATGGTCGCTAGCGATTAACAACTGAGGATATTATTGAAGAAATTCATATATTAATTTAATCTTACCTAGCAATTTTAAAAGATCATTTCATTTGCTGAGCATCTTTTATTTTTACATAAATGCTGACTTTTTTCCGAAACCATTATTGTGTTTGAGTGATTTTGGAGATATTTTAAGAATCCTCTTTAAAATTCCTTATCGGTGATGAAACATGAATTTTGATTTTTGATTCAGAAATAGGAGAATAATATACTTTAAAAATATCATTTTAGTTGGACCTGAACATTTCATTCTGAATTTCTTGCAAGCCGCTGAAATTGTGATCTGTTATATCTTTTTAGTTCTGAGTAACTGTCCATCCAAGTTTGTGTGAGGGGGGATGGTAAGTCTTTTGTTTGTTTTTAAGGTTCTAGGAACTGGCCTTTAAAGGAGAGTGAAACTATATAAAGTATCTTCTATAAAACTTAGACTTTGTATCTTTCATTAGCTAATATTTTATTTTTTGAATTTTTCAAGTTTAGTAGATTTTAATTTTCTACCTAATTTCACTACAAACAGAACTTTAACTATTTTTAACAATTTTAAGAGTTTTGTATATATTACGTAATGGTTTGTGTTTAAAATGTGAGCATATGATTTTTTTCATCTTAGCAAAATATTGTTCTATTTCCAAAACTAAAAAAAAAACAGACTAATAGTTTATTTTGGAAGACAAAATCTATTATGGCATATAAATTAAAATTCTTAAAAAGTGCGATTTTTCTCTATCAGGTTATTATCAATTACAGTTTTCTAATTCATAGTAGCAATGTTCTTAATCATGAAATATAACTTATCTTTAAAAACAAGACAGACAGAACTGATTTATAGATATTTCCCCCAAATAAGAAATCATACATCCTGCAAAGTAAAAAGTGCGTTATATTATCGATCGCGACCTTTTCTCAGTCAGAGGAGCTCGATTGAGGATATTATATTTTTCTTAGAACGTAAAAAGGACGCCGAAGGCTCAATAAATGGGCACCAGATGTAGAATAGAATTAACTTCTTTGCCTAACTCTTAATCATAACTATATATAGAAATCAATGCGCAACAAGATGAGTCTTACGTATTCATTCAGCAATAAATAATTAAATTTTGTCATCGCAAGCAAATTATTAGCTTTTTCTAACAATAAAGCAGAGCGATGAATCTTCAGTAAACTCCTGTTAAGTAATGGAGCCAATTAAATGACATTTAGCCCCGTTTTTAAAATTGCAATTTTTAAAATAATGTTTATATAATTTTAGTAATATTACATAAACTTAATAATCATAAAAATAATGCTAATGAAAAATATTAACCCGCTGTATAAACTCAAAGTACAGTTAGAAATTGGATTATCATCGTGATTACATCATGTCACATTTTTGATAGGAAGCGTGTGTAACTGAAAAATTCTTACTTCTTGTAATTTTTATATCTCTATTATTTTAAAATTCAGAATAAACTGTTCACAGAGAAATTAGTCTAGGATTTTGTAAAAATATTAATACGAGAGTACAATTAGGAACTGAATTATCGTGACGATTATATCATTTTATTTTTCTCAGTGACTATTGATGGAAAATATCAAAGATTTAAATATTCTTCGCTGTGGTAATGTTTTATGTGTAATAACTCTTTAATTTTAGAGAAAAAATGTTTACAAGAATTTTATAATTACCCGGTATATACATAATGTATAACTTGCAAGAATGATCATAACACTGCATTTTAGAATGAGATGTTTGAAACTGCAGTTCATTAAAATGTGAAAATTAACAACGAGAGGTAGAGAGGAATGGAAGTCTTGCAGGTAATTGATAATAAGTAGTTTGCATTAAATTTTCGTAGTGGACGTTCCAAAAATCAAAACAGCCTTAGCCTTTTAAATTAAACAACAATAAACAATATGCAGTTTACTGAATGTTTGTGAGAAACCATGATACAATTCAGTATTTTACGAATGATGCTTAAATAAAAAGTTAGCCATTGATTCGTTACTTGTGCTATTGAGTCATTATTTGTTCGTTACATAAATCGCTATAATTAAATCGATTGATATTAATTATATCGATCGATTTGTTGCTTCGATTCAAGATTAGTTTATTGTGCTCTTAAAATACAAAAGTTTCGCAGACTTCCAATCAGTGCTAGGCACAGTTTCTTGAATACACGCATGTCAATAAAGACTAAGGCTTTAGTTTTCCTCTCTTATATTTATTTTCACAATATTTCTGAATGGAAATGTCCTGTTTGATTATAATAATTCAAATATTACAATAGTTCCGATGTCAAGCCTTTTCGCGATTGCCGATCAATTAACCATTTCTGGAGATCAGCTGTCGAATATTAGCATCGAAAGTTTTTAATGTTATGTATTTCTAGACTAGTAGATTCATCTATATGCCGAATATTCCCACGTATAACACTCACCGGTGTATAACGTTCAACTATAATTTTAAACTACACTATTTTTAATTTTTAGGTATATTCGCCGTATAACAAGATCTTGTCTTTTACGAAGAAACCTGAAAGATACATGTGCGATGCTCTAACCTTTTTAAATCATTCATTCGAAGATTCTCTTTCCAGTTTTTGAACAGTAGTATTTATAAATATAATTCTGATCCTTGTTGTTTGAATTCTCCAATAATAGTATACTGAATTGACAAATGATAAGGAGAACAATATGTGAGGGGGAGAAATGCTTGAAGAAGTAAATGATTATGCAAAGAGGGTGGGTTGCATTCAATGCACGTGTACACAAGAGTGTTATTATAGGGTTTCGAGAGAAGGTGGACATAATTTGGGGTAAGACTGCAGTTCCGACTCGAATAAATTTGCGGAATTAGGAGTCAGACATTTTCTCTTTCTGTAGTTATTTGAAGCCGTAATTTTGAAGCGAACATCGAAAGCTTTAATAAATCACAATTGCTTCAATTAATATAGTGCTCCTTTTAGTACTAATTACAGCTACTTCCAAATGAAACAAACAGCATAGTGCTGTTTTCAAATGCAAAGTCATTCAGTTTGCGACAGAAAATAAAAATCGTTCTGTAGCACAGATGTTTGGTATTGCTGAAAACTCCGTATGTGAGTGAAAGGAAAATGAAATCATAATAATTAAATAGATTACAAGTTAAAGAATAAATGTGCTTTCCGTAAAGCAGTAAGGAAATGGCCTACAAGAAGAAAATGTTGCGGACTGGGTCCTAGAAATTCGCCAGAATGGATTGATTTTAACAAGAAACAGCGTAACATTATTTACCTTAAAGAGGGCAAAAAAGAATATAAATAAAAATGAGAACTTTAAAGCATCTTTGAATTGATGTAGTAGATTTATTGCACGGAATAATTTAGTTCTACGAGAAAAAACGAGCAAAGAGTTCCGAAAAGTTTGGGCAACAAATTGATAAGTTTCCAGAAGTATGTTATTCACTTACGAAGGCAATAAAATTATTTGCTGTCACATGCTGGAAATATGGATGAAACTCCAGTAATGCCTGATATGATAGGAAATAAAACAATTGATGTGAAAGGAACAAACTTCTTCGCATAAAAGAGACAGGTCACAAGAAATTTCTCCTCACCGTAGTGGTTTCATGCTTAGCGGACGGTACAAAATTAAAACCAAATAGTTATTTTTAACCCAAATATTGTTTTCATTCATGCTTACTACAAAGAATGGATGGATGAAAACGGTGCGAAACTATGGATGAGAAATATTTGGCAAAAGCGTCCTGTGCCCTTGAAGAATCCGCAAGGTCTTTTACTCTCAGATCCCATCTAAAGGATAATAATAAGAAATTGTTGAAAGAAAGAAACCATTAAAAAAATTTAAAACGACTCTGGAATTCGTGGATGTTAGAAAGTGAAACTCATTTGCAAAAGGAGGCCAAATGCATCATGCCAGTTTAAAGATAGTCCATGAGTGGATAATAAAAGCATGGAATGAAATTAAACCCTACATAATTCAAAAATCATTTAAAAAATGTAGTATAACTAACAATCTAGAGGGAATTGATGTTTATTACTTATTTATTGATCAGAGTAATAGTGATGGTGAAGATGAAACAAGATTCGATGATGTGCCTGAAGATATAACGGAAGACGAACAAGATGAACTTTTCATGTTATCCGATAAAAAAAATTTTTAAGTTCATAAGGTATGCCATTTATTTTAAGTAAGCAGCATTTAGGTAAATGTATAAATATAATTTTGTACTCATCTTTCCTTATCTTTAAATATATCATTTGATAACCGGTGTATAACGCGCACACGTAAATTTATATCTTGTTTTTTGCCTTCAAGCTCGTGTTATGCGCCGGATAAGGTATATTTTTTTTAATTAGGAGACCAGGATTCTATGACTTTCTTTGTCAGAATTGCTTGAAGTTTTAATCATTTCGTTCTTCCACTGTAATATGTTTTTTAAATAAGTATGGTTTATTGGTTTATCTAACTGTTTTCTACATAGGGTAGAAATTCAGTAGCCAGAAATTTATTTTTGTAGCTATTTGTGACAAATATGAAACATTTCATTGACACTTATAGAAGAAGTCACTTCTTTGCAGGTAATTATATCAGAAAGAATAGCAATCTCTCTTTAAATCTACAAAAGAATGATGTGAAAAACAAAACAAAAAATCAATACAAGTAAACTAATAAAATTTCCTTTCTTAGGAAACATGAGTTTTAAAATTAGAGGTCACAGAAGTTCTGAAACCTCAATAAACAAAGGATACGATGGAGTTTTTCAGAAACTTTACCTACTCATGATCTATAAATTTAGGAATAATTAAAAGGATTTATAGATATAAGCGATAAATTAGTTCCATTTAACTAATAATAAAGGCAAACATTTCAGTTTTTAAAAACATAAATCAGCTGAAAAAAAGAAGGAGTGAGACCGCCCAAGTTTTAAACTCAAGCTATGCCACGGCTAATGCAGTATTTGTGTCAGAAAATTTCTAATGTTTGCCATTAGAACCATAACGTTTTTCTCTTAGTTATAAAACTTTGCATCCTGTCAATGTTAAGAAAATAAGAAGAGAATATAGCTACCGTGAATAATAAAAAACAACTGGCAATAAAATGCATCTTACATCTTCACTGAGATTGGAATAGCACGAAGTCAAGGATTCCGAAAACTTTACTGAGCATAATTATCAAATAGCAATAAAATGTTATTCCTGTAAGCAACATTCTGATACCGAGATCGTTTCTTTCACCAAAACACTTGCTGGAAGATAAATTTCTGAAGACAGAGAAATAAAGAGTTGCTTGGCTGCGAAAACTGAGAAATGTATTCCTGTGGACGGTTAGGTTATTTGAATACGGCAAAGCACACGATTATCAACATTGGCCTTCGCCTAGATGCCTTCATGGAGTACATTCTAAGCGAAACTGCCTCGTATCCATCTTACACATGAGGAAAGCTATGAAAACTCCAGTAGAGCCAGCCAGTTAGACAGGCCTTAAACCCTATCCTTCAGCAACCTAAACCAGTCAGCCATTGGTACGATCCCCCCCAAAGTTGGAAATCTCCTGAGAGTGCATGCTGACTTTTATTTTCCTCAAAGATAGGTTTCAAAGATTTCCAGAGATCACATGGCTGTTTCAAGAAATTTGAAATGCAATATAACTTTCATTAAGCTAGCGGAATAAATGAGGAAGATACGTCTGTTAATGAGTAGGGGGAAAAACAAAAAATTATGTTTTTTGAATATTCCTTATAACTATGAACGAGACTACTTTGTTTTGCATTCACTTTCAAGTTTATCTGATAAAATATTTCTTTTCAAAGATGAGGCATCTAAGTTGACACAAATAGTTTTCTATAATTTCATGTTTGATTATTTTGAAGTTAATAATAGTCAATAAAAATTTTATGTTTTATTGAATACAATACAAATTTAGATATACTGGAAAACTGCGTTTCCTGCTTGGCACGCCTCTGAAAATGATGTCATGAAGTTTTACTACTAAAGCGAGAGATACCGAAACAAAGTGTATTCTTTGATTTGATGCCTTAGATTCCTATGCGGGTGTTTGATTCGTGTTTGACTCAACCAACTCAAACACTATTCCGGTAGTGAAGATTTTGTATGCATGTTAACCTGATAATTCGGTAGTGCTGCTTTAATTTTACTACAGTCTGAGATTCTAAACAGAAGAATGAACTTTCGAAAAAAGGATTTCAAAAATCCACGATTTTATGTAAGTGTAAAAGTAAACAGAAGTTATGTAACAGAAGTTATGTAAGTAAACTTCTGTTGTGAGTTCTTGTGTGAAAACACAAAGAATTAAGTGCTGTGGTATGAAGTTCCTGAAGCTATATACCCCTTTTTTACTTTTTCTCTTCTGCAAGTTGTTGTGTGATTCAAAAATGCTTGAAAACATTTTTAAGAATGTTGAACACTATTAAACAAGCACATTCGTGACACACTGCAAAGGCATAACTCAAGCCATACGAGAGAGAGAAGGCGCTTTCCAGTGAAAACATTCAAGGTTTTGTTTCCATATTCGTCGTTTTTACTTCCAGTGTTACTAAATTCCAAGATTTGCTCATCCTAACCAGAAATCTTTGATCGTGTGACGTCATTTACTCATAGTCTACTCAATAGTGTTTTCGTATGTCCTACTTGTGTACAGCAAGTGATGCCACTGAGTTGGAGCTTGAGATGAGCATAACCTTTACTGGTCTTGGTCGAAGACAAACAAGGTTAGGATCTTCTCAATGCTTACGTCATTTACTTACGGAAATGGGAGAAAAGAAGACACAAAAGGAAAAGAGGAAAAGTTACTTTCGAGCAGACTAGAAACAGTCAATGGCGTCACACTTTTGAGCAGTCAGTGACGTCATACAATAACAAAATTTCTGGTACAGTAACCTTAGTTTTTACCATACATTTGCGGGAGGTTATGAATCAAGAGAAGGCGGGCATGCAATTTATGAACAGAGATGCAGGCGGGAATTTAAAGAAAACCCACAGACTGCCTGATTGCTTTCCTACAAGATACGTTCAGTATCGTAAAGCCAATGAGCGTTCTTTGTCAGTATCTTACGAAATACAGAGCGCCCAAAGAATGTGACGGTACCACACGTTATAGACAAAATCCTGCTTAAGGTTAGAGGTCATTGGGAGAAATTTCTCATTCTATATGTATGTCCAACTGACGATGAGGCGTATACTTCGAGGCAATACATTACCTTACATTTTCGGTCTTTGACTACTAGGCTTAGTTTTAAATTTGAATCTGTTTAGTTTTAAATTTGAATTTGCTTTGTTTTAAATTTGAATTTGAGGAGGTTTTCGCTTCTAACACAGATATACAAATTAGTTTTTAGTTCTAATGCAGGCACCAAAACAAAACGAAGACTACTTTTTATTAAAAAGTTTTTGGTGAAAACTGTGTTAGATCTTGATTACTGTGTTAGATGTTTATTTTGACCAGAAGCTTTCCTCGTGTGGAATTTAATCGCCTGCTCAAGGCAATGAATTAAGTGCTATTCTGAAAACTACTTCTTTAAGAAAAAGAAATTTTATAGTTTCAATTCTGATTCTTTGAAGAAAATTATTTGAGAGCAAGTTTTGGCTTCTTCAGTTTGCTGATCCTCAAATCTCTTGTTTGACGGGAACTGATTTTTAAATGTGACTTGCATGAAAAGCCTTCACTTCTGTTTCGAAATAATAAAATTACAGCCAAATAAAGAAAACTATACCATTAAAGAAAGTAACGATGTATCTGGGTAATAACATTTGAAATATATTTTACGAAAAATTATAAGAATATATTTCATAAAATATAGTATTTACAGAATGACAATTATTCAGCTATAGGCCGGTAGGCGGTACAGTGGTTAGGGCAGCCGGACGGCAATACCGAAGGGCCCGGTTTCGGATCTCGGAGAAGGCATGGATGTAAAGTTTTCTGTCCCTTCATAGGAAATAACGGTGGCTGCCTATTAGGTGCCTCTGCAATAAAATGGCCACCACTTCTGGCCTTAGAAGTGGCCAATGCCGTTACAGGCAAGTTTGCGCCATTAAAAAACAAATATTGAGCTACATGAAAACAAAATTCTCGATAACTTTTGAACCACTAGCGAGACTCAGTTAAAATTTCGCTGGTGAATGCAGGGCATGTTTGGAATTTATTTGAGCATGCGCATTTATATTGTTGTTGTTTATTTTTTGTTGAAATTCTCGAAATACAGCGTTTCTGAGAGTATATTCATCGCTAAGGCCAACTATTTGAGCAATAATAGCCCGACTGAGGCTTTAAGGAAATTTTCGACTGAGTACAAGCTGAAGACACCGGTCTAAGTGTCATAATAATAAAAATTTCGAGAGAACTGGTAGTGTTCGTGATGACAGTGTTGGCAACCTGGATGTCGAGCAAGGGCGAAAACGCCGAACTGCGTTCCAAAATAGTCTAAGGAAATCCATTAGAGGAGCTTCACAACAGGTCGGAATCAAACGGGAGACTTTGCGACAAATTCTTGTCCAGGCCTGTATCTCTTTCCGTACCAAATTCAAACTCATCAACCATTGAACGAGTTTGTGTTTCGCCAACGCTATTATCGATATGACAAAAAAAAAGAAAATTTGATGTGAATATGATTTGGTTTAGATCAGAAGCCCACTTTCATTTGGATTGGAACGTCAATAAGCAGAATTGTTGCCGTATTTGGAGAATTGAAAATTTCAATTTCGCGATCAAGAAATCTCTACACACCTAACGGGTAACTGTATAGTGTGCGATGTCGTGATATTCATTGCAGGCACGTTGACTGCTAAACGTTATGCAGAATTTTAGAAAATGATGTCATCTCTCTTAGCCAAGGAGATTTCGAAAATATGTGGTTCATGCAGGACGGAGCTTGACACCATCTGACTGATACTGTGTTTCAAGTCCTAGACTTTGAACAGCGCACGGTGGCTTTGGAGTATCCAGAGGCCACGGGAATGCGAATCGCTTGACCACCATATTCTTCTGATCTTAACCCACGTGACTTATTTTTGGGAGGCAATATTGAAGTTTATGCAAATAACCCCCAAAACCATCGCTCAGCTCAAAACAGTCATTCGGGAGGTCATTGAATGGATCAATGTCTAGACACTTCAGCAAGTTTGCAGAGTTTTGCTCTTCGTCTGGACCACGCCATAGCCATTGATGCCAAGCATATCAAACTTATCATAAACTAAATCCGAATATCTCTAATTACTTTTCAAATTTGAATAAAACTTTCTGAGTAGTTTTTGAAAATCGGATTTTGTATTTCATGTAGCTCAATAATGGTCATCCTGTAAAACATGTTGAAAGATTCTACGTTCCTATGTTCAAGACAGTGTTTTGATTGCTTCTACGTAGCTCCTAGACAGATAAGGAAGTGTTTCGGTAGAAGGAGTGATAAATTCGCGGAATTTATCCATCTTTTTATTTTTTTTCCTTAACTTCTTATCGAAACATAGAATTGTTTTATATTTCAAAGGCTTATATATCACTTGGTAATAAACTTTTATCTTCCAGATAAATCTCTCTCACTGTAATATAACCTCAGACATAATTGAAATGCCAGGGATGTATAGTTGCTCTTTAAAACAAAATTTTGAACGTTAAGTATAATTTCAAATGTGATTAAATGCTTCGCGCGATTTATATCTAGAAATAAATTAAGTAAGCAACTGAATGTAATATAATAATGTTGTAGGATTTATGTCTTTAGTTTTTCTAAATGAATTAGTTTATTAGTTAAATATAAAATTACAATTTTTAATGATAAAATGTTTTTATTTTACCTTTAAAAACAAATTGAGTAATTAAATGAGTAGCATATTAAAACGTTTTAAAATTAATGTTTTTACCTCTCTTGCTAAATTAATTAAATATAATAGAATGATTACTTTTATCTGTGTCAACGTGGCAATTTTCCGTGCGTTCATTTTCATTTTAATTTCGATATCTGGTATTTCGTGCGAACGCTGGCATTTATTTTAGAGTTACACGTTGCAGACAGTATAGCAAAAACTGAAAGAATAAAAATATGGGGGAACTAACTAGAAGCCGGGCATGGTTTGTAGTCATCGCTGCGAGTGTTACCTCTATGATCATGGCTGGACTTGGTCGTATGGCTGGCATCTTGTATGTCGCTTTCATCGACGTCTATCATGTGGACAGAAAAACTGCTTCTGCTCCTTTCAGCTTGCGTGCTACATTCAGGTACTTACTAGGTTAGTTTACTTTTATTTTTATTTCATTTTAGAACTACTTGATAACTTGTGTTTCTGAAACTGATGTATTTTCACTTCTAAATTACAAATTTAATTTCCGAAATTTTGGCACTATTTGTTTATACATACTTATAAAACGTTCCTGCAAACTTCATGTCGGTATAGTAATTAAATCCCATATTAATAATATATTTCTCAGTTTTCATTTAAAAGTGTTAAATTTAAATGAATTTCCATCAGTTCTGCATTTTTCATTGCTTTAAAACATCGTTTAGGGTGGCAGCCAGAGCTGTTAAACTCAACAGGCGTTAGGTGTTAGGTATACCAAAAATTTAATTTAAATGCTCCATATACCTGAAGCTTACCCTATAAATATTACACCTTTGATCTGTATCTTTGTATCGCAACTCTATATCGTACCTACGCATGATATTGCATGTATGTGCTGTGTGCAATGTCTTGTGGTTAAATCAAATTTAAATAATTTGCGCATCTATCCTTATATGGATTAAAGCAACTGTTAACCATTGCTATGCTAATGTAAAGGGTGTCCCAAAAGTCTCGCAAAGAATAATTTTTAAAAGAAACAGGCTTATAATTAAAAATGGTAATGTTTTATTGATTCATAAAGTATACGGTATAGGGTTATGTATGGAATAACATATCGGCCTTCACGGCTTTGCTGAAACATACGCACTCTTTTGTTGAAATTTTTCATGACCGTTTTGCATAAATGTGACGGAATGTCGTTGATACAGTTCTCGGTTTCTTACTTCAAGGCATGGGTGGCCGTGGCTTGTTGGCATAAACTTTAAACTTGAAAACAGCCCAAACGGCGTTAAATCGCATGATCTTGGCCGCTAATTCAGGAAATTACAAACGGGAAACTGCAAACGGAAACCAAAACGGGAAGTTACATGACCAGGAGACGATTCATGCAATAATTGGATTGTTTTTCAGTTTGTATGGCATGTGGTACCGTCTTGTTGAAACCACATATCGTCCACATCCATATCTTGCAATTTAGGGAGAAACATTGGATTATCATGTCGCGATAGCAAACCGCATTAACTATTATTGCCGAAAGACTAATACTTAATCAATTTTTAATTCAAAAATTTAATTCACGTTCTTTTTTCAATTTAAAAAATAAAAATTAATATTTTAGAAAGTGCGAAATAATGTTAAGTGCATATGAGTTCGTAATGGATTGAATACACACATAACCGATGACTTGATCAAATTTATTTTCTCCAAAGAAACACATTTACAGTTCTAGAAATTTTCACAGAAATACTCTTAGGGCTATTTTCAGTACAAGTGAGTGCAATCAATAGTTACCACTTCAAACTACTTAGATGTTAAACACAGCGCAGTGCAAAGCGCATGCAAAACGCGAAGCTCTTACGGAGATTTCTTGCTACTCTCAATACTCTAAGCTAAATTCTGAACTGAACTGAGAACTGGAACTTTGGAATTCAGGGATCATACTGGTTTTCAGTAGGCGATGCATTAGCCTACTCTTGCCAATTCCTTGATGTATCCCAAATTAAGCCTGACGATTGCGTTTCCGTAAAGTGATTTTCTCCTATAGACGTACATCTGCAAGGGGAACTGAGAACTGATGATCTCTTCGGTCTTATATAGTTTTCCCTCGCCACCGAGAAATTGTGTTTTCCAGTACCTTTGATTTCTCGAAATTGCTGGAAGGTATATACAGTTGCAGTTACATAGACCAGGATCAGTTACAATTATATAAGGATCGGACAAAAATGTGGCGAAACGGTCGACATGTTTGGCAACTTTTGGCGAGTTCTAGCAAAGTTTGGGACAATAATTAGTCGTTAATGCCATCACTACCTTAACGATTTGAGGAGCCTATTGGCTAATTCGCCAACTTGGCGAGATAACCATTTACCTCAATGTTAAATGAACTTACCCCAGTAACTTTATTTTTTCGCCGAAGCTTCACTCTTGAGGCCTTTCAAGTTACTTAACACAAGAGATACTACAATTTTATATATAACTTTCACCAAAATTATTTAAATGTATACGAAGTTAGTAACAATATTTTCATTGTTGTTCTTAAGATGAAGTAAATATTTGCAATATAATGAAAATTTATTAAAAATGAAAACATTAGCTTTTTATTATTATTTAGGCTAAAATGAAATAATGGCTACTGTTATAAATCTGTAGAATTTGAGAGCATGTTCTTAAGCAAGTTTGAAAGAGATTTTCAACTTATTCCGTTTTGAAATCTTGGAAAACATAAAGAATGACATAACATTTTTCAAAATTATTTTAATTAAAAATTATGCATCATTCTTCAAATAATAAGCGGCTTTTGAAGGAAATGCATGCAGGTGAAACTGCTTTAAATTTGACATAAACTAGAACATTATATAATACAAACCAAAACTTTCATAAGTTTTTAACTTATTCTATAACTTTTACGTTCATTTTAACGTTAAAACACATAAGAATATCTAGTAATAAATATATTTATATTGTATTCTAAATAAGACGAAAAATATTGTATATGTTTTCTCATTCAAACCAACATAGTAATTAGTTGAAGGATGAAAAAAGCGGTATGTTCTTCAAACCCAGTAATAAAAATTAGAAGTAAGACATTTTAATAGTTACATTCCAAAAATTTTGAAAAAAATGTGATATTCGGAAACGCGGATCTTCAATCATTATTCGTATCTTTTATTATCATAATACCCATTAAATGTTTTAGTCAAAACCTTTTGGAAAGAT
Source organism: Stegodyphus mimosarum (assembly GCA_000611955.2). Taxonomy (NCBI): domain Eukaryota; kingdom Metazoa; phylum Arthropoda; class Arachnida; order Araneae; family Eresidae; genus Stegodyphus; species Stegodyphus mimosarum. The sequence continues at coordinate 585,036 of KK122188.1, forward strand.
TAAGAGGGAAAATTTTGGAGAGATTTTTCGGAGGTTTAGCAGAGTTCATTATTAAAAAGGACGCTATTTTTAGAACTTAAGTCAGCTGCGGTCCTTAGCACTAAACTCTTCATTTATTAAAAGAATTTAATTTCCACTGTTTAGTGATTATCTACATTAATTCTTAAAAAGTTCTTTTTTGTGTCCATTTGCTTTGGCTTAAAGAGATTGTTTAAAAATGTAAAACATTTCAACTGTTGCTCAAATAGGTTTTACGAATTTTTGTTTAGTAAATAAAGTTCAAGATCCAAGTGCTTTAATCGTAACTTTAGTAGACTTTGTGCTTACTTTGGAGACTTTCTACAGTTGGAACAATAATTAATTTATTCATTAATAATAAATCATTATTCCTGAACTTGAGGCAGAGTTGAATACTTGCATTTTAAACCACAGAAAAGCGGACCTTCAGTCTCTAGGAAAATGATTATTCATCAAGCGAACGCGTTAGCTTTTACGGGATCAACATCATGGTGTTCAAGATTCATGAAGAGAAACCAACTATGTATACGGACTAAAACAAAAATATCGTAAAATATGCGAGACGAATATGGAGAAAACGTTATTGAATTTCATCGATTCGTCATTAATGCACGAAAACGAGAAATTTTTGAACTTGTACAACTATGAAACATGGACGAGGTTGCTGATTTAGAAGAGGTTTCAAGTGACTCTTCATTTAGCTCTGGAGATGAGTGTCTGGGTTTGGACGAAGAAGATTAAAAGGTGTTCTTTCTCAGATAGATTGGGTATTTGTAGAAAGTATTACTTTGTATTTAAAATACTGGAAATTCATTAGAATGATCAGTATAAGTTTTATTCTTAAGACATGTGTATAAAAAAAAGGTGTGCCTCTTATACGACGGCAAATGCGGTACTTATTATGACAAACTAAAATAACTTCAAAAAGCTTTTATATTTCTCTTTCCAAGAATAAATCTCACTTTGTTTATAAATAAACCTTTTTATTACAGGTCCTGTCGCTGGTATTTTGGGTCAAAAATACGGCGTGGCGGTAGTTACCTTTATCGGTGCACTCCTTGGTATCGTCAGCTGCGTCGGGTGCTTTTTTGCCAAAGATATTACCTGGATAACACTTTTTTGGGGTGGTTTAAACGGTCAGTGTAAGCTTCTCAATTCATTTTATAAGTTATTAAATATTTTTTCACAAACAATTATTATGAAATGCATCCATATTCAAACCTGGAAAGGAAAGTGTTCACTTTTATGCTATATGGGAGTGTAATTATTAATGAAAAGCGCTTCTTTAAAATTATTTATATATCCTAAGAGCTCTTATCGACATGTAGAAAATCATGTGAAGGAATGTAAAGAAAGAAATCTAACTGAATGATGTGCATGCATCGGCCATGCACACAGCGTTTTAAAATCAACGGAAAAACTTAAGGAGTAGTAAAACACACAGAAACGAATAATTTCATCATGGAACGCATGCAGGCATATAAAACAGTTAAGCCCTAGAGGTCATTATCCTTTTCTTCTTGCAGCCGTCTTTTGCAACACAAGGATGTCTGCTTTCTCCTTCTTCGAGTAACGATTCGTTTCAAGTTCTTAATGACAGTGCTTGAACCATCAACTTGACGATTTACCCACGAATATCGTTCAGAGAGCTATATGTTGAATTTAGTAAATGAAAAAAGCATCAAAGACACATAATTTAATTACCTCCGCAGTTCAGAGTTCTCCTGAGAAGAAGATGATGGATGAAGGTGATGTACAAGCGTTGTCAGTTAGATAACAGTTATCTGGGTAATTTGTGAGAGCTTCTGGAATAATATAAGTTATAAAAATCGACTATTAAAGTCATGAATTGAGAAATAAAGCATAATACTTTTGGAAAGCGCATACAAACAACATATAAAAAGTTCCAAAAAATAAAATACAAGTAAATTAAAATATGCACATGAAAAGAATAATATCGGTCTGTGCTAAAACCATTGCTATCATACGCATGCCTCAAAGTTCTATGTGTCTTTGCGTTCCGAAAACTGTATGTTGTGAAATGGAAAACATTTTCAGTCCCTAATTACTTATACTGCGTAGGGGAAACTAAGTATACTAATGCAAAATAATAAAATTTTGAAACTCTTTAATAATTATGTCACATATTTTCATAATAAAACGCCAAATTTTTAATCTTATTTATTCTCCGTCTTCACTTGAAGGTCTGTATTCGTATCACCTAATCATCACAACCGCAAACAGGAACTTTTTCATCAAGCACGGCAGGAATTTGTTACCGCTTCGTCTTTCTAAGATATCTTCGTTGAAATAACGTGCTATCTCCATCTCACCTTATGCACACCTTTCGGCAAGTGAGTTCCCGCTATTTTTAATTTGTAGGAATTAATTCTTAAAATCTACAAACTGGAACACTTCGCCTTCGTTTAAAAATTGAAGTCTGTCCTAGCAAAGATTGTAAGTTGAAAAGACTGAAGACTCGCCCATCTCTATTTTTTCCTTCTCTTCTAAATACCTCGATCAAGCAAAGGAACGAAGCCGCAACAAAATGAAACCTCCCCGAAACACCCTCCTCCTCTTTCATAAAATCTGTCTTTTTAAACTTCAAATCTAATTATTAATTAACCACCCTTTGGCCGCAATCACGTCTGCTTGAATATACGAGTATATGGTCAATCACCGTCTGCTTCAACCTCTTCCGAACATACTGCAAGATATCCATGAAGTAATTAAATTCAGGTGCCGCGCATTCTTTTTAACACGCTCCAACAAAATATTACATAAGTATTTGCTCCTTCGTTTGTTGTGGGAAATTTCCCGAGATACAACACATCCCGACAAAACGTCTGCCAGGAAAAAATACATTAGCCTACTTCTATTTGCGTCATAGTTCAAGAAACACTAAATTGACGTCAGTGTCCACTCAAGTCTTTTTTGACGAAGTTGTCGCTTCGTAACCTCCCGAAACAGAAATCGATTTCAACATTCTCTTTCCAAACTTTCAACACACACACGTAAGAAAGACCTTTTCAAACGTTTCGTCTGTTTGCCGGTCTCCGAGTTTAGCTTCTCAATAAAGGAAGAAAAAAGCATTCTCTCTTTTTCCGTAGCAGATACAAGGGCAAAAAGGATCCTTTATTTCAGTCGCAAGCAGTTTTATTGGCTCCTCCCGTTCATTCCCTGCCACCAGCTTCTGATATTTAGTAATATCCTTGAAGTCAAAAACTCTACATAACACTGAGCGAGCTGTATAATGAAAAACATTCTGTAATGACGAAATTTTATTTCGGTGTTTCTCTTAAGGTCTGTTCTATTAACTTTTAAATATGCTGTATACTACAAGCTTCATTAAAACCGATATGGCCATAGACTTTTAGGATTGTTACAGTTATTTAAATCTATTGACTTAATACCTAATAATAGAACTACTAGTTTTTAAGCTAATACACTCTTAGACAAAAAAAAAAAACGACGTACCACGACGCACCGAGAAGATATAAAGCAAATTGGACACAAATTGATATGAATCCAGGTTTCGTCGGTTTTGCATTTTGACTGCCAATGAATGACGGTTATCGCTACAGCGAATCTGATCTGCGCCACTAGCAGAATATTTAAGAGGAGAAATTACGATTCAGAGTCATAAATTCTTCACGAACTTCATTCCGCGTACTCTGGTAGAGAGTAACAATGCCTCGAATACAGGTGCGCGAAAGATATGCGCTGATGTCAGAATTTGAGAGAAGTCGTGTAGCTGGGCTCAGACGCCGGTTGGCCTTATCGGCGAATAGCTCGACATTTGAGCAAGAGCGGTGCCACTATTAGGCCATGTTGGCAGGAATAGGTGAACCATGGCCGCACGCAGTGTAAAGAAGGAAGCAGTCGGTCTAAAGGAATGACAGAACGTGAAGACCGAGCAATCGTCAGAGCGGCACTCACAGCCCCAGATGTATTACTATCATCGATTGTACGTGCAACTAGTGTTTCAGTGACCGCAAGGACCATTCATAGACGGCTCACAGAAAGGGGGCTGAGGTCACGGCGCCCCTTGCGCCGACTACCTTGACCTCTGTAAAACGTCAAGCCTGTTTTCAGTGGTATCGGGCTTATTCGCACTGGAATGTCACTGACTGTAGTAGAATAGTCTTGAGTGATGAGTCCCGCTTTAAACTGAGCCCCGATGACCAGCGAAGGCGAGTCTGGAGACGCTCCGGACACCAGTGTGATACCAACCTGACTGTCTTCCGGCAGACAGACCGATAACCAGGAGTGATGGTCTGGTCTGTCATTTCATTTCATAGTAGGACCCCTTTGGTTGTCGCCCGTCGCAACCTTACAGCACAGCGGTACGTCGACGAAGTTCTAAGGCCCGTTGTGTTGCCCTTCATGTCACGCCACCATGGGCTTACATTTCAGCAAGATAATGCTCGCCCCCAGACTGCACATGTTTCTACTGCTTGCCTTAGTGCTTGCCAAACATTATCTTGGCCAGCAAGGTCGCCGGATCTCTCTCCTATTGAGCACGTTTGGAGCATTATGGGCAGGGACCTCCAACCAGCTCGGGATGTTGACGATCTAAAGGACAGAATTTGTTTGAGTTGGACAGAATTTGGCACGATATCCCTCAGGAGGACATTCGCAACCTCTGTCAATCGATGCGAAGCCGAATAACTGCTTGCATAAGGGCCAGAGGTGGACAAATGCGTTACCGACTTGTTCACTTTGTGAAGCTCTATGACTTCAATAAATCATCCAATTTTTCGCAAACTGTAATCATTTGTTTTTCTGTACATGTACATCACTTCTACCAATTTTCGTCTCATTCGGATAACTCCTTCTTGGTGCGTCGTTTTTTTTTGTCTAAGAGTGTATATTTATGGTTCTTTACACCTATGAGGGATATATCAGTTTACAGTTATATTACTGATATTTCTTTGGTATGAATAGGTAGAATAACAGTATCTTTTTTCTGATACTCTGAATGTAATGGTATAGTCTGTAATGGATTAGTTTAAAGTAAATGCCACTCCGAGACATGTCTGGAAGCGGCATTTACTGTGACTTCATAAGTGGTTTACTGTAATCTCACAAATGAATACTACAAGCTCCTTTATGCCAAAATGGTTTTTGATCTGCAACATGTGAAAGAAAAATTTCTTCACTTTTGACATCAGATTTATCCTATCATTATCGAATGCATTTTATTGCAGTGATCAATTTAATCGATTAAACTTATATTTTATAAATAAAGAAGATGTACTGTTAACTATATTTAAAATTCTTTATGGTGTTCTTTTATGAAAAACCATATAGCATCATAACCTCTGATTTGTATATTAGAGTAAACATGCATATTTTGTGCAGAATAATTAAATAAAATGGCATTAATGGAAGATAAAATGTTTTCATTTACAAAGCAAAGTACAAAATCTTGTATTAAAGTTTATGGCTTTATTTTATATGTAAAAAACATATGGAAATTAATTCAAATAGCTCTGACGTTAGCATTTGTTTGGGATAATTTAATAGAATCAGCAAATTATTCGTTCCTAAACAGTTTTACTGGGAGAGAAGAGAAATCTTCCCTGTACGTAACTTTCTTCAGATTTTACCTAATGCTAAACATTTCTTCTTCCTAATAGGTGCTGGAGTTGCTTTTACAATCACCTTACTTCAGGTGGTGATAGGACAATATTTCGAAAAATATACAACTACAGCTGCTGGAATTGTATTTTCAAGCGACTGTCTAACACCATTTTTCTTCCCTGTACTTTTTGAATGGCTTCTTTCGCAGTATGGGCTTGAGGGCACCTTCCTAATCATTGCTGCAATCACTATGCACATCATCCCAGCAGCGATGATTCTTAGAACACCTCCGTGGCTGGTAAAAAACTCTGTGGAACGATTAAGCTCTAGACAGAAAACTTCGCCATTTCATTATGATGAAAAGAAACGTGAGGAAAACCTAATCTTTGTAACTGACGAAAAACGTCTAACAAATGAAGACGCAAATTCTATATTTCTGCATCAATGTACCATTGGTATAAATGAAGAAGCAAGTTGTTTAGAAGATAGCATCGATTTCGATTATTTAAGGAAGAATAAAGAAATTGTATTTCAGTTGTTTACAGAAGCTGTCATACTGGACTGTGTATTATCAAATGATTCTCCAGATAAAAGTCAAATGGTTTTGAAACAAACTAACGAAACGCCCTTGCTGAAAGATACGTTGATTCTGAAACCTATTCGTGACATATCCCAAAGTAAAATTTTGCTATATTTGGCAGAAATTGCAAATGAGATGGCGTTGACCAAGCACGTAGCAGGACCTGAATTTAAACGGTCCTGTATCAACAAGACAGGGCAAACATTTAAGTTGACCGAAAACATATCAACAAATAGTTCAGATAGTTCAGCAATACTGTGCATTTGTGATGATAATTCTGTCTGGAATATTTCCGAAAAGTGCGAAACATTTTCTTGGGATTATATTTTCATTAAACTGCATAAAATTTTGTCTTACAATGATAATCACATTATGTCACTCTTCTCAGAGCAGAATCATCCTGTTGTGCTTAAATTAATGAACGAACTTCGAAAGATATATATTTTGTGTCGTAAAAGAAAGTATTTACCACCGATTCAAAATTACCTAAATTCTTTTCTAGCAAACAAGATGAACGAAAGCATTCATGGCAAGGAGACTAATATGCAAAGAAAAAATATTAGGAAACAATCAAATACTTTTTGGATTCACATAAAATCTGCTTTTCAGTTGCATTCAGACGCACGTTTTCTATTAATTTGCTTATCCAGAGCTTCTCATTTCGTCATTTCGACTTGTGCTACTACCCTAATCGTGGATTTTGGTATAGATCAAGGCTTACTGAGAGAAGATGGGAAATATCTCATTATCGCCCTCTCTGTTGGTGATTTAATAGGAAGATTATGCTTTGGATGGATAACTGATAAAGGTTATATCAGTTTAAACAAGTATATGTTTCTAATTATGGTTATGGAGGGAATCTGCATAATTTGCTTTCCCCTGATGCATACTAGATACACATTATTTTCAGTGACAGCTATATATGGAGTGTTTGTAGGATCTGAATTTGTGCAACATCCTGTTATAGTTTCAAAATACATGAGAAGTGATGTACAGTCTATCGCGATGGGTTGTATCAACCTTTTCTCTGGATTATTAGGATTCGTACTTCCCAGCTATATCGGTAAGTATTCAAATTCACTAAATCTTATTTTTGTAAAAGGGCTGTTTATTAGACCTCTTATTTGCTTGCTATCAGTGCTACTATTCATTATTTTTTTAGTACGTGGGCTTAATTTCAGCGCGTTTGGCTATCTCCCATATTGACTTACCCTAGCCTTGTTGAGTTTGCATCTTCTACAGAACAAAGAATAAGAGACAAAACTCAGATATATTTGTAAGCAGTTATGTTTATGCAAGTATAGGTGTGTACCAGAACATTCATTTCGCCAACCTTATAAAATAAAGAAGAAAGCAATTGATATTTGATAATATAGATAGAACATATATATTTAATGTCATGTGTTTGGTTTACTCTCGATGACAAACTTTTTTTAGTAAATAATCGTTTTCTTTCTTATTGCATTGCAAACAAATCTGATAAATTTTATTCATAGTCATACATGTGATGAGTCTGTAAAGATTGTTTGGAACAGAAAACACGAAATATTAACCATGCTATCACCGTAATTCAGACCACGAAACTTGCCAGCTGGATGGGATGTGCTACCAGTTACATTATGAGAGCATGCATGGGAGAAAGCAATGATTCCTTATAAATCATAATACTGTTATCTCTAATGTTAAACGTAAATAATAGATATAGTCATTTTCATAATTCTACGAATTTTATTTCATCAAATTTATTGCAGTCAATTAAGCAGTAAGAGCTACTAGTAAAATATAAACTTCTGCATATCTGAAACTGCTTTTAGATGTATAAGGTATTTCTCCCGCCTTCTTCGCATGTCTTCGTGGTGTAGTGGTTTGCATGCTCGACGCGTAACCGAGAGGTCAGTGGTTCGATTCCCGGCGAAGGCGTTGCTCTTTTTCACCTCTCCTGCTAGTTTCTCCCGCCTTCTTCGCATGCCTTCGTGGTGTTGTGGTCTGCATGCTCGAGCGTAACCGAAAGGTCCGTGGTTCGATTCCCGGCGAAGGCGTTGCTCATTTTTCATGTCTCCTGCTTCGAAATAAACCTTATGTCTCTACGAATGTTGACTACAATCACCATACTTTATTATAGTAAAGAAAGAATTCAACCTTCCCGAAAATCTCGGGAATACTTTTAGAGCTCAATCTCTCGTAGATAGGGCCTTAACATAGTCTATAATAATAAAAGCAAGTGTAATGTGTCTGTCTGCCTGTCTGCCATTTGTCTGACCGAGCTCTCCAGCCAAATCTATCGCACGCAGGGACCTGGAATTTTTTACACGGAAGCACAAAGGGGCTGGCCACCAGACCTCGAAGCCCGATTTTCGATTTTTGAATTAGAAAAATTTTTAAAAAATTATTTTTTATAAAGTTTTTGTTCTTCAGTTTTTGTTTCTTAATTTGCATTATTGTGTTGCTATTATTGTGATTATTGTGATACATGACCGGACATGCTGCAGGCGAAGATGTGTTTATTTCAAGAATTCCTATAATCCCTTCCGATCTCCCGTTTCAGTTTAAGCGTCTACAATTCCCTGTTCGTTTGAGTTTCGCGATGAGCATTAATAAGGCACAAGGACAATCTCTCAAAGTTGTAGGGCTCGACCTCCGTAAGCCGTGTTTCTCCCATGGTCAACTGTACGTGGGTTGTTCAAGAGTTGGTAATGCCGATAATCTACACATCTTAGCTCCGAATGGAAGAACATTAAATATAGTTTATCCCGAGGCTCTCTAACGAAAAGGACAATCTAAAGAAAAATTATTGCCACTCTCCACTCTCCCAAACTAACTCTGACTGTCATGCTTTAAATGATGATGTTATTGTTTAGTGCTCTCTTGAGAGCATGAGCAATAATCCGAATGGTGCTGCTTCCCAGTGCTGCAGTACCAACAGACATTAATCGGTCAGGGGCCCTTGCGACCCCAGCCCGAGCTCCACAAACATACACAAACACTCTCCTCTTCTAATTCATTGTCATCTAAGTTTAACTTACACTTAAATTAAAAATTTAATTGGTTCTCAACTCCAAATTTCCTGTAAGCAGGATGTTTTATTTCATCCATGTTTTCGTTACTTTTTATTTTTTCTGTACTGTACTCTCTATCTTTCCCTTTCAACTCTTTCCTATCTTTGATTTTGAATTTTTTATGTTTTACTTTTCTTTAAACTTCAGACCAATGATTATAACCACATGACTACGGTTTCCTAGCATGTGCTAATATGAGGTCTGTTCTCATTTAAACTAATTTTTTAACAGATGGCTCATGGTTAGGATATATTGTTCCTTTTTATCGACGGGGAATGTTGTGTGTGGGGGGGGAGAGAGAGAGACAGTCTACATGTCCTACACTACTATTCCTGCGCTATTCACTTATCTGCATTTTCTAAATGCACGGGCAACGCCGGGCGGGTACAGCTAGTAATAAATAAAACTATGTACTTGCTCAGCCTCTTGGGCACTACACGGACTGGAGATACAACTGCAGTCCGTGTAGTGCCCATGTGTGCTTAAGATAAAAGCAACTATCGCATTGATGTACGCAGAATATGCTTACATGAGTTTCACAAAGCAGTCAATAAACCAGACGAAAGATTAAGCCGTTCACACTATATAATTACGGGATGATAACTCATTTATGTGTCTACAGTACCCAGGGAATATATCATTAATACACTGCGCGATCGGCAAAATCTCGCTCCGCAATGTTAACTTTCTATAGAAAATGTACGTTGAGTATTGTTCAGATTAAGAGAGTACGTGTAATTTAATCAAACAAAAATATTGTTGTAATTAATGATTAAAAATGGTGGTGGTTGTAGTAATGGATTTCTGGCTCAAAGCTCTAAAGACCATATGCGCCAAACACAGGATTCATCCTTCAACGTACATGCTATTGTACATATTACTAGATAAAGAAAAAGGTTTAAAAGCAACAGCACACTTATAAAATCAAGGCAAGTAGTAAGATAATGAAATGGCGGGATGAATTGCTGATTAAGATTCAGATAATGATATATGCAGTATAGATATAAAATCATAACACATCTGATTCATAAAAATACATAGCATTAAAAGTCTAACATAAAATCTCAAAACAAAATTAAATTAAATGATAGATACATGTTTCTTTCAGGTACTGAAACAAATTGGTATTGACCTCTAGCTATTAAAATACTTCTGACAAAGACTATTAAAATATAGACACTCAATTAAAATGTGATGGAATGACAGACAAACATTATAATTTGTACAAACAGGCTCATTCTCAGTTTTTACTAGATAGTTTTGTGTCGCTGTAGTGTGACTAATTCTAAGTCGAGTCAAAAAAACTTTCTCCTTACGATTCCTAACAGAATTGTAAAGCTGTATTTTAGGCTTCACCCTTCATAACTTGTTACAAGATTGGAAGTCGCTGCCATTTTTTAAGATCCTCTGTTTGATGACACGACTGATATCTCTCAAAGGGATGAGACGACTGGACAGTTCAACAGCAGATTTCGCTGTGATGTCTGCCAGCTCATTACCCTATATGTCCGGGAACCCAGCAGTACAGAATTTCATATACACGACTTGTTAAATTTATATTCAACCTGAGTACATACACTATCACAGGATTCTCGGTGCTGGAAAAATATTCTAAAACTTTCAATGAACTGTAGGAGTCTGGATATATAATGAATTTTTATGGAATATCGTTGAGATGTACAAAAGCGCATAATATATGGCAGTCAGTTTGGAGGTTAAGACTGAGGAAGCGCTATGTAAACGTCTGCCCTCCATGTGGTCCCAATTATAAATGACATTCCAACATGACAAGTTGACTTGAATTCCATCTGTGTATATGGAAAGATAACTGCTGTACCTATGCCTGTGGTCAGCAAAATTTGTCTGTAGATGGTCTCATTAGTGGTTGTTTTGACATTAAGTGTGGAAACTATCAAAAAGCTGAATTTGTGCATTTTCCCAAGGTGGGATTTTAAAATGCTTTACTGCTTGTGGGGACATATCAAACAGGGAGAATTCTTCAATGGGAGGACGAACTCTGACATGAAAAGAAGTCACACAGGATGGACGTGCTTCAAATAAAAGGTCACAGATATTATCAAGTAAATACAATTTATAAGGATGGTCAGGTTGAGACAATATATTAAAATACTGTAAAAGAAACAACTCCTCCCGCTTCAAACGGAGTTATGGTTCGTAGCAGTCAACATAAAGATTCTGGACAGAAGATGTCCTGAAATCACCAGAACAAATCCGCAGAGCCTGATGATGAACAGGATCTAGTTTTAACAAATGTTAATTAAAAGAATTTTTATCACTGTTTAATAAATAGGTACAAGTACAATTTTTTTAATACAAGCTCGTGATTTTTGCTCAGAGCAATGACCGGGGCATCCCTTTAAAAATTTCGCGGTAGGGAGAGCAGAGGCTCAGGAAGTGTTCCTCTTCTTTCTTCATTTGTCTCAGCCTTCATTGCAAAGTCAGACAATTTCTGCGCTTCTTAGCAATTCGTTTAACTTATTTTAAGTAAAATACATTTTATTTTTTCTTTACTATTACCGCTTTCACTCTCGGATGGTGTTATAAAATAGCTTATATCTTCTTTAATCATTTCTGGACTGTCAATCTCTATCAATTCCTTGATTTTTTGTACTTTCACGTGTGAAAATCCTTCGCTGCCATTGTTTTGTAATTTTTACGATTTTTTCATTTTCATTCGATAGAAATCCTTTAAAATTTTTTACTTCTGGTCAGAGGTAATGCTAGCAAACATTCATTGTTGACGAAGTTGCTTGTTTCGGTGTGAGTTTAGTCATTTCTATCCATTGGCTTATATTGAATTGCTTCCAAATTGCCATTAGCATGTCGTGTTTTCCTTCGTCCAGTGCAATAACTCTCAAACTTTTTCGAGTCGCGGGGCCTTTCTTGGAATGAGATATTTCTATGACGCCCTACCCTAAGTAAAAGTATGAGCAATTGCAAGAAGAGTTAAAAATAACTTCATTAGTTAACATTTGTTTTTACTTTATTAACATTAAATTAATAATTAATGTGATGGATAAGCCTGCAAATCACTGCACATTTTCTCAAATAGTGGAATTAAAGTGAACACGCTACCTTCATTTCCTTTTCCACGTTGATTTTCGCTCAATATACTTGCTTTTTACTACAGCGTCCGCCGAAACCCCAACTTCGCATAGACACTGCGTCGAGAATTTAATTTAAATCCCCTGAGCCTTATCACTTGGAAGACAGTATTCAGCTTTCATTGAAATCCAAAATTCTGTCCATTCTATTCTACCAAATTTTGCTTTCAAACTGTTGCCGCAAGATAACTCGATAAGATGCTCGTCCTCCGCAGAAATAAATTCAGACGAAGCACTCGTATTAAATGGATCTTGAATCCATGCAAATTTATCGAAGTCTTCATTTTGAAAGTATTTCTCAAACCTGATGAATTAGCTGTTTTAAATACCTTTCAAACATCATTTTTATACCTTGAGAAAGATCAAGTTCATCTGACATCCAAAATTTCTGAAATATTAAAAAACAATCTTTGCCCACATCATCTTTCAATTTTCCTCTCCATAGATTGAATTCTTTTATAAAAGCTGATATTTCTTCCCTTGACTTGTAAGGAAAAGGTGCATATTTTTTCCCTGAAGAGAGAAATAAAGAGAATTCAGCTTTTCAAAAATGTCGCATAAATATGCCAGTTTTATTAAAACGAGGGCATCAGCAAAATCTACTGCGTCTTTGTAACCTTACTTTTTAAGAAAAATAACAATTATCTTGCCGCAATTCAAAGGTAAGTGATAAAACATTACATTACCTACAGAGTACAGATGCTTTGACGCAAGCTTTTTTCTATGAATAATACAATGGGTCCACAGTGCCATTTGAGTGTTTGCTTCGAATAAAAGCTTGTAATCCTCGATAGGTGTCTGTACGATGGTGTCTGTACTGACGGAGCAAGCTCCATCAGTACAGACACCATCGCACTTAAACCAATTCAAATTATTTTCATATATGAATGTATCAAGAATCTCAAGCAGTTTCTGAGTCTTTGCTCCTGCAGTGATGTTTTTTAGAAAATAGGATTTCTTTAATATTATTACTATGTATATACCGTACAGGGCAAGTGACTCCCGAAGTACTTTATCGGGATTCAATGCTGTTTTACTATTTTTTATATCTTACAAATATTCAGCTATGTAAAATACATCTCTTAAATTAATTTTATTACGTTCACATTACACTGGAATTTTAAATGTAACTCCATCATATAATTTATCAGTTGTTAGTCTGAAATGCAAGTTATTGACTTATTATTTTACACATAATGTCGCTTCATTTTACACCAGTTTCACTTTCAGTGGATCTTCATTTGCACATTCCTCGCGTAAACTGAATTTTACCCCTTTTCCTTTTTAAACCAGTAAATACGTATTATCGCTTTATTTCCTCAAACTTTAAACTACCTGGCTTTTGTATTTTAAAATATGCATTTCGATTCCTTTTATAATATATGTTTCATTGAAAATACCATATTTATAAAATAATAAAATTTTATTTCTTAATTACAAAAGGGAAATTTAGAAACATTTTCAAAAATTAATCAAAATTATAGTCAGAAAAGTTAAAATTTTCGGATTTAACGCCCTTGAAGTTTTACTAATCTTCTGAAGCAAAATAGTGTTAAGCATTTTGTCAATTAAGTCAGCGATAAGAACTCTACAGGAATAAAATTGTATACCACTTTAACATGTCTGGAAAAAATATAAAATTATTCTAACGTATAGAGAAAGTTTTAAGAGCTTTAAATAACTGAAATGTATAATTCATTGTACATGGTATCTATAATTAAAAAGCCCTATTTCTGCCTACAAGCGAAACCAGTGATCAGAAAATCGTGAAATTTTGTGGCCCACTTAATGAAGGGCTGAGAATATCTTTCAGCGAAAAATAAATTAGTTACAGATAGCATCACCAGAGGACGTTTTACCTTTAAAACCTGTAGTAAAAATGTAAATCTTTGTCGATGTCATGCAGCAACTATTATAAAACCATGAAACATTCTCGGAGACTTTGTTTTCAATGTGTTTGTTGCTCACAATGGCAATAAGTTTACGAAATCGCGCTTTGTTAGTAAAATTGTTTTACCAGAACAATAAAGTCGCAGTAGCTGCTGTACGGAAATTTCGGACTTTGAAGAGGATTCTAAGAGGTCCAATGCATGTTAAAAACCTTTGGGAAAGGAAACGAAATTTCAGAAGAGAGGATGGTTTTCTGTTCGTCCTGGAAGAGAAAGAAAACCTGTTTCTGCTGAAGCAGTATAGCAGGTTGTGCATCAGGTCGTAGAGTACACAGCATCAACCTTTCAGGCTAGTACCAGGATGCAGCGTCTAGCAGAGGGACTGGGTAGACCACATTCAACTGTCCATAAAATCTTACGGAATATCCTCTGATATTATTCTTACAAACTTTCACTAGTGCATCAGTGCTTCCACATGATTTTGACGCTCGACTCCGGTTCTCACTTCAGTTTCTTGCTCGCTTTGAGGTCGATTCAGAACGGCCTTGGAATATCCTCGGTACAGACGAAGCGCATTTTAATTTGGACGGTGCAGTGAATACTCACAGCTGCGGAATTTGGGAATCGGAAAATCCGCCCGCTTTCTTAACGATTTCATTGCATTCACCAAAAATGACGGATGGGGTGGATTTTCTGCGTTATTTATTCTCCTAGAAGTTCCACAGCTCCAGTGACATTCTCCTTCACCGTGCAGTGATATCCATCTCTGTCACAGAACGAAATTCACAAGCAAATCAGTACCTTGCACTCACAATCTTTATGCAAGGTGAGCTCCTCCATACGTTGAAAGGTGGGTTACAAATGTTCTTGAACGACATTTTACAGAAGAATGTGTCATTAGCCGGTACTTTGGTAATGTGGGGCTTCCCAGATTCCCAGACCTCAATCCATACCATTTGTGGCTTTGGAGACATTTCAAACATTTGGTATGTCGTGAAAATCCAAGAAATTTACCTAATTATACAGCCAGCATTTCACGCGCGTGCTAAGCTTTCCCCAGCACACACTTCGGTCAACTGTGGAACATGTCATCTTGTGGTTTCAGATGGTAGCTGAAAATAATGACCATTATGTGGAACACGTTTTTTTTTTGTAAAAAAATTTGTTAAATTGTGAAACTATTGCAAAGATATGGATAAATGTGTAATTTATTAATATAATGCCTCTTGTTGACCTATTTCTAATTAATGTTTTTTTCCCTCAAAAAAATTATCATTCCTTCATTAAGCGCACCACAGAATTTCACAGTTTTCTAATCACTAGTTTCGCTTGTAGGAAGTTTTGAGGGTTCTTTAATTATAGACACCCTGCTGTTGTTCTCTATGCATTTTTAATTAATCTTTTGTTTTATTGCACAGGTTACTTCAGAGATACGATTGGATCCTATAACGGTATTTTCTACATAAATGGCGTTCTAGAAAGTGCAGTAGGATTTCTTTGGATTTTTGTGCCTTTCATTGCACAGTGCAACTCTTCGAAAGCTTTTAATGGTAATGAATACTTGACATGAATAACATGAATATCTTGACAGCGATGTACACTCAGTCAAAATAAAATGGAACAATTCTACATTTCCCGACCTACTGGGCCTATTGATGAAATTAAACTTGGCGTTCTTCATGTCTCGAAAGTGAGACTTAGGATATATATTAGATTTATATATACTTTTGTAAATAATGGTATGAAATTTAATCAGTAATTCGGGAGTTTACCTTGGCGCACTTGCATTTACTTAATGTCAAGAATAATTCAGTTGGTGAACTTTTTAGTTTACGGCAACCTATTTCAATTTCCCTTTCATTCTGTACGAGCGAGAAAAAAAGTGTCGTTTTATCTTTCTTGCATATATTTTTACTTCTTAGTACATTTTTTATTCACAGTTGTTATTTTTAGACACTTTTATAGTATGAAAAAGACATTTTTTTAGAATTTCATTTTAATTATTTGAGTTGCATGTTATATTTCATTATAGGTCTTCAAACAGTTATTTTAAAATTTTCTGTTCCTTCATTCGCATTATGTACTTTGAACATGTTTATTCATATAAATGTTTTCTTAATTTTATTTTATATATCTGAACAGCATTTCTTTAAAAAGAATACTTTGTCGCCTAGTATTCCTCACGATGCTTTTGAAAACTATGTTCTGTATTAATAAAGAATTAATGAGAGAAAATAGCGTAAAGCACGATTAATACAATTATCAGAAAAGATGTTTAAATAAGAAAGCCGTATGATCTATATTTTAATTTATATATGTAGATGTACATATATAGATATGCATATAAACAATTTTACTTGGTTTTATCACTGTGGCATTGCTTTTCACAATTTTGCCATCCTACAATTTGTTTGTCAAAATATTATCCATATTTACGAATAAGTTCAAATTTTTATTTTTTTAAATCCAAAAAATTTAATAGCATAACATAAAAAAGACTAAATGTTATGCAGATAAATAAATAAAAATAAATTAATAAATATTTTATTTTCTTAATGTCTTAAACTTTTCTTCTTAATGGCTTATTGCCTCAAGAAAACAATAATGCCTTATGATTTTCTTGAAATATTCTGCAGGTTTATCAAAGTTACACTGACATTAAAGTGACATCCTTCTTTTTTTATTAGTTATATATCATATTCACTCTTGAAACAGCTTATTTTCTGCGACATTCTCGGCTGTGTTTTAAACTGAGAGTTTTGAACCTTTAGTTGAGAGAGTTTCTGACAATCGCATCTTGCTATTGCTATTTTTAACTAGCCTATCCCAAAGCTTATAAAAATACGCCAAATTAGCTTATAATAACTTATCAAATTAGTATATAACAAATACGCTAAATTCAAAATCGCACCAATATATAAATTCAAGCATATCTTGGCAAATTTGAATAAAAAACAGAATTTTTTGCAGGTATGCCTAGAAATACATCTACTTTAAGATGATAGGTAAACGTTACCTTATAATTTATACCTTATAATTTATTTTTTTTTCGAAAAATTTATAAAAATCATTTGAAAATAAAAATTTCAAAATTAATCATAAAAAATGTGCGCATTATATTTGGATTGAACTTAAATTTCGAATTATGAAAGAAGGCATTCAGTCAGTTTAATATAAAAAGACATATTAATTAATATATCCTAAATTCAATTAATACTGGTTAGCTAATTTTGAGATCTAATTTTTTAAAAAGAACCCGTGGCAATGTTTACGAAATTAGGCACTTTGGCATAATTTGTGACGTAGTATTAAAATATGGAAAAACGTCGGTAGCAAACTATGTCAGTGGTGAATGCACTTTATTTGATAACACCACATTCATCGCTATATTCACCACATTCACCGCCATTTTACAATAAACTTCAGTATATATTTTTTATACTTAGGGTTAGGTTAAAGAGTGTAGGTACTTTGAGAATAATATAAAAAAAGAAAATTTTCTTATTTTAGAATACAATTTTACTCTACCTCAAGAAAGTTTTTCAGTTTTTTGATGGCAAAATTAAATATGGAGAAAATGTAAGTTGTGAATTCGAAGAATACTTAAGATAAATGTGAATTTAAAAATGGCTATCAACGTTTTAGTGGATTTTTCTCATTTTAGCACTAGAATTTAAAACAATGATGGAAACAAAGAGTCATTTGGTAGAATAGTCGATAATTACATTCTTATCAGGATTAGCTTTGAAATTATCAATTTTTATATATCTTTATTTTTTTGTATCATATCGATGTAGTAGACAATTTTCAAAATTAGATTAATTTTGCCTTGTTTTTTTCAGATCACAATAACTTCTTTTCGAAAACGATCAGAAGTATTACATCTTTTTCTGTTTTAAGAATAAAAGAATCTCAAATAATATGTAATTGATGAGTTATATATTACGCTACTGTAATGCGAAGAAAAAAATTTTTAACATGATGCTATAAATTAAACTTTAAAATGTTTTAAAATATATTTCTTTACAGTTTATTAGGTAAACTTTAGGAAAGTTCTTAACAATAATAACATTCAACAGCTGAAACGCAGCATTAAATACTTTGAATGCGTTTAGTTTGTGCTAAAGTTATTTTGATTTTCAACAGACCTCGTTATTGTTTCATTTCATTGAACGTATAAAATGCGCTTGAAAATAAATTGAACTTCATGATATGTGTGAAATTAGGATAAAGCACAGTAATAACAAGCTACATTGCGATACCTTTATGATATGATTATCTTCCAAATACATTCAAAAATACACTGGTGTGCAAAAATTTAGGACGAATTTGAAAAATTAGATTACCAGCGGAATGAAAAGGCACAACAGAGTGAAACACCAATCAGGAGATTCACTAGGGTCAGGTACCGTAGCGCATGCGCATATATGCAGCTAGACTTAATGAGGGAGTATCGGAGGAGTATAAAGATCGTCGGGGGTGTGAGCTCAGCATTTCTGGGAAGCTATTGCACGACGTATATTAGTTTAAACGACGTCGAGTTGTGCCTCATTGTGAAATGTCGAACAAACAATCTGTTAGACGGCATCTGGATGATTTTACCCGAGGTCGAATCATTGAAAGACTGAGGAAGGTTGAAGTGTGACAAGGGTGGTTGCGGAGTTCAGAATTGCTCTAGCATAGTTTAACGACTTTGGAAAGCATTTCAAACGACAAGAACAACTGTCCTAAGATTCACTAGTAGTCGTTCATGAGTAACTACGGCAACAGACGACAGGTACATTGCCTTACAGGCAAAAAGGAACATTCTGCAGATAGTACAAGAAATATCAAGACACATAACCAGGCGATTGGAAGACCGATATCGCGTTTTACAGCGGCCAGGAGACTATACAGTGGTGGTCTGTTTGCACGACGACCCGTGCAGTGTATACTATTAACGCCTGCTCATCAAAGAAGGCGTTTTCTGTGAAGTTGGGACTACCAGAATTGGACAGATAATCAAGGGGGTCGAGTACACTTTACGAATGAGAGCGGAGCAGATTTAGCCTGAGTAGCGATTCTAGACGCATACACATATGGAGAGAACGGGGAACAAGCGATAACCCCTTCAACATTATCAGAAGTGACCGGTTTGGAGGTCGTTGTGTTCTCGTTTGGGGAGGCATTATACTTGCTAGCCGTAGGACCTTCACTTCTTCCAAAGGCATTCAGTAACCGGGGCACGCTATTGCAACGAGGTTCTTCTTCCTTACGTGCATCTTTTCAGAGGTGCTATGGGTCTCAGTTCCTCTTCATGGACGACAACACTCCACCTCATTGCGCAGGTGCTGTCGAAGAGGTGTTGGAAGGTGAGGATATTGAACGCATAGATTGGCTGGCAAGGTCTCCGAATATAAATTCCATCAAGCATGTACAGGTCTTTCTAGGGAGATGAATGGCAGCACTTAACTTATTGTCAGTAACAATTCCGGAACAGCGATTGGCGCTACAAGAGCAATAGGCAGCAATGCGTCAACAACTCATTGACAACCTCATATTCAGCATGGACAGACGATGTGAAACCTGTACAGCAGTCAAGGGAGATAATATCCCCTACTAAAGGCAAGATGCTTCTTGCTGGACACCTATTACATGGATGTTTCGGCCTTCTGTCGTATTACGCTCCATGCCACCTTTTTTAAGTTCCTTTTTATTCTCTCGATTTCTTTCTTGGGAAGTTTCGCTTAAATTACCAATTTTTTATGTCTTTGGGATCTCATCGTATTATTTGTGCTGATTCGAAACTTTTGCACAACGTTATACTAAGAAACCCATTCTCGTCCTTAGTTTTTGCACACCAGCGTATGGTTTCATTTGCATATCTACGTCTTCATTTTTCACTGTTTTCGTTGACAAAATCCGAAATAAAAATGCTCGTGAAATTGTGCAATTTATAGTAATGTAGTTAATTTCATTACAATTCAGGCCAAGACTTGTTACATATGCAAAATATTTCATTATCATTTAAGTCATTATGTACAACACAGGGATAAAATACTATAAGATATGAATTGAAACTCTAATAAATATCAAGTACCTCTTTGTTTCCACCTTTATAAAATTATTTTAGATAAGGCTCACAAAATTTCAACTGATTACCATACTAAATACTAAAATTTGATATTGCAATAAATTCATGTTATTGTACAAAAGTTCCCAATTGTGGAAAGATCTTTCTAAAATCTTTCTAAAATTACTATTAAATACTTATTAATAAATTGAAGAGCAAGAAATTTACTCTCTCCAGACTTTCATCCCATAGTAAGCTATACGGTTTAACGTCTCTTACTATCTTTAAATGTTACTTAATCTTTTTGTAGACTTAAAAGCAACTTATTGCTTAATCTAAAATTAAAGTATAGAAACTTGTGAAGGGTGAAAAAGGTGTCTCTTATTTTAAACTCAATAAGATGAACTAAAGGCACTCCTGGTGCTTACATATTCGCCCAGCACTTATGGCGAGAAGCTCAAAGTAGAAATTCAAATGTAAAGCTAAATTTGAATATCTAATAATCAAAAGCTACGCAGAGCTTTTGATTAAATAATTGGTCAAGAAGTTGGCAGGGACTACACCAGCTTGAAAAGAAGCAACACCGAAGACAGAAATTTCTTATCGAGAAGAGCAAAACCTAGTAACATGGCCTTCAAACATGGCGCTCTTACTTAAGACTGTCAGACCATCTTTTATATATACACGAACTAATATACATTCTACAGAGAAAATGGAAAGATAGAAGTAACAATACAGATTCCAAACATAAAATAAATGTTATGTAAACTAACTAAACCTCACAAACTTTATATTTCTGTTGTATACTATCATTCTGAAAACGGAGCTTGTATCTTCCATATCATAAGAAAGTTTCAGTGCTTTTTTTTACATTAAAATCAAGAATGCGTGCGATTCAGAATTTAGAATTTATAGGATTTCAAAACTTAATGAATTATTTGCAACCATTCTACAAAATAAACAAGGTAATCCTTAAAATCGATGAGATCCAGAAATAGGAAACCATCGATTCTAAGGCTAAATGCATTTTAAGTGGCACTGGGCTTAGAAACAAAAAAATGCGATAACTATAATTATAATTATTAGCACCCATATATTAATGTGAAATTTGCACTTGTTTATTTTATTTGAACTTGTTTATCAAGCTGTTTATCTTACCGTATACAGAAGAGGGTGCAGTTATAAAGATGCTATAGTTTGTTTCTGTTCCGATTTCTATTGCAGAAAATTTCAGTTGTCATAGTTAGGGTTTCGAAAAGGAAATAAAATTATGGAGGTACTTTAAATTCGAATATTTCGCTATACAGCTGTTAGAGCTTGCGAGAAGTCAATGTGCCGTGACGTTGGAAATCACTTACTGAAAATGTGTACGTCCACTACTGCAAGTTAAATATATTCTGATAAAGTACTTTATGGAAAGCATACTTGCTTGAAAATATAATTTCCGAGATTAAAGGCAGTAAAAAGCAAATAAACCTTATCTATTCGACCACATGATAAGCGCTGCTGCATAAAGACTTTGCTTTTCATAAACTATTCAGTAAAACAAAATGAAATCACAGCTGCATTCGAAGAATCCTGCAATATTCAAATACAGCCCATAATTTCGCTTATGATCTGTATTCATCTGATATTCTTCAGATTTAAAACCAAGAAAACTATAAAGATACATCAGTGAAATACTGTGAATTGTCTCACGGTGAGGGTATAACCTTCATGTACAAGGTGGTTCTAAAATACCTAGAAAAAATGTCAACGTAGGTAGAGACAGCAGATATGACAGCAGATATAATGTAGAGACAGCAGAAGTGAAATCAGCAGATATTCTAATGGAATATGTATGTGGAAATCGGACATGTAAGTAAAATTCCAAGTAAAAACAAAAGAAACAAATATTTCAATCATTCGACATTCTGCAATAGGTGCTTAAAGGTGTGATTATTAATAGCTATACAATAATTAATAATAATCATATATCATTTTTTACTACTCTCGAACGTATTTCAGTTCAGCAGTTTCATTTTGTAATCATTTTCTGTGCGTCCTTTGGATTGATGTCCCTTTTCCACTAGCAGCCTCATAAATAAAATGCATATCGGTGAGCTCCAAGTTCATGTGGCAATGCATACCGCTCGAAATCTGCAATGAGAATGACGACTTACGCCAGTGGATCGCTATTATCTGCCAATCTCAGTGGCACCCTCTGCAATATTAACGCACCATTTCAGCGCAACTCATTGCAAAATCTTTTTATTTTTGTTCCTTTGCTTTTGCCACGTATTTTAAAATCACTCTATAGATAACGTAAACTGCAATTTCTAATAGCTTAATTTGCTTTCTTCCACCTTGTATACTGAAAATGACATTTAATATATTGCAACTGTGTAATCTCCATTTTGAAAGAGATACACGTAATGGAAAGTTGGAACAGTTTTGGCCTTGAGAAATATATCTGCACGTTATTAATTGTATCACAGAAAGTGTACATTAACATAACAGCGAAAAATAATTTTCACTGCATTCCTTCCAGTTGAGCAAAGAAAACACTGCAAACTTCTGCTTATACAGTAAAGCATAATTTATATTTCTTTCAAGAGCTCGGTGTCTTTTTCTGCTTTCAAGGGGAGGTTTTGCTGCTCAACTAAGGTCTTCACTGATACTTGAAAGCTAAAGACTAACTACCATCTTTTTAAGGAGAAAAAAAATACCTTAGATTTTGTTGGATCACCTTTTAATTTAGATGCCACTCTGTTCAGCAGTTTTAATTGTTGGGGGAGTTTACATGGCTTAACAATACTGCCTGAAATCTTCAAAAACCAATTTTTTAAGTTTTTCACTTTTGAATACTGAAACATTAGGAATTTCGAAGAGTAAGAATGTACGTTATTTCTATATCATTCATTTTACAAATACTCTACATGGGAGTCATTGGTGACTCGACAAATGTAAACTTGATAATCCTATCTTGCCAAACACAGTCCAACATGTTCTCTGATACTGTGGCTGTAATTTCTATAATTATCCGTTTGAGTTCCAAATGATCAAGTGGAAGAAGAAGGATGTTACATAAACCCACAGAAAAAAGTCACAAGGGGTGATATCAGGGGGCCTAAGAGGCCATTTTAGCGCACATTAATCGGTTGTCCGCTAGGACCACTCTAACGTTTGGCGAGCTCTGGGGAATTTAGATATGGCCTGGCAAAACAGTGGAAATATGAAATCACTCATTCAATGTTTCTTTAACTTTCCCACCACTTTTCTGCTTCACACACAAACACCCAGTCTCAGCAAACTTTCCATGCCAATTGTAGGCTGCCTTCAGGGTTGGAGCTACTTTCCGGTACTTCATACTAAATTTTGTCAAATTCTAGCATACAGAAGACCTTCTGAAATACAGAAAGCGCCCTCCTGCTTCTGACCCCACCTAGCGGCAATACATGCAACTATTCAGTACACCTGCAATAATAAAAAACTACATCCTTACTTACCCTTTGAAATTACGTATGGTTGGATGATAGCTAGATTGGAGTTGATGGCGTAGTAACAACTTGGGGAAGGCTTTTTAGCGTAGATACAAAGATGACATTTATAGATATATCTGGCGGAACACAAACCTAATTTATTGCTAGAAAGAATATTCTCAATCACAAATCATTATGGGTGCCATATGCACCCCGTAACTTTGTATACCTTAGAGCATATTTAGGCAATGGACATTTTAGAAAAAAAGCAGCACGTCTTAATAGCAGCAAACAAAGCAGGAAACTAAATACGCATTCAGAAAAAGTGTGGGAGAGTGAAAACTTTCTTTAATTTGACTGGGGAAAAGATATTTTCAGTGCTACGCGTTGCATAAAATGACGTGATGAAGATTAATTTTGAAAATATATACTCGAGTAAAAGTTATAATAAATAATTTCTGTTTTAGAACAGAAAGCGAACATACATACATTAAAACGAAGAATTAAGGGGCTGTTGGTAGTTTAAATTGGAACAAATTACTAACTTAATTGGCAATAGCCCTTTAAATTCTTAATTTCGATTTAAATACAGCCCTTTTCAAAGCATCTGCACTGGCGTCAATCTTTCTCTGCAGCACTACAGATTTCGGAAGCCATTGCCGAATCGCTGTGCAGGATTAAAATAAAGGAGCTGAGGTTATTTATGATGCTCAAATATGTGTTGCTTTCCTTTTGCCATAGCTTAGCTGGGGCACCTTTTCGCCCTTCTGCAGTTTTCATCCATTATTCTAAAATGTAACACTGCGCATATAAAATTGTGGGGAGCGTTTAGCATCCCCAATCAACAAAAAATTTGTTTCTAAAGTATTGTTCCCGTTCAGAAATAAAAATTGAAATTTAATTTTCAGGATAGTTACATTTGATTACAGCTGCATCTTTATACATTGCAACGCCATCACCATTCCACTCACGACTGTTAAATTATTAATTGGAGGTCTTCTCTAATCGTACCATCTAAAATATTATATTCTTGGATCCGCCAGGAATTTAAACCTACGTCCCTAACTCCAGTGGATAAAGTATCTTCAAAAGTTGACAGGTAAGCGTTCTAAAGAAAAGAACTATTTGCAGACTAATTAGAATGAACCAGTTAGCGTATTTACTGTCAGCGATTGGGTATAAGCTTTCGCATTGCGAAGTACTGCAGGGAAACGATGTCGTTAGTACAGATGCCTTAAAGGGAATTGTATTTAAATTGAGATTAGGAACATAAAGGGCTATGGCCAATTAAGTTAATAATCTGTTATTAGTTTTTCTTTCACATTTTCATATCTTAATGTATGTATAAATACTTAAATCGAAGGAAATTTATATAATAAAGTCTTAAAAGTATTTCTTCAACTTAATTAAATTAAAATTTACATTAAAGAGGCAAAAGAAAAACATCTAAGAAAATAAACAAGATATTATTAAATGAGCAAATTAATAGTATTGCAAATTATAAATGCAATTGACTTGAATTTTATAAAAATTAATTTAAAAAAATTAAATCTAGAAATGGAGTCAAAATACTGTTTGCCATATCAAATAAATTAAAATACGGCAGTATTTTCTTACATGTTTTTCTTTTGCCTATTTATTTTCAATATTAACTTTAAAATTTTACACATATATGTAAAATGAAAAAATATAAATCATAATCCTTATATGTGCGTGATAATATTTTATGCTACAACACAGATTTTGATAATGATAGACCTGAATAGAATTATACAATGAAGTGATAGTCGTGGCCGATTAATACAAATCTTTCTTTTCGGCGTAACGCCATTAAAATGAACATTCACATTTAACTAGAGAAAGAGATGAGACGAATATTCAGTTACTGTAAAAGTATGTTTTAGTACACATTCACAGCATATCAAAGAGGCGATAGATTGCGTGTTAACAGTATAAGGAGAAGCATGAAAAGAGTGAAGATTCTGTTACTGAGGTTATACTTTTGCTGAGGTTATACTTTGGATTCGTAATAGATTGAATGCACACAGAACAGATGATAACTTGATAATATTTATTTTGCCGAAAGAATTCTAGAACTTTCCACAGAAATACTCGTACAGCTCTTCATAGTATCACAGAGCACAATCAGTAGTTACACTCTAAGCTACTAAGAACGTTAAAAACAACGCAATGCAAAACGCGTCTTAAAAGGCGAAACTGTCGCCGATATCTCAGTACTCCGAATTCATCCTTGAAGTAAACAAGTACGACTATTAAACCAATGCTCTGCTGGGTCTTATATAGTTTTCTCCCGGCCGCAGAGAAATCGCTAGTACTTTCCACTTCTCGAAAGTACTAGAAGGCATATGAAAGCCGGATATGGTTACAGTTACATATAGGATACTTACAATTATTCAGCTACAATACACATCACATTTATACACATACCGGACGAAAATGTCGCCAAATGGTTGCCATGTTTGGCGACTTTGGGCGATTTTTCGCCAAATTTTGCGACAAAAATTAATGCCAAATCCATCGCGTGTTTGGCGATATCTCGCCAGTTTAGCGAGATGGCCTCACTGTTAAAATTTAATTTAATTAACAGATTTACTCAATGTTAAATAGACATGCCCATGCGTTTTTACTTTTTCGGAAAAGCTTCGCATCTTTCAATTTTCATGTTGCTAAAAAAAAAAAAAAACTATAATTTCACTAAAATTATTTACATGTGTACAAAATTCGTAACAGTATTAAAAATTATGAAGCTCCTTTAATTTTCTGCAGACAGACATAGTATTTGATTTATTACAACATATATACTAAGGTGTCAATTTGATTGTAATTTGATAGCAATATTTTACATTCCATTTTGCCATAATGTAAGTTCTCGCGTGATTTGCGTTATTAAGTAGCATGTGGACTGGTTTAATTTTGAAATGATGCACTTTAGAATAGAAAATTAAAATAATCGAATTAAATGTAAAATTTTAAAATCAAATTAAAGTTAAAATTTTGTCTTAAATATTTATATTATAAGTTGTAAAATTATAATACTCGCATATAAATATAACAGAAAAAATACGTATGATTATTTATCACTCTGTCTTGAAACACTAGTTCTGCGCAACCGCGTTTCAGAAATGGTCAGTAAAACAACATTTATCTTCACAATCAGTTATTTTAGCGTCGTCCAAATCAAAGATATACACAACGGTATCAGCACATAGTTTCAGATAAGGTCAAGAACATACTCCTACTAGTGACCTTGGCCGTTCATGTATTTGTTTAAAAAAAGCAAGGATCTCATCTAAATTACAGTAAATAAATAAACGTTTTCTTAATGCGTCAGATAACGCAAGTTAAAAAAACAGCTTATGTTATTTACACTTACATTACGACATTTTTTATTTACATTTGATTGCCTTATCATAAGTTCTAAAGTTATCAATAATTTCTAGTCTCTTATATAGAAACTATTTCAAAAATGAAATAAGATACACAATTGTATCTTCAGTTACAAAAAGGATAAAACTTGTTTCGGAGATTCAAAAATATCATTTGCTTTTATAATTTCCAGTTTGAAAATTAGGCGATAAATATACGAAGCTGTGCTGTAACAGCAAATAATAAAAGGAGGCAATTTATAAGGTGAAAACTTAGCCTTTAATGTTAGATGAGTAAAACATCATGAAACAAAAATTTGGACAGAAAAATACCTTAAGAGTTTTTACAGAATTTATTTAGCCAAGAATATTTTGCGAAAGAATCAATTTGAATACTCTAATACCTTGTGGATCGCTTTCATTAGGAAGGCAACATTATTTTCCTGCATATATATTTTCTGAACTTAATAAAATTGATGCTTTAAATAAATTTTCTGGTAAGTCTCTTTCAAAACTATAATATTTATTAAAGTATTGGTTCTGGCATATAGCTGTGAAAATGTTTGCACTCAGATAAGTGTTTCGCTTTTCATTTTGAGCTAGAGAGATGAAGAAATTTTTTAGAAATACGAAAAGAATTTGATTAAAAGTATTTCATTATTTTACTTTGGAGAGTCTATTACGCATTTTATTGGAGCAGGAAACGTAAAAATCGTACGATGCCGTCGCCGGGACCTGAACTTTCCGATTGCTAGCAGGACGTGCTTTCCAATTACACCCCGAAAGCACGCAGCAAGGAGGGCCTAAATACTTTATATACTCTCCCTCTTAAAAGGTGACTTAGAAAAAAGTGGGCTGAATCGCCAGATCCTTATGGTGGCGAATTATCGTCCACCTTTTAGTTCGGGCCCAACTTGTGAAACTTATTAAGCGTTTTATCGGAGTAGGAAACGTGAAAAATGTACATTGTTCTCTCCGAGACTTGAAATATGGACCTTCCGTTTGCCAGCGGGACGTTCTTTGCAGTTACACCACGAAGGCACGCGATAAGGAGGGAAAAAATACCTTTTTT
The DNA here is from genome assembly GCA_000611955.2 of Stegodyphus mimosarum. NCBI lineage: Eukaryota > Metazoa > Arthropoda > Arachnida > Araneae > Eresidae > Stegodyphus > Stegodyphus mimosarum. Next base: position 613,261 of record KK122188.1, read on the forward strand.
CAATAAACACTGGAATTAAATTACTTTCCTCACTAGGAAAACTTTGACAGTGTATTCCCACTCTAAAATGTTCTATAAAGCACGATGCTGACTTATGTGAGTTTAACTTCCTGGAAAATTTAATGTACAAAATATATATCTATAAAATACTTTCAGACTTAACTTGAAATTGCCTGAATAACATAAAGGGTTATAGACTCACGATATTAGATATATAACTCACGATATTAGAAATAACATGTATTAATTATAATAATTCTACAAATGTTCAGAATTGCCATTTAGAAATATATAATTTAAATGCCTTTCAAATTATCTACATTAAATAGATTACTGAAAAATAAAACTTAAGGTATAAATAATTCAGTAAAAGTCTGTTTGCAGCTTTTAAATTGCTTAAATTTTGAGAAAGTTATAATTTGAAAATAAATTAATGATAATAATGGCATACAGAATAACAAATATCCTGGAAAATAGCTCTTTAAAATGCGTGTAGCAACATTTACTACATCGCATGCATTGTAAAAGGCATAAGACATGTGTGCCAGCAACCGGCAATGGTCAGCTTCCTTCTAATTTTCTTCCTCATTTTGCATATACCAAAATTATAAGCCAATTTACTAATGAAGTCCATTTTATACGCAGAAGTCCTCTATCTTGAGTAAAGATGCTTAATGTTTAAATTAACCATTCTTGTGGAGTCCTGTTCAGAATGCTGCTTAGTGATGGCCACTGTCAATTTTTTCGACCCAGATTAGATTCTCGGAGAAGACATCGATGTTTTAAGCATATATTAACTTTGTAGCATGGACTGATCAATATATTACTGACCAACTGAAAATATCTTCGAGAAGGTAAAGAAAGAGACTCTGGTATCAAGTACCTAGCTGAGCAAACTGTCGTCTTTAAGGCGCCCAAAATTCTGGACAGCGATAGGAGGAGCCCTTTCTCTCTCGGCCACGATGCAGTTTCGAAGACCTGATTTAGACTATGGTCAGATCCAAGTAAAGAAGAAGTTACTAACTACGCTAAAGTAACAGTCTTGTAGTATCTTGCACTGTTTGACGAATTTTAATTACTATTAACGCCTATTTGGTAGTGTGTTATCGTTTTTATTGACTTAGTCTGTGTGAAGAAAGGGCCGAATACGCGATAATGAGTTGCAAGTAACAGCTAGTGATATCTCGCATTAGTTGTGGGAAGACTACTAGTTAAGGAGTTGTTAATCCAAAACCTTTTAATTACGGAAGCTTTGGTTAACGTGTATACGAATTTGTGCAATCCTTTTAAAGTCCTGAATAAAATGAAATTCTAAGTGGGAAAGAACATGTGCTAAGATTTCTGTTCTCAACCTAAAAACGTAATTTCAGTGCAACTAAGAGCAGTGATAGGTAATACTTGACTTACAAACTTAATATTATTCCATATTGTTTCGAAATGCTGATCTGCCAACTCCCAAGCCTGTCATGATTTCGTTAGGACTATCTCCACGTACAAGTCTAGACGGAACTTACGAACAAAATGTAATGTCTGAAGAACATCCGATTTACACTCCCTAAGCACTTGTTTCATTAGTTTCACATTAAAATTTGAAGTATGCTAATATTTAATTTTGAGTCCTTCCTTATTAGTTACTTTAGACAAATATCTCACGCGTCATCCACTCGTCACGGCTTTGGTATTGAATAATTCTTCTGACTGCGTGTACTGCGGCTTTCGGCAACTAGAAATGGCCGATCATTAGGATCTATGCACTTCAGTAAATTCTTTAAGTTTACTATTCAGAAATATTAAGCAGCAAAGTAACCTTTAGTATGAGGACAGAGATATCTGGTATTTCTAACAACAATGTATTCTTTTTATGTATTAGTGCTGTTACTTGCGTGTGGATTCATAATGGATGTTGCTTGATTGATAGATGATCCCGAGTGTCAATTCTATGCTGTACCAAACTGGTTCAACGTATGTTAGAAAATGAGCGGAAGACAAAATCTTGAAATACTTGAAAACCACGTTCTGCAGCACTGTTCTCTATATCGCTTAAATGTGCATTTTGCAATTAATCCGATGTTAGGCTCTCCGAAGACACAGACTCTGAAGGGCTACTGCTTAGTTTAACGTAACTCATTGAAGTAAGACCTTACAACCATTTCGCCTTTCCTAATTACTTTCGTCTTATCACTTGCGCTGCCTATTTTCACCGGGATGACGATCCGTCAAGGAGTGCCTAGGCTACCAGTACTCATTTCGAGCTCTTACAATTCTTAGAATACTCTATTTATTGTAGGAAATTTCTATTTCAGCTGTGGATCCAGGAAGTAAAATTTATGGTATTCCGATATGGTCTTAAGCTGTTATGGTCTTAAGCGTTAGATTTGTCCACCAAATCATAATTTGGTGGACAAATCTAACGCCTCCATTTTTAATTCCAAACAGGGTTATGTCCTCAGAGGCAGAATGTAGTTTGTTGTATTTAAAGTCTAAGGAAAAATAAACATTTCCTCAGAAAGTCTCATCCAAGTATGCAATGAGCGATGTTCAGATGAGCTTACCTACCAATAGTTAAGCCAAATCTTTTCAGATGATGGTAACATTGTCTCGAGTATCGATGGTCATAGTTTAAGAAACTCCATTGATATATCGCATGAAGTAAAGTCCATTACCGCCGTCATTCATAGCAGAAACTTATAGCGCTTTAAAAATGGGGCTTTTCAATATCTGGCAACATCCGCTCCGCAAGATCGCCATTAATTTGTTACTAGCCACCTTGCTGGGAAGCGGTCTTAGTTTCCGTGCCTTGGAGTGTTTTGTAGTTCCTTCGTACTTGGCCTTCTCCACCGCTGTTTCAGCACCCTAGAGTCGGTTTTTGTCACTCCTATTCCGCCTCAAGGCATTGACTTGCTTGATAAAATCATCTAGACCTCATCTCAGTTTATTTATTGGCTCCTGGATATGAGCAGCACCGAATGGGTGATGGTCTGTACAGATTGTTTGTTTTACTGTACGAATTTCATGGCGTATGCCATAGCGCTTTTAAAGTTCTCGACTTCTCAACTTTCTCAGAGATTTCTGGTTTCAGGATCCCAAATGCCATCAACGAAGCACTTCAGGGGTAGGGTTTCATTTGTTTTTGTTTAGCAGTCTGAAAAGGCGAGAGAGACACCCTTACAGCTCCGTGGCGAGTTCCTGATGTTTTTCCGTGGGCATCTGTTGGCGAGATTTTAACTGAAGCCTGCTATAGTCTTTTAAACACTTATTACCAAAGCGCAGCCTCAACGACAAACATTTGGTGTCAGAATTGGGTGACAAGAGCGACTGAGAAGCAACTACCACAGCTTGTAGCAGCCTTCGCTTCATTCAAAGAAAAGATGAAAGCGGGCCAACAAGCGATTAAAGCTTGCCACGTTCTCGTGGCTGTCTACTGATTGCTAAGACGTCCACCGATTGCTAAACATGAACAAGTGGGAAAACATCTATAAGATATGTGAGGAAGCGATGTTATCAAGCCCTCAGCGAGTCCCTGGGCCTCTCCAACAGTCTTTGTCAAAAAGTCTTAGACCGCTTTCATCTCTTCTTTGAACGCAAGTGAAGTCTGCCACTAGCCGTCCAGTTGTCACAGGTAAGTTATTGGTGTTACTAATTTTTATGCACGTTGGTGCTTGTATCTTTCTTTTTCATACAAGTATATGTACCAGTTAAAATGTATTTTTAATGGGCATACCACCCACCTTCATTTTAATGCCTTAGTGGGAAAGTTATATATATTGGAAAGGCTCGTGATACAACCGAAGAGCTCTTATATGAGAAACGATCTTCGATCTCGAATGTTTCTATGAATCACGACTAAGTTGCGCTTGCATATTGAATCCGACTCCTGCCAGCTATGATCGATTAAAAAACGCTTCGCTATCGACTTGTTGGCGATGCCTTATTTACAGTGTGTCTGTTTTTACTTTAAATATTGACTTAATCTACAAAACCAAATAAATGTGTGCTTCAGATTAACTTGCTTTAAGCATAGTTAAATAGTTATTAGTACTTTTCTTTTAATCATAATACAGATTTTCGCCCTTTCTTGTATTTTGATTGCTTTTAGATTAACGACAATTTTGCGTTAATCGAGAACATCGGCCCCATTAAATTAGAAACGAACTCCGAAATTTATTCAATATTCAAGTAACGGAAAAATTTATTCAATATATCAAATAAAGCTCGTTAACATAGTTCGATATTAATATTCCATATTTATTATTTCTCTTTTATTGCAAATATTTTACATTCTCTGCATGCAATGATCTCAGTGTAAATGGGTTTGGTAATTCTTGCAATAATTATGAAGCCTCTATCTGGAAACATTTAATAACTATAATTTACACTCATGTCCATAAATTAAGGATAATTCGGAGTCACGCGGAAATCGAACTCTAAAATAAATATATCACCTGTAAAATTCGACATCTTCAAGAAATGACCCACATCAAATGAATCAAATCAAAAAATGACCCACATCTTCAAGAATAATATGTTAATTTCAGGAAGTAACCAGATGACACCGATGGTACGTCGCAATGACGAGAGTGTAAGAGAGTGATATATAAGGAATACAGGCAAAGAAGTAAAATTGTTCGCAGGCGCTTTATAAGCATTTCACTGCAATAACCGAATAGTTATGATACAAAAGACGCATTTGGATAATTTTTTACGTGGTAGAATTATCGGCCGTCTGGAATGGGGGCGTACCCAACTGGAAGTATCAGACGAACTTGGAATTGCCCAATGTGTCATCTCCAGGCCTTGGCAACGCTTCCAAGATGATGGTAATGTGAGTAGACGTTACAGCACAGGTCGCCCCAGAGTTACAACGCCGAATGAGGACCGATATTTGGCAGTTACTGCCAAAAGAAACAGGCGAAGCACAGCCTCACACCTGTCTCGTCAGCTCTCTTCAGCCACTAGTACGACAATTTAAAGGTAGACCGTGTACAGACGCTTAGGGCAGATTGGTCTATGTGCTCGTAGACCTGTCAGATGCGTTCCACTTACTGCAACCCACTGTCGCCTGCGGTTAGCCTAGAGTAGAGAGCATGCATTGTGGACATCGCAGCAGTGGGCTTGTGTGATGTTTTCCGACGAGTCCAGGTTTAGCTTGCAGTCTGATTCTCGCCGGACTTTCATATGGAGAGCTCCAGGTACCCGTTATCACCAAGAAAACATCATTGAACGACACCGTTACGGTGGTGCAGGAGTGGTCGTTTGGGGTGGAATTATTCTGGGTTCCAGAACTGACCTGCATGTTCAAATTGGAACCATGACAAGCCAAATCTATCCGGACGTCATTCTGGAACAACATGTACGTTTGTTTCGGGGCGCCATGGGCGCACTTTATGGATGACAACGCCCGTCCTCACCGTGCAAACATCGTAAGCGAATGCCTTCAATCGGAGGATATCACCCGTATGGACTGGCCAGCATTCTCACCGGACTTGAATCCAGTAGAGCCCGTATGGGACATGCTTGGCCGACGAGTTGCAGTCCGTCAACCTCCTCCTACATGTCTACCGGAACTTCGGAGAGCATTGCTTTTTGAGTGGTTTAATATCCCCCAAGATCAGATCAATAATTTGATACTCAGCATGCCTAGGTGTTGTACGGACTGTATTGCATCGTCTGGGAGAGATACAATGTATTAACAACCATACCAATCATGTAATATTGGTTTTTTGTAAGTAGGTTTTTTTTGTAATTTGCTCCAGGGAGAAAAAATCGCTAATTTTTTTAATAATATCAAACATATAGCATCTTTTTTTGCTCTTTACATTTTGTTTAATAAATTAGCTTTACAAACAAGTCAAATTTGGTTTGCTTCTAACTCTTCCTTTGCCTGATTTTGCATTATCCTTAATTTATGGACATGAGTGTAATAGTTTAATGGAAGTTTTAAAAATGGTAGACAAGCGAGGATAGTTTCTTATGAGCAAAGATGGCACTGCGAATTTTTATTAAGAATGATAAGATGAAGCGCCCTTTGTAAAAATGTAGCGCACTTGATTTTCTGTAAGTTGCCTTCACAATTCTTCTAATCTATCACTGCAGTTTATCTCAGTCAGTAAGATCAGCAGATTAACTCTGACCTTGAGGAACTACCAGAACTTGCTGCTTCTTTTTCTTCTAAATCAAATATCAAGCTATATCAGGGAAGCAAAAAAGTGATTACTACTTTTTAATGCTTCTTTAAAATTTGGGACCCAGTTCTAAAAGCGAATTGAAAAATATCAAATTCATTCCTTGACACTGGCTCCAAATCACAGAGTGAGTCTTGCGAGATGCGTCAAAGAACACCCGTAACTTTGCCATTATATTGAAAGTTTTAATGACTACGTGAGAAAGGTAATATTTATCATAGTTTCACTCGTACAGGTCAGAAATACATGCTACTGGATTACGTCAGAAATACATGTCCCTGGTTTACCATTAACTAGAAGTAAATACCTTAAAACTGCTCTTATTCATGACCAGATTGTTTCCGAATTCCTTTTTGTCTATGCAATGCCATCAGGCAATTCTTTAGGCTTTAAATCATCCAATTTAAATTTAGTATTTCTGCACAGAAAAAAATTGACCATGTGTGTTGATGGAGTAAATTCCATGTATATGGGCTTCGTAACAGTGTCGTTCATATATTAAAGTTTTTGCTTCCATGTTGACAACTTCTTCGGTTTGCTAAAAATGTTGAAAATGTTTGTGCCCGTTATAAATGTCTAGTTGGTAAATATTTATCTTTGTTATTAAGTTATCTTTTGCGTAATTACTCAGTGCCCTTCCCTCAGCAGTAAAGTCATAACAAGAGTGCTTTGCCAACACTGAAAAATCCAAATCATATATCTCTCCATTTTCGAAATGCTGTCTTCCGAAGGTGCCTGTTAAAACATATTCATGAAATGTAAATAGGAAACTATTTTTATTGAGTATTCTATGGAACTGTAATTTGCATTAATATCTGTAATTTAGAAAATTTAGAAATCCTCATAAAGTCTCATCCTTCCTCGATCATTGAGAAAATAAAAGAACCAGGATCCTTCTAAAACTCATCCTCAAAGATTTATTTTTCTCTAACCAAATTCAATACACTGAAATAATATTAAGGTTATACTCAATGGAATTTTAATGTGCTTGATTAGTGAAAGATACATTTCTTTCTTAGCTATGCTAATGATGGAGAAACTCTGAGACCTTCGTCCTCTCTTCCGCGTCTTTCGTGACCTTTAACTGTCAGCTCCTATTTCTTCGAAATGCAGTTCGTTATCAAAATACGAAGTTGAATAAGAACATCAACCGATAAAAATTTTATTTTTTCTCTTGATACTTTATCAGTTTCATATGTTCTTTTTACGGTGAACATAAAGCTCATTCATGGATAATGCTGTGAGTATGTTGGCTCCCTCTGAAACAAAAAGTGTAGTTAAAAGTGCTTATCGGTTTTCTACTGAATATGCCTGTTGTTATGAATAAATACAAACTGCAACTATGTATCTGAATATCACCAGTGGCTGTTAGCGCCGGAATTTAATCCGTAATAATTTTGTTCATAAACTGAATAGTCTCATTAAACAAAGACGACATGAAGATGTCAAACAGAAGCTGGGCATGGTTAGTAGTTTTTGCTGCTTGTCTCATCAATTTCATCATGGCTGGACTAGGAAGAATAGGTGGCATTCTGTATGTCGCTTTCATCGACACCTTCCATGTAGACAGGAAAACAGCTTCTGCTCCTTTCAGCATTCGCGCTGGGACTAGGTATTTATTAGGTGAGTAAATTTTATTTCATTATGAAATCTATAAACTGCAGAAATTTTGGGTTTAATTCTAGTATATTTATTTATTTATTTATTTACGTAAGAAGGCGGGCACCACGTCTCTACCGATTAGGTTAATTGGTTTAGCGCCGTCTTTCCACAATCTAGAACACCCATAGATGGCGATGAGAGGCATGAAGGCCACACTAATCCCCACACCAGACGGCCAAATCCTAGTATACGGTACATGCGTGATTTGGCTACATTATGATGAGCAGTTAACTCGGTATTTATGATGAGCAGCGAACGAGTCATTTCGGCGTTGGCGACAAATTTCAAAATCAATCCAATCCCTCGCAATGCACGTGAAAAGGAAAGGAAGGGAGGTGTCGGCTCTTTGCCCGTTGTAAATATTTCGTCTGCTGGCTCTTCAGTACGCACAAAACTTTTACAATGAAGGATGAATAGAAAAACTTAAGAACTGGTAGGCCGCAACTCGTTTGAGTTCTCTCGACTCTTAAATGATTCAGTGCACAGCTATGGATTAAAAATAGTTAATATGGATTACAGCTCATGACAATTTTAAATTAATGTTAAATAATAATTCCTTTTTCTCAATTTTGAATTTATAGACATAAGCGGCATGCGCTAAGGGAAACAATTCCCGACACTGCATTAAATAGAATCCCGATATCACATTTAATTTTGACACACATTTTTTTATTTTGTTCTGTGTTTTCTCAGTTCGTCATATCAGTGTTCACTTTTCTTAGCACGATGATCTACAAAGCAGTTTTTTTGGCCTTTTATTATTAATTTTTAGAAAAAATTAATTAATTAATTAATTACTAATTTTTATTATTAGTTTTTTGTGTGTTTAATATTTTTACACCTTCTTCGCAGGTATGTCACATAAATTCAATAGTAAAATCACGAAATATTTAAAAACAAATTATCTTTAGAATTTCCGATAGAGTATTAGGCGTTATCATAATCTTTTGATATTAGCTACCTTATTTTAATAACTAGCTGCAGTCAGTCGCTTAAAATAGTTTTCATAAAAAAGTGTATAATGATTATAATGATTCCACCTAGTATCATTTCATAAAAATATTTAATATTTCTGATTAAATATCTCATGATTTTAATGTCTTTTTACTTAAATCAATCATATTAAAAAGAGAAAATTATTCTTAAGGAGTGTGTTTATTGCTTTGAAATCACTTCTTTTGTTACTAAGTAACCATCCAGAATAAATCGGAAAGTTAAATACCTTAGGCTCTACTGAATAACAACACGCTAGAGAGTGGAAAATAGAAGTATTTTATTTACGGCAGTATCAACACATTGCTTTCAAATAGCCAAGTTTGTTGACTAAACCAGAAATATAAATATCTTACATTTTGACGAATTATAGCAGTCTGACTTGTTGCAGATAAAAATGTTTTATTTCGAATAGCGTTGCCACTTTTCGTTTTCAAATCGCTGAGCATGCTAATCAAAAATTCATTAAATTTGCAAATATGAAATAAATAAAAACCAGATTCGAAATTCAAAACTCGGGCTTCAAGCGCACATGTGTCGGGTGGAAGACTTGGGTGTACGAAAAATTTGGTGGCGCCACTTTTTTTTTTTTTTTTTTTTTTTTTTTTTTT